>CM017440.1:48143290-48546253 GCA_007726485.1 Eragrostis curvula
CTTGCATGCCTGTTAAGAATCTGATAACACACCTACAGAGTATTTTTCCACTGTCACATGTTGCCTAATTATTTTCTTATGATTTAAATCATGTTCTGCACTGTATAAATTATTATAAATAATCTACTTCGCAATAAATCATGAAACCTCACCATAAATTACTTCCAGTGACACTCTTCACCAGAAAAATGCCACTGGACATAAATCAACTTTCCAAATCACATTATTCATTTAACTTGCCAAGTTGATTAATGGTAAACTTAATTAAAAGTTAATGAAGGAAATACTCCAGACGAAATTAATTAACAAAGTTAATCATTTGCACTTACAGTGTAAATGACTGTCCTATCAAGTAATTAAATCATTTTGCATCATATTCTGCATCTAACTCTGCATTGTTCCTTGTCATAACGTGTAGTGACAGAGACGACTCCGGAGCCACTGGACTTCCAGCTGCCGGAGGAGCAGACCCAGGAGGTGCAGGAGGAGCAGCCGCAGCAGGACACTGACCCCGCTGACCCTGTTAGCTACGCTCCTGAGCCAGGCAAGCCCCGGTGCATGCCTCCCGATTTAGGATTTTTATTTGTGCACTTGATTGGGGCTAGTCAATGTTTGTGCATTAGGTTTATTAGGAGTTGATGTGAAACCTTAGAAATGCATTAGGATTACCCTTCTATATCCTACCTTGTGTCCTATTTTTGTAGCTGTGGTCTAGGTTACGTTAGAACTTGCTAGGCTTAGTGGCTAGCGGACGGTAGGAGTCGAGTGGTAGGTCCCACTCGCGAGGTAGATTCACCCTGGATTGTACTAGCTGGATTTAGGATTTGTTGAGACCGGACGGGGATTTGTTTGTGTAGGATGGTGCGAGAAGGCTGGGCCTTCACGGTGGTAGCCCCGTCTGTGTCGGTTAAGGACCGTCCGTTGTTGGCCCTGTTGAGCAAGTTCGAACGTACTGATCATATGCTAGTGTTTTTATGGGCCTAGTAAACTTAGTAGCTTGGGTTGCCCTGGTGTGCGGCGGAAGCCTGCCCTTTCTATCATGGTATTCGGGAGAGAAAGGATGCTTCCCAATCGGGGCGTACGTCTGGGACGGGGACCGTGCGGGAAGGCCTTTCTCGGGAGGGGTTGGACCCAGCCTAGCTTCAGGGGGATCTTTGCAAACAGTTGCCGCATGCGACTTTACGCGTGTGCGGCGTATGGTCAGGTTTTTCTCCTGCAGGATGTACATCGATGCCGCCGCTCTCGGTCAAGAGCAACCTTGCTCACTGCGTCACATCGTAGTGTGAGATGATTGATGATATGATGCTAGTCTATTTACATTACTGTTATTTACATTGCTCTATATATACTGTCACTGTTGATGTATTGTTACTTTATACATGTTTTAGAGATATGCACACCGTTTTACTGGTTAAGTACTTATCTTGAAGAATAAAACTTGAAAGTAAGGATCAAGTAATTAGTGCGAGTTATGCTATTGAGTCAGCCATCCCTTTGTAGCATTGCATATTAGGAGTCGGCTGTAGATAGCCAATTGGACGGGTAAGACTTGCTGAGTATTAGTTGCTCAGGGTTTGGCTCTTTATGATTTTGTTGCAGGTAGCACCTTTATCCCCGACTCTACGGGTGGAGGTGGACAGTGGGATGGCCAGCTTCCCTATGGTTGGACAGCCCACTGGGAGACTGAGGAGTGATCTCCTCTCGAGTCCGCATCTTCATGGCTTTGGATGCGGGTTCCTGTGTATCGTGAGCGCGTGCGCTTGTACCTTTATTTCTAGACTTGTATCGTTTATTTCCGCTGTGCGACTCTGTGTTTTAAATGGATTAATGTAACTACTTAAAGACTTAATTTGTGCTTTTTATATGCTGTACTGTTGCGTCTGTTCATCAGCGCTTGACCGACTCGATCCTGCGAAAAGCGGAGACGCTTCAGCTGGTATCAGAGCCGTGTTGGGACAGTACATCATATAAACGGCCTATTTTCAAAAATCTAACCACGTACGTGTGAGGACGAAAAGCCCATTATAAGGATGTTAGAGTAATCAGGTGGTAATAGGAGTTGATTGTTATTTTCTGTAACGACGCACCGACGCCCAGGTAAGAAGGTAAGGAACTACATGGCGCTGGTTTTGGATATTGGTGGCGGAGTTTTGTTATGTTCCGTGAGCCATCGAGTTCACGAGGAGTTGAGGATGGTGAGGATATGTCATTGGGCCATGTATTACATTTTTATGAGATACGTCACCTGTGTAGGTTGGTTGAGGTGACGTTGTGTGCTTTGCAGGTACACTAACTCGCGCGTAGATCGTGTAGAAACGTTTGTGAGTGCGAAGTAGTCACCACCACTGTCTACGGCCTGCTATATTGGGCAAATTTTTATTTTGTGAGGACGTGCAGGACGAGCATGCATTGCATCATCAATTAAAACACTTCCACGAATTTCAGATCACCCAAAAATTTCAGACTGACAAGCTAATTTTAAAAATTCATAACTCCAAAACCGTTTGGCCAAATTCGTTGAACCAAGACTTGATGGAAAGCTTACAACATGAACTAAAACTTTGCTTCAGCGTTCAACTTTCGATTCTGTCAGTATCACCTCCAAATCTGTCGATTAAGTGAAGTCAACTTTCAGCTTCGACTAGTTTTTCCAGAATCTGTCCACCAACTTCAAAAATCGATATCTCCAGTTTTACTGATCCATTTTGGGCGTTTGAGCACTCGTTGGAAAGATGTTGAAGTTATCTACAAGTTTCGTGTTCTGACTTTTCTCGTTTGAAGCCTCCAGAAGTACCAGTTTGTGTTTTAGGGTCTGCTGTTCTTAGCGAGCAGATTTTCAGCGTTGCAGTTTTTCGTTGCTTTCCTTGTGGGCTGTGTGTGTGGCTTTTGCTACTACTCTATAGCAGCCTGACCATGTTATATTTCTTGCTTAGCATGGTTATTTTGTTCTGTTGGAAGAGATTGTGACTTTTCTCTCTCTTTTCCGCAGATGGCCGACCTAGACGACTTTCCGCACGCCGAGCTTGGGGAGGCGATGCACAACCAGACGGAGCTGCTCAGGACTCTCGTTCAGGCCGTCACCCAGCAGGGTGGCCACCGTCGGGGCGCACAGCCAGGCTGCACCTACGCAGACTTCCTGGCCACTCACCCGCCTGTCTTTTCCGGGTCCACTGACCCGATGGAGGCGGAGGCTTGACTGCGCACTGTGGAGTCCAAGTTTGGGCTCCTTCCTGCCTGCACAGAGGTGCAGAAGACACTGTTCGCGGCGCAGCAGCTTCAGGGGTCGGCTGGAGGATGGTGGGCAGCTCACCTTGCCACTCTTCCGGCCGGTCAGCAGTTGACTTGGGCACAGTTCAGGGAGGCCTTTCGCTCGTTCCACATTCCGCCTGGCCTTCTGCAGCGGAAGCTCAGGGAGTTCCTGGACCTCAGGCAGGGAGGCAGGAACGTGTTCGACTACGCCCAGGTGTTCAACCACCTGGCCCAGTTTGCTCCAGACCAGGTAGACACGCCCGCCAAGCGGAAGGCGTGTTTCTTGAGAGGCTTGTCTACCAAGCTTCAGTCCCGGCTTGTCCTGAATGCCGGTGGTACCTTTGACGAGCTCGTCAGTGCAGCGATTGTGATGGAGGATGCCATCAGGGCACACCAGGACGACAAGAGGAAGAGGAAGGCAGTGGCACCACAATCTGGCAGCACTTCAGCCAGGCCACGCCTTGTGTACACCGCTCCCAGTGGACAGAGGTACCTTGCACCTCCACAGTACCAGCGTCAGCAGCAGCAGCAGTAGCAGCAGTTTGCTCAGAGACAGCCACAGCAGCAGCAGCGTCAGCAGCAGCAGCAGCAGCAGGCAGGCAGAGGTTTTCCGTGCTTCAACTGTGGACAGGTGGGGCACTTTGCGCGTGACTGCCGTGCAGCACCTAGGCAGAACAACGCGCAGAGGGTTCCAGTTCAGGCAGCAGGACAGCAGCGCCAGCAGGGCAGGAACGCGCCAGTCAAGACTGGGCGCGTTAACTACACCACTGCAGAGGAGGTTCCAGAGGGTGAGCAGGTTCTAGCTGGTACGTTTTCTATGCGTCACGAGCCCGTGGTTATCTTATTTGATTCAGGTGCATCACATGATTTTATCAGCCTATCTTGCACTCGCCGTTTGGGTCTTGTTCTATCTTCTATGGAGACTCCCTACCTGATCAGTACTCCAGGGGGTCGTGTTGTCACTCGCAGATTTGTTAGTAGAGCCCCTCTTGATCTCGCTGGACAGATATACCCGACCCATCTCATTGTGTTGGACGGTCAGGGTTTGGATGTGATCCTTGGGATGAGCTGGATGAAGTTCCACAAGGCTGTTCTTGATATATCTCTTCGTTCAGTTCACCTGGATTCCCCTATGCATGGCAAGGTCACTCTTCAGCTATCTGTGTTGGCCACATCGAGACCGTCAGTGCACCAGGCCGTGGGCAAGAGTCTGGATATGATACCTGTGGTGCGTGAGTACCCCGATGTGTTTCCAGATGATTTGCCAGGCTTACCACCAGATCGTGATGTGGAGTTCCGCATTGACTTGCAGCCAGGCACAGCACCTATCTCCAGGAAACCGTACAAGATGGCCCCTAATGAGTTAGCAGAGTTGAAGATGCAGCTGAAGGAGCTATTGGACAAGGGTTTCATTCGTCCTAGCTCTTCACCTTGGGGTTGTCCAGCCTTGTTTGTGAAGAAGAAGGATCAGGCGCTCAGGCTATGTGTGGATTATAGGCCACTTAATGCTGTGACGATTAAGAACAAGTATCCGCTGCCTCGCATTGATATCTTGTTCGATCAGCTAGCTAGAGCTAAGGTGTTCTCCAAGATTGATCTCCGTTCTGGGTATCATCAGATTAAGATCCGTGCAGAGGACATTCCGAAGACTGCTTTCGCTACCAGATATGGACTCTATGAGTACTTGGTGATGTCGTTCGGTTTGACCAATGCACCTGCTTACTTCATGTACTTGATGAACTCAGTGTTCATGCCAGAGTTGGACAAGTTTGTCATGGTTTTCATTGACGACATCTTGATCTATTCAGAGACAGAGGAGGAGCATGAGCAGCACCTCAGGATTGTGTTGCAGTGTTTGAGGGATCACCAGCTGTACGCTAAGTTCAGCAAGTGCGAGTTCTGGCTTAGCGAGGTGCCTTTTCTTGGCCATGTTATATCAGCTGAGGGTATTGCTGTTGACCCTAGCAAGGTGCAGGATGTTCTGGATTGGAAGGCACCTACGACTGTCTCTCAGATTCGCAGTTTCTTGGGTTTGGCTGGTTATTACCGTCGGTTTATTTCGAATTTCTCTAAGATCTCCAAGCCTATCACTGAGTTGCTGAAGAAGAACATGAGATTTGTGTGGAGCTCGCAGTGTGGTGATGCTTTCCAGAATCTGAAGAAGCTTCTCACTACCGCTCCAGTTTTAGCTCAGCCTGATATCACCAAGCCATTTGATGTGTATTGTGATGCTTCCGGTACTGGTCTTGGTTGTGTGCTGATGCAGGATGGCAGGGTAATTGCTTATGTCTCTCGGCAGCTTAAACGACATGAAGAGCATTACCCCACTCACGATCTTGAGCTTGCAGCTGTCGTACTTGCTTTGAAAGTATGGCGGCATTATCTGTTGGGAAATCTGGTGCATATCTACACAGATCACAAGAGCCTCAAGTATATATTCACACAGTCAGATCTGAACATGCGCCAGAGGAGATGGTTAGAGCTGATTAAGGACTATGATCTGGAGATTCACTATCACCCAGGGAAAGCTAATGTGGTTGCTGATGCTTTGAGTCGCAAGGCTCATTGCAATAATCTCATCGCAGCTCCTTATGCAGAGGCAGAGCCCAGTCTTAGAGTGTATGCTTGTGGCTCTTTGGCCAATATATCACTTGTTCCGACCCTGCGAGATGAGATTGTGGCAGCGCAGAAGAAGGATGAGAAGGTGAATCACCTCAGGAGGAGACTCAAGCTCGGGGAAGCTAGAGTCCAGTGTTTCAGAGAGGATGAGGATGGGGTCCTATGGTTCAAGGACAGATTGGTAGTTCCTAAGGACTTTGAGTTGCGCAGGAAGATTCTTGATGAGGCGCACTTGTCCAAGTATTCCATCCACCCTGGTAGCAACAAGATGTACCAGGATTTGAGGAGTCGCTTCTGGTGGACCCGCATGAAGCGGGAGGTCGCACAGTACGTTTCTGAGTGTGACACTTGCAGGAGAGTGAAGGCAGAATACATGAAGCCTGCAGGGTTACTTCAGCCTTTGAGTATTCCTGCTTGGAAGTGGGAGGATATTAGCATGGATTTCATTGTTGGTTTGCCTCTCACATCGCAGAAGCATGACTCTATTTGGGTGGTTGTTGATCGATTGACCAAGTCTGCTCACTTCATCCCCGTGCACACCCGTTACAATGTGAAGAAGTATGCTGAGTTGTATATTGCTCGGATTCTCTGTTTGCATGGAGTGCCCAATACCATTATTTCTGATCGAGGACCTCAGTTTGTTTCTCGTTTCTGGGAGCAGCTGCATGCTTCTTTGGGCACCACTTTGATTCGCAGTGCAGCTTATCACCCTCAGACAGATGGCCAGACAGAGAGGGTGAATCAGATTTTAGAGGATATGCTTCGTGCCTGTGTGATACACCATGGCAAGTGTTGGGATGAGAGCTTACCTCTTGCAGAGTTCTCATACAACAACAGTTATCAGGAGAGCATCAAGATGGCACCGTTTGAGGCGTTGTATGGACGTCGTTGTCTGACTCCCCTTAATTGGGTTGAGGCCGGCGAGAGAGTCATCTTCCAGGCAAGGCCCGCAGCTGCAGCAGAGGAGACAGTTGCGACTGATGAGGAGGTCATTCCCACACCAGATTTAGTGGCAGCAGCAGAGGAGACTGTTCGCCGAATTCAGTCCAACTTGAGAGCAGCCAAGTCTCGACAGAAGAGCTATGCTGATAGAAGACGCCGACCGTTGGTGTTTGCAGTTGGCGACCACGTATACCTTCGTGTCTCTCCCATGAAGGGTGTACGCCGGTTTGGTGTCAGGGGCAAGTTAGCACCAAGATACGTTGGACCGTTCCAGATTATTGAGAGATGTGGACCCGTTGCTTATAGATTGGAGTTGCCCTCCAACCTCTCCAGTGTTCACAATGTGTTCCACGTATCGCAGCTGAAGAAGTGCTTGAAGGTTCCTAGTGACAGAGTGGTCAGTGGTGTTGAGCAGCTTGAGCCAGATTTGACATACCCCGAGCAGCCGATTGGTATTGTCGATCAGAAGGACCGAGTCACCAGGAAGAGCACTACCAGATTCTATAAGGTGCAATGGAGCAACCACTCTGAGGCCGAGGCCACTTGGGAGACAGCGGAGTTTTTGAACTCCCATTTTCCCGGTTTTCTACCTCCGAGGTGCGTTATTTAAATTATTCCATATTTTTGCATCTTGTTCGTCGCTTTTCGCCATTCGTTTTTCCTCTCTTTCTCCTTAATCTCGGGACGAGATTCTTTTAAGGGGGGAGGGCTGTGACATCCCATGTCACTGGAACCCAACAGCACACACCTTCCCAAGTGGCAGAAACCAAAAATTCAAATTTCGAAATTCAAATTTCAAACTATGTTCAAACCATACCTCTGAAGGAACTCAAAATTTTCCATAACAACATGAACAAACAAAAATACCAGTGGATAGCCCTACTCAAAATAGAATTTTGGAGAATTTTTGGTGATTTTTGAAATTCATTTCGATGCTCAAATAAATCCCCAAAGTTCCAAAAATGTCCAACTTTGACTAGCTGCCATTTGAGTTCTATTTCGAATTGAGATGTGCATGTTATGTCACTGGAAATAGAATTTCATGATCTTTCGAATGCAACCAGTTTCACAATTTTTGGAGTTCAATTGCTAGTTCAAATCGAGTGCCAAAATTTGGGGAAAATCAGGATTTGAATAAATCGAAAAATTCAAAAGATGCTGTCGGGCCCGCTCGTCAGCCTCTCTCCTCTCACTGCCCGCGCCCGATGTCGCGCGCCGCGTGGACGCCGGCGTACGGCGCGACGCCGCGGCGCCCTGGCCCGCTTCCGACCGGGCGACGGCGTCTAAACGCGCCCCCCCTCCTGTCCGAGCTCACCACTCCCTCTCACTCTCGCTCGCTTCACTCCCGGCCATCCCCAAACCCTAACCGCCATTGCCGCGCTCAAGCTTGAGCTCGCTGCCCCGCCGTTTCAGCGCGTTCCAGTGCAAGCCACCGCGGGTTAAGCAGCGCAAGGATGGGCTGAAGCTACTCCCCACTCCCGTTTTCCTCGTCAGCGCGTATCTCGCGGATTGGACCGTATCGCCGCCATGGATGGGGGTTGAGCTTCCTTGACCTCGCCACGGATTCCGGTGACCACGGTGAGCCCGAGTCCGATTCCTCGCGTCGGAGGCTACTCAGCTCGGTCGCGCACTCCTGAGACCTCACGTTTCTCCCTTTTTCGCAGCTGCGTGGCCGGAATCGAAGTTTTCCCCATCGCGGGTCTTCACCGCCGCGGGAGGCTCCCCGTCGACGACCCTCTTCCCGGCCGTCTCCACGTCGTGTTGTTGGACGCCGAGGATCCTGACGAGTCCGTGAAGCTCGCGCGCCAACAGCTGCATCTCCCCGTCGACCACCGCGAGCCCGCGACCCCGCCGGACTTCCGCCACCGCCGCCTCATCGTCACCGAGCTACTTCCGGTCGTCGCCGCCGTCTTCCGTTCGTAGAGGTTAGAACCCCGCCTCGCGTAGCCCCCTCTCGTGCCCTCCGTTGGCCGCTAGCGTCACCGGAGCTTACTCCGGTGAGCGCGCCGCCGTGCGCCGGCGACAAGCCCGGCCGCAGCACGGTGGACCACACGGACCGGATCCCGTGTGGCCACACAAGATCTCGTGTGGCTAACTCCGTGGCCCGCGTGTGTTCTTGCACGCCAGTGGCTGGATCTGGTGCGGCCAGCCCAGATCTGGTGCGGCCGATCTGTGTAGCCCCTGTGTGGCTCAGATCTGATTGGTTGCGCCTATTTTAAGTCATTTCCAGATTTAGTTAATTTCAGAAAATGCACAGAAACTTCAAAAAGGCATAGAAAATAAAATACGCATCAGAAAAATACAAATCCAATTTCTTTGGAATCCATGTAACACCCTCTGTCCAGGAAAAATACCAAAACGCACTTTTGCAGATTGTGTATTTTCTGGAAAATACATCTGTCCAGATCTTGTTTAATTTATTATAAATTATCTGTTGCCCAATAAATCCTGAACTCTTGCATGCCTGTTAAGAATCTGATAACACACCTACAGAGAATTTTTCCACTGTCACATGTTGCCTAATTATTTTCTTATGATTTAAATCATGTTCTGCACTGTATAAATTATTATAAATAATCTACCTTGCAATAAATCATGAAACTTCACCATAAATTACTTCCAGTGGCACTCTTCACCAGAAAAATGCCACTGGACATAAATCAACTTTCGAAATCACATTATTTATTTAACTTGCCTAAGTTGATTAATGGTGAACTTAATTAAAAGTTAATGAAGGAAATACTCCAGACGAAATTAATTAACAAAGTTAATCATTTGCACTTACAGTGTAAATGACTGTCCTATCAAGTAATTGAATCATGAATTGCATCATATTCTTGCATCTAACTTTGCATTATGTTCCTTGTCATAACGTGTAGTGACAGAGACGACTCCGGAGCCGCTCGACTTCCAGCTGCCGGAGGAGCAGACCCAGGAGGTGCAAGAGGAGCAGCCGCAGCAGGACACTGACCCCGCTGACCCTGTTAGCTACGCTCCTAAGCCAGGCAAGCCCCGGTGCATGCTTCCCTATTTAGGATTTTTATTTTCGCACTTGATTGGGGCTAGTCAATGTTTGTGCATTAGGTCTATTAGGAGTTGATGTGAAACCTTAGAACTGCATTAGGACTACCCTTCCATATCCTACTTTGTGTCCTATTTTTGTAGATGTGGTCTAGGTTACGTTAGAACTTGCTAGGCTTAGTGGCTAGCGGACGGTAGAAGTCGAGTGGTAGGTCCCACTCGCGAGGTAGGTTCACCCTGGATTGTACTAGCTGGATTTAGGATTTGTTGAGACCGGACGGGGATTTGTTTGTGTAGGATGGTGCGAGAAGGCTGGGCCTTCACGGTGGTAGCCCCGTCTGTGTCGGTTAAGGACCGTCCGTTGTTGGCCCTGTTGAGCAAGTTCGAACGTACTGATCATATGCTAGTGTTTTTATGGGCCTAGTAAACTTAGTAGCTTGGGTTGCCCTGGTGTGCGGCGGAAGCCTGCCCTTTCTATCATGGTATTCGGGAGAGAAAGGATGCTTCCCAATCGGGGCGTACGTCTGGGACGGGGACCGTGCGGGAAGGCCTTTCTCGGGAAGGGTTGGACCCAGCCTAGCTTCAGGGGGATCTTCGCAAACAGTTGCCGCATGCGACTTTACGCGTGTGCGGCGTATGGTCAGGTTTTCTCCTGCAGGATGTACATCGATGCCGCCGCTCTCGGTCAAGAGCAACCTTGCTCACTGCGTCACATCGTAGTGTGAGATGATTGATGATATGATGCTAGTCTATTTACATTACTGTTATTTACATTGCCCTATATATACTGTCACTGCTGATGTATTGTTACTTTATACATGTTTTAGAGATATGCACACTGTTTTACTGGTTAAGTACTTAACTTGAAGAATAAAACTTGAAAGTAAGGATCAAGTATTTAGTGCGAGTTATGCTATTGAGTCAGCCACCCCTTTGTAGCCTTGCATATTAGGAGTCGGCTGTAGATAGCCAATTTGACGGGTAAGACTTGCTGAGTATTAGTTGCTCAGGGTTTGGCTCTTTATGATTTTGTTGCAGGTAGCACCTTTATCCCCGACTCTACGGGTGGAGGTGGACAGTGGGATGGCCAGCTTCCCTATGGTTGGACAGCCCACTGGGAGACTGAGGAGTGATCTCCTCTCGAGTCCGCATCTTCATGGCTTTGGATGCGGGTTCCTATGTTTCGTGAGCGCGTGCGCTTGTACCTTTATTTCTAGACTTGTATCGTTTATTTCCGCTGTGCGACTCTGTGTTTTAAATGGATTAATGTAACTACTTAAAGACTTAATTTGTGCTTTTTATATGCTGTACTGTTGCGTCTGTTCATCAGCGCTTGACCGACTCGATCCTGCGAAAAGCGGTGACGCTTCAGATAGAAACGAAAGAGACGAACGACGACGCCAGGTTGTCGGTCTCAGGCTCGTCGCCGGTGTCGGACACCGCCTCCTTCTTCTCCTGCATCCTCCCTTCCTCCAGGAGCGCCTGCTGCACCGTGCAGGAGCTGTCCTCTCGCAATTCCATCGTCGTCTCCTCTCCCATCTCCTTGCTACACCTACCTACACCCTGCCTGGAAGTGAATAGCCGGAGGACCCAAGTGACAAGCTGCTAGGACGGATCGAGCGATATAGTATATACTTATATAGAAGCAGCAAGGAAGCAGACGGAGTGAGCAAAGCAAGCAGCTGTCTTGTTCGGCAATATCGGAGGACTTGCATGCTTTCAGCGTGTTCGTCTCGCTGCTTTGCAGCGGCTGCTTTGCAGCAGCTACAGTGTTCGCAATTATTTCTTCTGCAGCTGCTACAATGTTCGCAGTTATTTTTCTGCAGCCGCAGCCGCAGCTGCAGCGAAACGAACAGGCTGTTTGTCTTGTTTTGCTCACCATGCCGGCATATGCCTCCCTGCGCTCGCTCCTCAGGGTGTTTTGGTGTTTCTCCTTGGTACTTTCGCAGTCCACAACGACGCATACTTCTATATGAAACTTTCGGCGAAATTGTCGGTCTTTTGTCATGCTTGCTAGAATCCGTATGGTCCAAGTATCCCCGATACGGTATTAAATTCACATATATTAATTGTACATGGCACAGCGGTACAAATCTTGCACGATATCTAATATTTTAGTATTAAATTCAGTCTATGTTTCCACCCTCATAAACAACAATTAGTTGAGAGTCATCATCAAACAATGCTACGATACAATGGACTGAAGAAATGGTTTCTACAACCCGATTGGATGGTTTTTGTGTGATGTCACACTTTTTAGATGTTGTGCTATGATACAATTTATTGGGTTTAACCTAAACTTTGACCATTAATGTGTGATAGTTAATCAAGTTTGGTCATATATATCGTAAATCACTATAGTCAAATGTCGTAAATTACGATAACACAGTTTTACGACAATTTTATCATGAATTTACGACAAATTTAAACAAATTTACGACATCAACGTTCACACACGTTTTGAAAGAAGAACCATGGTAAAAGTGTAGTAAATCACGATGCAAAATATCGTAAATCACTATGCACGAATGTCGTAAATTACGATACAAAAATAGCCACAGAATAAGTTACTCTATGGCTGGCTATAAAATAATAGGTATATATATATATATATACACCCTGGGTGTGAAATACAGCCAGCTTTTATATGGTTCGACCCAGCCAGGACCCAATCGACACACACATGCATGCATTCCACGCTTAATGATTTTAATTTTCATTGATTAAATAGCTCCTTAATGGTACACATTAATTGACAGCCATAAACCAGGTAATCACGTGAGATTTTTCTCCTTTCCTATTTGCACCACCCGCTTTTCTATTTCCGTTCAGTTTTTTTCTTCCTTTCCTCCCTCTCATGACGCACAGCTTCAGATGCCCGGCAGCGTGAACCGGACGGCGGGCAGCGACGCAACACCAACGGCATCTGCCATGCACAGAGCAGGCGCCTTAGATGAAGATTCCGCTCTTACAAATTGTTTTCCTATGAATCCACGCTTGCTGTTTATCTAACAGTCATTTTGTTTGTTGATCTATTCTCTGGTTGCGTGTGAATCAGAGATCCTAATTGAAGCTTGACGTGGAAAGGCCGGGATCCGCCAATTCCGAGTTGGATGAATCATGGGGCCGAGAACAACAGCTTCATGTGATCCGGATGCAAAACCATAGGTGCGTATCAGCTAGGCACAAAATTCTGCCATTATGTTCTCCTCTTAGCATGCATCCGTGCTAATTATTCCCAATGTTTTGATGGTCTCGTTGACTTTGTTCATAGGAGTGTGGAGGAGGACGAGGAGCACGGCGATGGTATTGTCGCAGCGCTGCCAATTCCATGCGTGTCGCCATAATAGAAGCCTCTGTGGATGCAAGCATGACGGATCATTGTTTGTGTTCGTCCCTCAGGGCTTCCTAATCGTGAAATCCACACTATAGAATTTTTATGATTGGGCTTCAAGTATTTAGTTGAATTTTGAATACCCAAGTGTAAAAATATGGTCTGCTGACTCCCAAAATACTTGTCTTGGGATCGCAATATCAATCATATGTACTCAATGTATAACACGATTATATGCTAAGTGCAAAATTTGCTCAGTTTTTATGATTGAAATCATTTTATAGTTGAAATCATTTGCTAAGTGTAAAAATCTTCAGATTTTGCAATTATGTTGTCCATAATTTATGATTTCAAGCCAACCAAGAATTATGCTCTTAAAAAACTATGGTCACAAAATCATATCAGGCACAATCAAACATTGGGGTCGTAGGGAACATGCAGGTATTAATGTAATTGACGCAGGTTATTATCCAGGGAACAAGGTGAGTATATGGTATTAATGTAATTTTATTGTTTTGCTGGAGTAGATTTTGTGATCTCACGCCCATTTTATGGTCATATCATTCCCTACGGCAAAAACGTTCAGATAAAGGGAAAGACAACACGCTGAATCATATGGTCCACGGTTAATGGGAGGTCGCCCTAACAGACGAGCTAGAAAAACAAAAGTTTTAATATCAAGGGATCGATTGATGTGATCGTAAAACTTATAATATAATTTACTGTTATATTTAACATTTGGATTAAGTCCAACTTTAGTCCCTCATCTTTTCTCTTGGTTTAATTTCCGTCCCTCATCTCTTCTATAGATTATATTTAGTCCCTCATCTTTTAAAACCATGCATATGTAGTCCTTTAGTGGTTTTTAAGATGGTTTTGCATACGTGGCAATGTTGACATGGATTGTACATGCTGACTCAACCGAACTTTCTCTTTCATTTCCTCTCCTCTGTCGTGTATCCCCTACCCAGTTCTTGCACAACACCCGCCGCCCCCAACATCTGCCTCCCAAATCCCACATATGACGCTTCAAATTAGCCTCCTGTCTGATTCCAGCTCCATCACCATGAGCATACATGCCCAAATCTCTATTGAATCTTGTTCACGGAAGCACTTTTGCCATGGCGAGATCAAGCAGCACTCGTTGACGAACTCTCCATTATAGTGAAATCGAACTGCTAGATCATGCCATAAATCCATTGCGTAATGCTAAGTGCCACCTACGAACACGCAACCAGATGTATATTAAACAAATCAAAGCATCAGAATAGAGTATTCAAGAAAACGGACATTGGGTCTAGTCTAGACTAAACAAATCCTGGCACACGAATAAAAAATTGCTTGTGCGACATGAATATTTGTAGCACAGATTGTTAACCTTCTCAATCCTCACGTATACATCCATGCACTACACAAAGGTGGCTCACTTGATCGAATGTGTGGCCACGAGAAAAACATTAGCGGCGGCAGGAGTAAGCAATTAGGGTTTAAAAGAGAAGACCATGTCATATCAGCCACATCATATCTTAGTCAGCATGTCACATTTGCGAAACCACCTTAGAAACCCACTAAGGGACTTTATGTGCATGGTTTCAAGAGTTGAGGGACTAAATATAACCTGTAGAGGAGATGAGGGACTGAACTTGAACCGAGAGAAAAGATGAGGGACTAAAGTTGGACTTAATCCTTAACATTTTTATGGTCGGTGACAGAGATGAGCGCAAAATCTAAGGGTACAAAGTGGCAAATCTATATGTAATTTACATGTATATGCATGGTCCCATGGACATGATGCATGTACCGTAAGCATTCACCTGAGTGTGAAAAACCAACCCAGGCTAACGTACGTCTCACAAGAAAAAAAATATAGACATGGATCCTGAAATTGTAAAAACCAACAGCCATGAGCGGGAAAAAAGATATGGTTATACTAGGTTGCAGACAAAAGAATTTTTGTGTTTATACATGCCACTATTTATCCTTCCCCACCAATGTGATCTCCATTACAGATGGACAAATCTGTTGGACACAAACACGAAATATGCAAATCAATCATGTTAGAAATGCTAAGTTATATACATGGGTGGACGTTCATAGTGCGTTTCATTTCTCTGGCTAGCAGCCATGTTTCAGGTCAAGAGTCTAGCACTGTGTCCCTCACCCCTGATGTCAAATATACATATTTTAGAGTAGCCATTGATTCTTTTTCACATTAGAGTGTATACACAAGTCATAATCATCGTACACTTTGGTGGCACTAATTTGGGACTGACCACGGTCATAAGAAATGGCACAATTATATCCCAAAATGTTAGAACTTTTTACGTTTAAATGGAAAAGTTTGGGTTCTTTTTTAACATTATCAATGGATGGTAAAAAAAAAATTTGTGTTCAAAATTCTGGAACTCGAATTCAACTTGCAAAATGGCATGGGTACTTAGGCACAAGTAGGAGAATGGACAATGCATCAACTGTACGACTATAAAACTATATTTTGTGTAATCACAACATTCAGTGTAAATATCCAACTTGCAAAACCGTAATAAGAAAAACACTGCAGCAAGGTAACAATATTATTATCTGATGGCGTTAACTGACTGCCATCATAAAACAATTACAACTATGTCGCAAAATGTTATAAGTTTCTGTGTTTGTAAAAAAATATCATATACTCAATTTCTTAACATGATTATTTTGTCTGAAATTACGGGGCTCGATTTCAGCTTGCAAATTGACATGGGCACCGTACCTAAGGCACAAGTTGAAGAAGGGACGATGCATCGTTGATAAGAGTATAAAATGTTATTAGTTCTGACCATAAAAATCCCGTAGATTGTATGGGTTCATCTCTTACGATCTAATTTTGTCTTAGTAGCAAAAACTTCTTATCTTGCATGTTTGAGTCCCCAATAACAAAATAATCAAATGGCAAATGACAGGGAACATCTCTCTTGTTCACTGTATTGCAAAACCTTGATTTCTTTTGCAATAAAAATCATGATGTCATGTTATTTTTAACAGTAGCATAGTTAGCAATGGTGGCACAGCACGTAACAATCCATTTGGGACCCAAAATATATCAGACACGTCAAAGTAGGCCAGATTTGTCCTATTGGATGCAGATCGCAAAAACATGAACCTATATCCCTTTTTCCTATTCGGTTTTGCGATCTGGTATGCATGCCAACTCGCAGCAGCAACCATAAAAATCTGAGGTTTTGAATGTTTGGGAGATGTATTGTGAGCACTATTTTTGCTTTCTAATCAGAGTTTTTGAGATTTGAGCACTATTTACGTTTTGACTACTTACTGGACAAGTAAAGTGTAATCGATAGGCTACGCAAGGAAAGAGTAGTATTCCAAATATGGACCAGCGTGCATTTAATTAATTGGCTAATCAGTATGGCAGGCAATTAAAGGGCTAATTAACAATGGTATTAAGGTGCATGCACGCATGCAGGTGGGCGCTGGCCTGTTTGTGAGCCTGGTTGAGTCATTCTGGTGGGAATGTGGCTGGGGTGTGAAATAATATATGTGTGAATTAGCGCTGTATATATATATATATATATATATATATATATATATATATATATATATATATATATATATATATATATATATATATATATATATATATACACGGCAGCGCTAATCAGCGCGCAGCGCGCTGCTGCCTTATTCAGCGCGCTGGTCAGTCCATCCACCAGCTGGTCTGACCAACCTTCGCGAGTCGTATATCTCAGGTCTGTGAGTCGTATATCAGCACTTTCGAGTCGTATATCAGCTTTTCCGAGATCGTATATCATGGAAATAAGAAAGCCACCCATGTGAGATGTCACTTTCGGTGTCAGGTGTGTCAGACATGTCAGGATGTCGACATTTTTTGACTGTTGGACACTGGTCTCTGTATACACCTGTGAATATAGTGATATACTCTTCGATCAATTTAGATCTAGATAAAGTTGCGAATACAATATCTTTTGGTCAGGTGTGAATATATACAATATCTATTTTCTTGATTGTTTACTCCTGAGAAAATCACAATTTTAGTCGTATACTCTTCGACCAAACGCAATATACAATAGACTTGTGAATGTTGTGATATACTCATCGGCCAAACACAATAAACTCTTACGATTGCCATTCATATACTCTTCAGCGAAACACAATATACTCTTATGATTGCCACTGATATACTCTTCAGCCAAACACAATATACGATAGAGATGAATTTTGTGATATATACTTCAGCCAGACACAATAAACTCTTACAATTGCAATCATATACTCTTTGACAAAACACAATATACAACAATGAATATAGTCATATACTCCTCGGACAAACATGTTGTACAACAATAGCAAGCCTCCTGCTAGTAGCTAGCTTCTTCCGGGTGCAACGAATCCACCATTGGTGCATCTGGTTTCCTCCATCAAAAAGGAAAAATCTCCATTGAAGCATAGCAGTAAATCCAGCCATCCTCTTGCGGGAGGAAAAAGGAAAAAGCAAGCCTACAGCCTCCCCAAGCATCAATCAGCGTGCTGGACAATCCAATCCAAATCTAAAAAAGAGAGAGAAAATTCGCATGCAGATCTACCAGCTGAAAATCCAAAGAACAACAAAAAAACAAAGAAAGATGCATGCGCATGTACAAGCAGTACAGGATGCTAGCTTCTTGCTTGCGTGGATCTGGATAAGCTCGGGAGGCCGCATCAACAGGAAGAAGCAGGGTGGCCAGCCGGCAGGGAAGCACGCCGCAGCTTGCCTCGTCGTCGTCCTCGCCCGGAGCTCTGCCGGGGTCCACTCAACAGCGCGGCCGCATCCTCCGCACTCACGCAAGGAGGCAAGCTCCGATTGCTGCTTTCGGTACAGCCCTTGCTGCGGCCAGCTTGCGTTCTTCAACAGAGAGCTCCAGATCTAGAAGAAAAAAAATGATTTTTGCAAGGAAAAAGCATCAACGTGTGGATCCAAATCAATATGGAAAATCAATCGGTTTGGCAAGAAGGTAGAAAGAAAAAGGCTAGATCTGAAACGTAGCTTAGTTGGAGGAGCTTCACCGTCGGCCACCGGCACCTCTCACCACAGGGATCTGGATCGGCGGCCTCACACCAACGGGATCTGGATCTGGCCAGCGTTGTTGGGTGGCAGGTGAGAGGACGAGGAGAGAGAACGGATGGCTTAAAATGAGGATGAGGAGAGAGAAAAAGGAATCTCGTCCTATTTATAGTCCTCATTTTGAGATACTACTCTCTAGGAATCAATATACAACATGAGACTGCCGGATGAATATACGATCAGCGGGTGCTCCATATACTATCGCGCTGAGTTGGTTGGCTGGCCCAAATGGACCAGCGCGCTGAATATTATTCAGAGCGCTGGGCTCTGAATAGAACAGGTATATATATATATATATATATATATAAACGTGTACAGACTCCCAACTATTTATAATGCCTACACAAAACTCTATCTAAAACTACTTTCATTATTTAAACTTAATCCCGGCCTTTTATCTCCTACGTACCAGGCCGTAACCTCTGCACTTCCAAAACAGCCACATCTGCTTCGCATATCTTCAATACGCGTCAATCTCCGGATCGCCAGCCTCCACGACGCCATGCAAACACCAAATCAAAACCGCCTCTACAGCTCCATGCACTACATATTCATCCGAACCAAGCTGTAACCAATTCTTAGGTCCAACAAGGTCATCCACAATATTGACTCTCAACGCAGCAACAGGACGACGTGACATGCACAACGCAGCATGAAATGTGCCAGCATCGTACGCTTTCTTCCTGACATATCATATACATAAAAAAAGCTTAATTAGGGCAGCATCACTCTCATAGCTCACATCACCCGTTTTCACCTTTTGAATGAAAAGTGCTACTTTTGAAGGAAGCAGCATCTGCCTGGTATAAAGCTCTCCCGATTGGCCCATTGCCAAGCACCCTGTAACTAATAACAGGCATCAAGGACTGATATATGAGCTGAGTGGTGCACAAGGAAATTCATGGGAGTTTTTGGAGGCGATGCCATGGGCGCGGCGGTGATGAGGCCGGTGCTGCACCTGATGGTGGGGCTGGTGCTGTACGGTGTGGCGGAGGAGATGACCATGCTGGCGCTCGTCGACAAGGTCACCGCCGTGCTCTGCCCCGCCGACGGAGGGGCCTGCCCAGGCCATCTTTTTTTTTTTATTTGAGATGGAAAAGCAATTCCATTAACTGAAGGCCGACTGAAGATCAGCGGGTACGAGATTGTTTACAATAGCAGAGGTACCTTCCGGCCAGGTTAAAACAGCACCCGGCTCTAACTCACAACCCAACTTTGCTAGTCTATCTGCTACCGTATTACAGGATCGAGGTCTATACAAGACCTGGACATGGTGGAACTCAGAAAACATCGGGAACTTGATATCTCGGAAGATAATGCCATTTGTTGAGAGATCATACATTGATGAAGACAGGGCAGTCTTGAGATTTACAGCATCTGTCTCTAACTCCACTTGCATCACCCCTGCATCAGCTGCAAAAATAAGCCCCTGTAATGCTGCTGTAGCTTCGGCTTGTAAAGCATCAGAACAGTTAGTTATTCTTCCAGTTCCTGAACCAACAATGTGGCCACTCTCATCGGTATGTGGTGACGTTTTCCTGGCCATGGTATTTCGTACGTTTTTCTTGTTGCCGTCTCTTCACTGTGTTTCTGATCTTTGATGTTATAAGGCAATCACAAGAATTTAAGAATAATACCAGGCTGATGGAGAATGAACCAGTCTGCAGGTCGACTTATCCACAGAGTTTGATCGGTTGGCCCAGCAGCCCATTAATAACTTAGGACGGCCCAAACTTTTTTTTATGTAAAATGTAGTGCTTTTAATTCAAGTCATAACTTTTTTTTTTCATTCGTTGGCCCTCGGTACATTAATAAAGATGGATTCAAGACAAAGATGAATTAGCATCGTGAAATTTATTTCAACGGTCTTTAATAACATGTTTCAACATTTGGTGTGTCATTTATGGAAATAATGCATTCAAGTTGTTTGAAATAGTACATTTAAATTGTAGCTTCTAAAAAAAATCAAAATATAACCATGTTTAATCTTAATTTGTTCATTAATTTTTTCCAAACAGTCTTAATTTACTTTATTACAGATTGGAGGGGTTTTCAAGACAATAGGATTCACTTTTATGGGCCAGCTAGCGGATGAGTATGGCCGGAAGCCTCTTTATCATCCTCACTGCATCCACCTCTATCATCCCCTTTGGTAATTTGCACTCACTGTATTATGCTGTTATAATATAATCCATATATAAGCCATACTGTTCATACCAGAAAAAAAATGTGACACTCTGTGTATGTTTGTTCCTGCCAGCTAAGGTGTTGCTCTGCTAATGGGTACTTTGTTGTCAATGGATTGTAATTGGTATTCATGCCTGCAGCTGTGCTTGCATGGAACAAATTCAAGGATTGCTGTCTATGTCTACCTTATCCTGCGCACGTTTTCGTTCATGGTTGGCCAAGGAACCATATTCCGCCTTTCGGTTGCATACACGGTGAGAATAATTTCAGTTTTCTAATCCTTGATGGAAAAAGAAGCATTCGGTGGTTCAAGTACTCTGCACTTTGAGGTAAACTCTGTTTACCTCACAGGGCACCAAAGAATTTCTGTTTTTGAAATTATTTCTTGCCATCCCAGCATTGGTAACTAGGTATAGAACCTGAGTTAGCCTATGTTGCAGATATATCCGGCAGCAGAACTATTTGCTACATTCTAAGGCGTATATAAGTTTCCCAAAGTATCATTTTCTATAGGCTACTTCAAGTTGCACCTTCCTTGTACTAGTATTAATGCACGTGCGCCACGCACGTGTCTAAATAATGGCATCATTTGGCAGGACAAATCAGAGAAGAATCAGTCTTTCCCTCATCCTTTACTTTGGTTCCGTGTGTGTCTTCGTCCCCAGCAATCCCGAATCAGTCCTTCCCACATTCTCTCTTTCTCGCCCGACTTTGCCGTTTGAGATCTGATGAAACCGATATGCACTATCTGATGTTAAACTTTGGTGTGGCTCCGAAGACCTGCGGCATCCCGTGGCCAGAAACAACGAAGCTGATTAATGAAGGAAGAGGAGGAGGCTATAAGCGGCTCTCTGTTCCCGGTGCCGGACAAGGATGTGGCCGCCTGGTTTCAACAGCACTGTTACCTTTACATGCATTACCTTAATATTACACGTGTTACCTTAATATTCATCTATGTGGTAAATTTTTGTGTGAGAATGCTACTTGTATGTCGAATGTTTTAGTTTAGTTTGTTGTCCATATTGATTCGACAAAAAAAAAAGTTCACCTTACGTAGTTCGAGTTCGCCCCACCTAAAATTTGAAGCTGGCTCCGCCACTGGCTGGGATGCTACTGAAGTGCCCAAGATATACATATTGGGTGCAGCACCAGGGGGGCAGTGCACTGATTGGAGTTCATTCGAAGGAAATACCACATCATGTCAAGGATGGTACTTGTGCTTCTTGTGGTTCAAGTCACATTAGTTTGAAATGTGGTGAATTGGAATACAGGAGAGAGCACGTGTACGTTATCGTCTGCCTGAATCGCTTAAAGAAGGCCTGATGAGCTTTTGGATGCCACAACTCAGATGGACAATATAACTGATGCTTTTACTGATGTCATAAGATCCAGCATTTAAGCGCATGCACCTCCAGGATTTGATGTATCAAAAAATTGATGCTCTGCATCTTTGTGATAGTGGAGTTTTTCGTGCACCTATTATTTTCTTTCACTAAAGGTTCATATGAGCCAGTCATTTGTATGGATGTATTTATCCGAACTCTGGACTCAATCTGATTTCAGTTTATTGTGTATTACAAAATCTTTTCCCGACAAAATTATATGCCTCTAATCATTTGTAGCAATCCAAGTTTTGTCATAACGATGCCAGCCTGCCTCACTCGTCGTCGGGTGGAATCCTATCCAAGTGCTTCCTGCGAACCCGATGACTCCAAAGAAATGGTGTCAGCTAGCCCATTGATAGTAATTGTGGCGAAGGCGTGCGCCCAGCTGGGTGCCTAATCCACTCTGTTTGCCATAATGTCATTCAATAGAAAATCCCTTTCACAGTAGCACTTAGTTTCTTTCATTTTCGTTGAGAGCTATAGGTGCCATGTGTCCAAGTCGCTATCCAGCATCGATGTTTCTCCTAAGTGGTGTTCTACTGCCTAGTTTCATTCTCTCTTTAATCTTCAGTATTTTGAAAAACCTCTCACTATGCAAATTATCATATTTATACCATGTTTCCTCTGGTTTGTTACACCTCCAATTTAATGGGTTGTTAAGGTATTGTCAGATGTCCCCGTGAATCCAGAAGAAGGCATATCTCTTTGTTTGTCTCTAGAAATCATCATGTCTGGGGTCATCAGAAATCTTCAAAATTGCTACACTGCCATATGGTTGGAACGCTCTATCTACGACAGAGAGTTGATCAAATTAGTGGTCGATAGGCCTTCAGCAGTTAGAGGCACATGAAGCAGAAGCATTCTGTCTAAGGAGCTGAGACAGATGCATACAGCCAACAGGTCAGCTCGAGTCACTAAAGTCTGACGGGAAATTTTGAAGCATTTATCACCAAAAGGCTCATTGAAATTCCGATGAAATCGATTATATATACTTCATGGATGTAATATATCAGGACATTGGCACCGTTGGAAGATACCTATGAGCAATACCTTTTTAGCTGCTGAACCCACATCCAACCGATTGAATCCATTATCATACCTTTATCCTAGAGGTGTGGTAAGTAGACCCATGGAGCTGGACGGAGGAGGAATTTTCGCTATTAGTAGCTGGGCGTTGCTCTCTTGTCGCTTTCGTGCTGCTCTTCCGTCTGTTAGAGAGACAAGTCGTGTTAGAGTGAAGAAGAGCCGCAGGTGAAGGGTTGCATGAGCTGATGACTACCACACAAATCAACACATCGAGAGTCTTGATTGGGAGGGCGGGCGCGATAGTGCTCCACCAAAAGTCATGGAGTTAGGCCTCGTTTCCAATTCTAATTTGATGCCCCGTCCAAACAATATAATTGCTGGCCTACAATCCAATTTGCAAATATGAGGCCTAATTTTGAGATCTAAACGGGAAATATTGTGGCTGCTTCTCAAATTTATTTATGGGCATATATTTGCTTAGTAAAAACGGAACTGTACAATAGTTGATCATTTTCAGTCAAATATAACCAAGAAACTACTACTGCAACGCGTGCTTTTTAGTCATTTTCAGTCTACATTCAGCACAAGTGAATGGCACGAAATGCGAATCCGCATCCCTCGGAAAAGCGCACAAACGATCGTACGCCTGCAACAAAGCTTGGGCCCACACGTCAGTAGCGCAACCCGAACCTGGCCTACCTGCCAGCGGGTGGCAACTCCACATCAACACCACCGTGGGGCTCGGGAACCGTGGTGCATGGTCCTCGGGTTGCCGTCAAACCATGAAGAAACAAGGAGAACACGTTGCGGCAGTCGGGCCCATGGATTGGTTCTTTTGAATACAGCCTTGTCACATGCATGTTTTCATCATCGAGCTTTAAGCTTCACGAGAAAATGCTCATTTTGCAGGATTTACATGGTGCAGAAAAGAGAACATATGTGCCAGCGTTAGGACAAAGGAAAGGGTGGCAAGAGGATTGAAGAAAAGAGGAGAAAATTTCCTTCAAAAGATAAAAGAAACGAAAAGAAAAGAGGAGAACATATGTACC
Organism: Eragrostis curvula; assembly: GCA_007726485.1. NCBI lineage: Eukaryota > Viridiplantae > Streptophyta > Magnoliopsida > Poales > Poaceae > Eragrostis > Eragrostis curvula. The sequence continues at coordinate 48,167,219 of CM017440.1, forward strand.
AGATCAAGATTTACATGGTGAAGAATAGAGAACATTATTTTCTTTCACAAAAGGTTCATGTGTGCAAGTCATTTGTATGGATGTATATCTCTGAACTCTGGAGTTTCAGCAGTTCATCTGATTTCAATTTATTGTATATTATAAATTCTTTTTCTAACAATTTTTTATATGCTTCTAATCATTTTGTAGCTATCCGAGTTTTGTCATATTGTCATTCAATGGTAAATCCCTTTCACAATACTTAGCTTCTTTCCTTTTCATTGAGAGCTGTCGGTGTCATGTGGAGCATACAGCCAAGAGGTTAGTTCCAGGTGCATGCAGCCAACAGTTCAGCTCCAGTCACTAGAGTCTGACTGGAAAATTCGGAGCATTTATCACCAAAAGGCTTACTGAAATTCTGATTTATTTTTTGTAATCGATTATATATGGGTAAGTTCATGAATGTAATATATCAGGACATCCGTAACCGTTGGAAGATACCTATGGGCAACAGCAAGATGATTGAAGCAACCAAAGCACAGCCATTCATATCCAGAAAGGCAGTCTCCACCGCACAACTCATATCCTCCCTTGCATGCCCCACCAGGTGCACACTGTTATATGTGATCTGCTGCTGCCCTTCTCAGTCCCCCTAAGGAAAGACAGACTCTGAAGCTGTGCCATAGAGCGTAGCATCTGATCTTCTTGCCCTTGAGAACCAGAGCAATGGCGTCTGCTACTCTCCTCAAGTCATCTTTCCTTCCCAAGAAGGCCGAATGGGGCGCCACCCGCCAGGCTGCTGCTCCCAAGCCGGTGACTGTCTCCATGATCGTCCGTGCTAGCGCATACGCTGATGAGCTTGTCAAAACCGCGGTATAATTTCTGAACAACCGTCAGTATATTCTGCACTTTGCACCATGCATGTAGAATGTGATATATATAGGTCAATACCGGTGACCAGTAGCCATGATCTTGTGCCCAGAAGCATTATGGCGCACAGAATTTTGACTTCATTTCATCATATTTTTAGATTATTTGAGCCCATATGTCCTGCAGCTATGATCTTGTTCAGTGATGCATATGAAGGGTCATAATTAAGAAACCAAACCTTCATGCTCTCAAACTTTTAAAGCATATTTCATCAACTTAGAAGCATAGCTGTTCTTTTCCAATAAGGAGGGAAAGTTCAAAATTATCCATTCAATTATGGTTCAGAAACTCACAAGCTTTATCCTCGATGCAGAAAACCGTCGCATCTCCTGGAAGGGGTATCCTTGCCATGGACGAGTCCAACGCCACCTGCGGCAAGAGGCTTGCCTCCATTGGTCTTGAGAACACTGAGGCCAACCGCCAGGCTTACAGGACCCTCCTGGTCACTGCTCCAGGCCTGGGACAGTACATCTCTGGTGCTATCCTCTTCGAGGAGACCCTTTACCAGTCCACTGTTGATGGCAAGAAGATCGTTGACATCCTTGTTGAGCAGGGAATCGTGCCTGGGATCAAGGTTGACAAGGTATGCCGCACCCTCCCAACTGACTCGTGATAAGAAACCTGTGCAAAACTGAAATTGTTGGAGTTGTGGTAATTTTGAAGTAACTCACTGTGGACTGACAAAGCACTTGCAAAACTGAAATCCAAATTGATATTTAAATCTCTGGCTTTGTGCTGATTTCAGGGTCTTGTGCCACTTGCTGGCTCCAACGACGAGTCATGGTGCCAGGGTCTTGATGGCCTTGCCTCACGTGAGGCGGCCTACTACCAGGCGGGTGCTCGCTTTGCCAAGTGGTAAGAAATTTGCACCTATAACGGCATCTATTTTAAGAATTAAGAATTGTGACATATACCCATGTTCCCATGTCTAACATAAAGTTCTGTTGCAGGCGCACAGTTGTCAGCATCCCCAACGGCCCATCTGAACTTGCCGTGAAGGAAGCTGCCTGGGGCCTTGCCCGTTACGCCGCCATTTCTCAGGTATTTTGCCATTTTCAGCTGAAAAAACTCTAGAGAGTGAAACATGACCATTGATCTCAAACTGTAAACACCGTTACATAAACATCTTAAATGTATTTATGCTAGGACAACGGTCTGGTGCCAATTGTTGAGCCTGAAATCCTTCTTGACGGTGAGCACGGCATCGAGAGGACCTTTGAGGTTGCGCAGAAAGTCTGGGCGGAGACCTTCTACTACATGGCTGAGAACAACGTCATGTTTGAGGGCATCCTCCTGAAGCCCAGCATGGTCACCCCTGGTGCCGAGTCCAAGGACAAGGCCACCCCTGAGCAAGTGGCTGAGTACACCCTCAAGCTCCTCGCCAGAAGGATCCCCCCGGCTGTCCCTGGCATCATGGTTAGTTTCTATCTATCATCTTCTTCTTAAAATGTTTATCTCCTCTTGTACATTTGGTAAAGAAAAATGCAAACCATGTTCTGACCTGTGATGAAAAAAAAAATGCAGTTCCTGTCTGGTGGCCAGTCTGAGGTGGAGGCTACCCAGAACCTGAACGCCATGAACCAGGGCACCAACCCGTGGCATGTGTCCTTCTCCTACGCCAGGGCTCTCCAGAACACCTGCCTCAAGACATGGGGCGGCCGGCCGGAGAACATCAAGGCGGCGCAGGACGCGCTGCTGCTGCGCGCCAAGGCCAACTCCCTGGCTCAGCTCGGCAAGTACACCAGCGACGGTGAGGCTGCCGAGGCCAAAGAGGGCATGTTCGTCAAGAATTACAGCTACTAAGATGATACACTGCTGCTAGCACCTTGAGGGCACTGTAGGCAGTGTGCCATTACAGGTTCAGATGGACAAACACACACTGCGTTTTTACCACACTACTAAGTGGAACACTTGGAATGGTTACTACATTTCACAAGATTTCTAGAGCGTTGTTACCTTGTTTGCCATCTGTATTTTACGGACAAACATGAGTAGACAAATGTCTATGTGGAAATGGAATGTGGATTTGGTTACTGCAAAGTTTTGCATATTAATATATATGTACACGATTCGAACACTGTATTTGTAAAATGCGTGTTTGATCAGAGCTTCTCATCAATGTAATAAGTGCATGATGAAATGCACCGTATATGTATGTGGTATGTCGGAGACTGAAGTCATAACTGAACTCACTCTCACAGAGTTTCGGTGCATCTCTGACACCTTGCAAACCAGCTAATACAAAGATGGAGATTACTAGCCAACTTCATACATAAAATTCCATAGTGTTCACATCCGTTCAAATAACATGGGAAAAATAGGGAGAGATGAATTGTTCAAATAAAGTAAAGTGAATGTTGCATTACCACTGAAGAAATAAATACCCGTGTACCGTCTCATGAGTCATGATACTCTCAAAGTGGACATGGAGCACGAATATACGAGCGAAAAAGTTTCACTAAGAAAAATGGAACATCTGTTAAGCGCATATGACTCTGATGGGACTAAAAATGAAAGTGTGACATGGTTCCAAGTTCCAACCCATGGCGAACTTGTACCAAGCAGGAGGGAGGAAGAAGCTGTTGCCGGCATGGGCTGAATGTTGAGATCATCTGGGTTGGGCCGTTATGCTGGACAGACGCGGACAAGCAGAAGAAAAAGGGACATAATTGTGCTGGGCATGACATTTGGCCCAACTGCAGTGCAGATTCCCAATTTTCAGGAAACGTTTTTCTTTTAGATCAATTTTCAGGAAACGTTAGGTGGTCATCTTAACAAAGACAAAGGAAGTGACCTTTTCTAGAGTTTTAGTGTGATGCAAATTATAGAATTTTTCCAAAAGTTTAAAGGCATTGAGATATTTAGGAGGTAGGGATGACAATTCAGGGCCGGGTTTTGGGTACCCAACCTGAGCATCGCTTTCGTGCTCGGGGCCGTGTTTGGCATCGCTTCAGCTTCAAAAAAATTCGTGGAGTTTTCGGAACTATTCTTGGCTAGCTCCAGAAATCTCGGAGCTGGAGCTGTAAATACATGAAGGATCTTTTGTTGAGGCGTTTTATTTTTGTTTGATATTAAAACTAATAAACTAAAATATTATAATTTATTTTACAGACTCTGGCTCCTGCATGGATATCAAATCTAGAGCTATGCTAAACAAGCCTTTAACATAATAGGATGTGAACCTTGCACTAGTTCATTGGAGCAAATGCAATGACCACCGAAGAAGATTGGAGTAGAAAAGACAAGCGAAGAAATATTTACTTTCTGCCAAGGGAAAGATCTCTTGGGCTTAAGGTCACAAAAGTCGATCCCCTATAAGGAGCCACCTCCTAAGATGGGGCCATAGGCCCCATACATGGACTCTCTTTTATATATAGGTCATATATTTGATCATGTATTTTGAGAGAATCAATGTGTGACTTTTCTTTGCACAAACCAGATTTGAATCCTAGTAGGCTTAAAATAATCGAGGACTTAGCCTATGCTTGAATCCAAGGAACTGTTCCGGTTTATATAGGAGATCCAAACATGAGGGGTTAATTTCTAGCCAACCAAAAGATCGACTAATAGTAATCCTATTACTTAAGAAAACCTTACTGTTACCACATACGTCTCGCTGTTAAATCATCAAAATTTCGTTCCCACAGGAAGTTGAACACATGACCTAAGATGCTAACCATATGGCTATAGGTCCTATCGCCTGACTAACTAATAATTAGCTCACTAACAAATTAGTCAGCTAATTTTAGTTAAAAACTGATTGTTCGTGCGATGAGTCCAAACAAGGCCTTAAGCAAGAGAAAAAACACGCAGTTGGCAGAGTCTAGACATCAAGCTGGACGACGCATCTGAAAATAAAATTATTTATTATAGGATACACAACACGAGTTGAACAAATAGCAGCACACGCTCACGATCATGGCAGAGCTACACAACAATATATATCATGCAATCGGGGAAGCGTCATGTTCACTGGATATATAGGGAATCACACATTCACTGGAAAGCCGTTGTAGTGTACTAATGGTTCAAGAACAACACGTTGGACGTACGTGTCTCTCATGTGGGACGGGAACCGAAGCCCTCGCCGGAGCCAGCGCCGCCGTCCGGCCTGAACGTGGACGAGAACGTCGCCGCCGACGTGAAGACGCCCTGGACGGCGCCGAAGGTGGCGCCGCAGCGGCGGGTGGGCGGGGTGGGCATGCACTCCCGGAGGCATGTGTAGGGGTTGTCGGCGCAGTAGCAGCCCTTGGCGCACTCGCCGAAGCACTCCCTCCGGTACCTCGCCGCTTGGTCCAGCACCCGGAGGAAGTCGTCCACCCTGTCATTCTCCTCGTACTCGGCTGACGACGGCGGCGCGCCGGAGCACAGTCCGGCCAGCAGCAGCGTGCAGACCACGGCGGCGATGATCTTCAGCCGTCGGAGGGTGGTGGAAGGATCGGAAGCCATGCCGTCCAAGCTTGGTAGCTTATGAGCGTGTTGATTAGTAGCTTGTTAGAGTATTGGTGTGGTGTGGTGGCTAGCTAATAGGCGTGTGTTGAGAGATGGAGAGCAGTGGGCAAGGCCATTTATAGGGAGATGATCGTCACTGCCGGTGGAGGCAGCCATGAAAGCAAGAGGGGGGCATTAAGTAAAGCTTCTTCAACTAAATACAACCTTGTTTAATGGTGTGTTTAATTACTTGTAATAGCAAGGCTTTGACTCAAATATTGGATCACCGTGCATGCGACAAGTGCTCCATTCTTCCCAAAACTTACAAATGAAATGTCCCTTTACTTCGGTGCTTCCTTTATTTTGGTTCCAATTATGAGTGAGACATAGAGCACTTTGGCTAATATTGTTTCAGTGGGAGTATATATAATTTGTTTTAATTAATACTTTAGATACTGAGAGTTGTATGATTTTTTTTACGAAACACATGCCAACTGATCTAGAGATTCATAAAGGCACCACAGGCGTCTCTGCGATATCAATGCCAATCAGAGACTTGAACCTGGGTGGGGCTGGTCCACCAAAAGAAACCTAATCATCTAACTACGCCCAGTTTGCAAGAATTTGGTTGTATGATTTTATAGTAGTCTGGTAAAATCAATGTTGTTTTTCAATATTAACGATTTTTCCCCGCAGTTGTGACACCGTTTCGTAAGTATGACACGCACCCACAGTTGTGACTATCAAATATTCCTAGTTGTGTCAACTAACAAGCACACAGAAAAGCACACCCTTCGATACTCACTAAATGACAATAAGACAACAACCACGAGCTTGTTGATTAATTAGTACACGTGACCCTCGCTACGGATCAAATCTAAATTCTAAAGAATAGAGAATTCGAATAAAAGTAAGCAGATGCTCTGATAAAAGAAAGGTGAATAGGACCAGATGCTCTCTGTATTGGGACCAAGAGAACCGTCTTGCACGGGAAGATTAATTTGGTTCCGTTACTGGGCAGCTTTCCATCGACTGCAAAGCTTCTCTCCCTAGCAATGATACACATTTTGGATGGTACAAACATGTTTGATGTATAAATCGTTAGGTATAATCGGAAATTACTTCCATTCAATAAACATAAGGGTCAAGGCCGGGACTCATTTTTGTTTCCCATTATCTAAAAATTCAATAAACATAAAGAACTTATTATTAGAGTGAACGCACTAACCAGATGAACCAAAAAGTTTAAGCCAATGAGAGAAGGTAGACAATTCACTTATACACTTCAACATCCTCACTCACATGCAGCCAGAGATGAAGGCACAAACCTGAAAATAAAGGGATGCAGGCACAAATAAAGCCTCTACCAGGATTTGAACCCAGATCTCTGACTCTGATACCATGTTAAAGTGAATGCACTAATCAGATGAACCCAAAAGCTTAAGCCAATGGGAGAAGGTAGGCAAATCACTTATACACTTCAACAATTATAAATTGGTCCTCTTTTAATTTCGGTTTAGGCTTCGGCGTAGCTAGGTTAGTTTATGCTTAGTAGCTCAATAGTACATCACTAATAATAATGGTATGTCGCTATAGTGAAGGTACAATTACCACTCAAAAGGTCACAGCAGATAAGAATTATTGAAATTTTTGTTTCAAAGATCAAAAGACTTATTAAGATCCCATCATTAATTTATGGCCAAAAGACTTATTAAGATCAAAAGAATTATTAAAATGTTCCGATCTGCCTTCATTCCGTACAGACGGCCAAGAAAATAATAATACTAGCAAATAGATACATGTTTTTTTTTTCCATGAAACACAACAAACAGAGGAAATCTCAAATAACGTTAACACCGTTATCCTCCGGACAACCTTTTACTTGTCTCAAGCTCTTTGATCAAATATCATGATCCCATCATTAATTTATTCCCCATCCATTTGAGTATTTCTGTTTTCAGCGCTATTTTCAGGAGGTGCAGGAGAGTTACTTTCGGATGCATTATCCTCATGCGACAGGCTACTCTTCTCAATGCCACAGTGCCAAAGCAATGCCCAAATGAGGGTTATGAACTCGCCTCCCGACTCGAGGTTATGCTTGTGCGCTTCTGCGTTCCAACTTGGGGCAAGGTCCACAACTAGATCAGTCCATACATCAGCTAGAGTCGCCCAGCAGGTTTCGTGATCTTTTCCGTCGCCAATCAGATACTTGGCTAGCAGAGCACCCTGTTGCACTATGTCTGAATTTCCACCCTCACTGTCCTGCACATGCACAGCCTCCTGCATTATTCGATCTTTGTTTATGATACGAGCAAGCTGTAAGGTGTTCTCAAACATCAGTTAGGGTACAGTGAAACTGTCTGGTAACAGCTCAGAGCGAAAAACCAGCAGATAGGCATAGTACCGCGATAAGCTGTTGGCAATCTGGTAGTTTTTCTTGAGTTCACCTTCTCCACTGATCTTCTCATCAAGAAGGAATGGTTCTGTTGAGAAGCAGCACAATTTTTTCAGGCATGAGCTGACAGAGTTCAGGAACCCAGGTTTGCTTAAGTCATCTTCATCTTGCTTAAGCTTGATCGCACAGAGGCTGGTCGCGATGTGCCACACCAAAATGGCCTGTGAACATGTGTGCATCTTAAGTGAGGCCCGTTCGTACTTCTGAAAGCTATCGCGTGAGTCACTCAGTGATGTATTTTCCGAGTGCACTTGACGATGGAGCTTCTTTAGGATTTCTTCCTTCACTGGTTCAGGAACGTTGATGGCAGTACCAGCTTTTCTTCCATCAAATTTCTCTGGAGTCTTTCCCAAGGTAACAGTGTGGGCCAGTTTCCAGAATCTCGGCTTGTATGTACACGAGTGGAATAATTCGTACTGGTCAATCCTTCCATGCCATGGGTTGGCAATCTTAGAGTTGAAGAATGAACTGATGAGACCCTCCGTGAGGCAAGTATTTGTAATGCACCAGCATTGGTTCTGCACATACTTACACACAAGGAGTAATCTTGTCCAGTTTGATAGCAGGTAGGTGACCATCTCCCATACTTCTTTAAACAACATGAAGAACAGGAATACCCATGTAATAAGGACATCAACATTTAATCCATTCACCCATATTACGAAGTTATCCTTGCTAGGTTTGTAGACCTTGCGGATGCCCACAGCTAGCCAGAAGGCTACAGCACAGGTTGCAATGGACTGTAAGAGGCTTAAGAAGAGAGAGAAGAGCCCTCGCCAGAACACCATAGAGAAGAGGGTGTAGAAGTAGTCTCTGACGAATGCAAGCTCCAACTCCAGTATTCTGAATGCTCTCTTTGCATTTTGCTTTGCATCTTTATCACCAATGATCTCTGAGATAACTAGACGTTTTGTCGTGGCAATGCTTTCTGGGTGCAGTGGCACATCTTCAAGCCTACAACGAAGCAGCCTGGACAATGTGAAGGCCAGGCTCATGTCCTTGTATCTGCAGCTCTTTTCCAGAAGTGGCTTGGAACTTTTATGAATATTATCCAGGGTGATAAGTGAGTCTCGGTCGGTGACCTGAAGATGTAGAATATACCCAGGCTTTTTTATATCAATCTCCTGATCGGACTCGCCATAAACCAGGTACTTTTCACTGTCGTTAATGTTGTTGCTTTGGTCTTGATGCTCACTGTATCCCACACGCAGGTACTCTGGGAGGAACTCGGAGCTACGGCCATGCCACAAGGATTCTGTAGCCCTGCGATGTGCATAATATCGGTAGAGGCTCCTCAGTTGCAGGATGGCCCAGAGGGACCAGAGCGGCTTCGTGAATGCCAAGGCACGGGTGCCATTCAATACCCCTGCTCCCATGAACTTCACCACATTGGCCACCTCCATGAGCCGCCGCTCACGGTCCAAAATGCTGTACCCAGAGAGGTAGCCAAGGCTAGCACGGAGGCTCACCAATATAATGGCCCAGACCGGGAACAGATGATTCTCGAAATCAGCAGATTGCATGGCTCCTATCAGATACACCACTATCTGATCAGAGACACCATCTACTATCTTCATGATGGTTGTTATGGTCGAGCTGCCAGTCCGGCAGCGGAAAATGTCCAGGATAAAGAGCACAAGGAACATCACCGTGACCAGTGCAACCAATGACTCAATGCGGATCAGGACAAATGTGTCCTGTCTCAACGTGATGAACCAGGATGCAATCACAGCGCGAAAATCCACCATTGTGTAATCTTTTCAGGTTTGCTGCCCTGCTGGTCAAAGTTCCCAAATGAGCAAAGTGTGAACCCAAAAAAAAAACAAAAAAGGAACTGAACAGTATACCTCGCTTTATATGATCAATTTTGTTAAAAAAAAAGGAACTCGCTTCTAGCTACGCAATTCTAATATATACTGGCATCAAGAGTTGATGCCCACAGGTGAGGTGTATAGTTTCCATGTTTCTGGATTTAGCATGCACTGGGATTTCTTTCTTAAAGCTTTTCAACAGACAACTAGTATGGCTGCCCGCACATTTGCGCGGCTAGACTTTTTATACTATTTACAATATTTTTATATTATTGTAGAAGTGTAACATAGTTTATTATTTATTTATTTATTTTATATTCTATATTTATAAAATAGTAGAAATAAATTGGAGAATTTCTCACCATCACTCAATTTGAGTGTGAGATGAGTCATCTTATCTTGGATTGTGTCTTAACTAACCCATTGTATTTGATTTTATTTTAGAAGTGAGGTCGGTTCAAACGCGACACGCTAAACTACTAACATATGTCATAGTAGGAAAAAAGAAACGTACCGTGCTACAAATAAATTTTAGAAGAAAACGGTCATGTTAAAAAATAAAAGAATGTGCCATGCTTGCTAGAAATAGGTGTATTTTTGTAATGGTGTTTATAGAAATAGGAATTTAGTGTATTTTGGATATTTTAATTATTCCAAAATTAGCTATTTTGGACTCATAATGGTATAGTAAGAAAATTAGAAATAATAATTAGGGATATTTTTAGCTATTTTTATAATCCGAATTTATTTATTTTTGGATATTTAATGGCATGACAGGTAATTGAGAAATAGGTGTGAAAGGTAATTTTGATTATTTTGTATTATTCAAAATTTAGCTATTTTTTGGTGGGTAATTTAAAAATAGGTGCGAGGCTTTTTTTGGCTATTTTTTGTTATTCCGAATTTAGCTATTTTATAAATATTTATAGGAGGTTTTGTGACTAATTTTTCATAATGGCAGTGGTGGATAATTTTACCTTCTTATTTTCTCGGATTAACGTGAGAATTTCTAGCATTTTAGAGCGAACGTGGTGGCGCGTCGTCAATTGTATATATAATAGATACATACATGGATATCTCTTTTCGTTGTGGTGAAGATTATCCTCCAACGAGACCACCCAAACCCTAAGCCCCCGCTCTGCTCCCGATCGGGGGTGACTTGGGAGGCGACCACCCAAACCCTAGCCCCGCCTCCACCCTCACCTCACCTCCCTGGCCGCTCCGCCGTGTGAGTGAGCTGCCAGAAAAACCTGCGCGGTTAGCCAGGACGGCAGGGCGGGGCTGAAGCAGCGCCTATCCGTCAAGCGCATACGGAGGCTTGCGCCCCGGAACCCTAAACAACAGCCAGCGCCTCCACCACCTCGCCCCTCCACTCCCTCTTCCGCGTCGTCGCTGGATCGTCGTGCTGTCGATGCGTGGACGCAAGACGGTGGCGGCGAGCCATTTTCTTCACCAAGGAGCACCATATCACCGAGCTGCGGAAGGTCGTGGCGTTAGCGTGGCGGTTGATCCACTGTCTTCGCGGCTAGATCCGTGTGGCTGGATCTTCTGAACTCTCGGCCGAATCCGGCGTCGGCGGAGGCTGGGTGACCTAAACCGGCGACGGCTGCAGGTGAAGCTGTGCACGGCGACGACGACGTCATAGGCAGCGGCGGCCTCTTGTGTGCGCAGGTCGCGGTGCGCCGACCTTGCCGGAGGGAATGGCATCCAGATCCAGGCGCTCCGTGCCCAGATCCGTGCGTCCCGACTGCCCTGTGCTCCCACCATGTGCTGATGTGCGCTCTGCGGTGGGTGGCCGGGCCACATCACCATCAACTCCGGGCGGCCATGCTGCGTGCTGCGGTTGTTGGTGGCGTGGCCACCATGGTGCTTCTCTCCTCTTGTTGGTGCTTCGTTGCCACCCCTGAACTCCACATCTGCGCTTATGCATGTTTGCAGCAGGTGGACTGCCATCAACCTGTAGGGGTACGGGCTGGAGCTCCTTGCAGGACAACCATATTGCTAGGTATGCCCATGGTGTTGTGGCTTGGCTTGATAGCTTTCGAGCTTCGTCGGGCAGGGCATTGGACAAAAGTCTTTGCAACGATGAGGCATTGAGCGCCATTTCTTCCTTAGAAGCATTGTTGAGGTTCCCTTGCATCGCCAAGCTCATGATTTTCCCCGTGAAAACCTAAGTCTAGCCGGCGCCTAGATAGGCAATGGGCCCTTCTTGGAGGCATTTGCCTTAGAGTTTTGCACGGGTTAGCAATGGTCCTGCTGTGATGTGTACATCGTGGAAAATCCTCGCCATGTTGGGATCAGTGGTTTTGCCACTTCCTTTGTGCTAGGTCGCGGTGTTGTTTTTTGTGGTGGGGTCTAGTATTTTCTCCCTCTAGTGGTTATGCCACAAATTTGCCCTTGTGCTGGGGCTAGTTGATTTAGGCCTAGTTTAGCTAGGTAGTTATCACGGTTTTAACCCGGTTTTCTCAAATTAACCAAGCGACGTAGGGTTTTTGCCTCGTTTCCCTAAAAAACGAGGCCATGACACAATGTTTCCGAGGGTTCGTCGGGCATTTTAAAAAGCCTTCGACCTTGCTTGGTTTTCTAGTAGTGTCAATACATTCAGGTGGGGATGGTCTCCCCCGGTTGACTGTTCAAAAAAAAAATGCATCCATGGATGCAAGGTTTGCACTCTATATTGTTGTTTTTCTCATTGTATAGTTTTGAAAGGAGGTTTCAACACGCCATGAGAGGGTCCCACAGCCAACACTTTCCTAAGCTATCAAAAATAGTATGGTCTATTTTTAGTCACCTGGTTAAAATGCTTTGAATATAGCAAGGAAGTTGGATTCTGGAGTACGCCTCCGAGGCACTGTTTCTACAGTATTGAAGACATCGATCTATCAGATGGACTCTGGACTATGTCTATGCATCTTAATTTGTTGTTCTTGTATATCTTGATTATAAATCACATGCGACCAACTTCAAATTATAACACCATTGAATGTTCTCTTTTGTTTTTTGTTACAGTTTCATCTATGAGGAACAGGGAAGGGCCAGGGACTAGAGGAGAATTTGACATCAGATAGCAACCAAGAAAAACGACAGATAATGTACATACCGGGAGACAAACAAAGAAGCATAAGCCAGAAGAAATCCTCGGCTTTGTAGCTTGCCTCAATGACCTTGAGGGCGTCCGTGGACGAGGGTAAATCCCGGTAGCTATTCAACTCTGGACTACAGTCATCTGCGACAAAAGTAAGTTCTTAAAGGGCTTGTTCTTGGAAAATAGATCAGAATTCAGGATCAGTTCTTAGGTTCAGCCGGCACAGATGTTAGACACAGCAGAGAAATATTTGCAGGGAACAAGAATCAGGAGCTTCGGCGTTACCTGGATATAGAAGGCACCATGATTGTCAACGTGATCGTCTCCGGCGGAAGCTTATGCATGTGCGCGGTGGTGCAGGCCACTCAATTCGCAAGGATTTTATGTCCCAGGCTCCCAGCCCGCTTGTCCCATGCGAAACTTCTCGATATTGACATAAATAAATAAGAAAAAACTATGACGGACTCGAATGATGGGCCAAAGATTTACAAGAAAGAAATATGCCATTCGCCAGCTGATCTACAGAAGCTTGCCAGAAAGGACTTTTTTCTGTTGTTACCTACATGTCATGTGCACGACATACAAATGATCAACAGCGTCAATGTATATATCCATCAAGTTAACCTATCAAAGTCAACTATGCTAATAAATGACCTTGTAAACACAACGACTATGAACCTTAGGTCATTTATTAGTTATTGCAGCAATTAGGCACTTCAGCACATGAACATGCGTGCCTTACCTTGTAGGGACAACTCCTCAGTATTTGAAGAGGCAGCATCCGTTCTTCAAATCATCCAACAGAAACATTAAAAATGTTTTCTTATTTTCGAAATTCTCACATTCCAAACAATCCCATGGTTGAAAATTTCACATAAATGAGACTAATAGGCTCTGCGGTTAAAGAATTTCACATACAATGAGACTAATAGGCTCCACCATCAGAATTTTTATCTTGCCAGGAATAACACTCCTAGTTGTATTGTGTGCCACATAATTGCATCGGAGTCAACTACTACATACGAATAAAAGCAGCTGCAAATATACTTCCAGTCTTTTTTCTATCATTCTATCAAGTGATCTCATTATCCTTAAAGATAGATTCCTGACAGATAATCCTTGGGTTGGCTCGCAAGAATATAATTCTCCTTTTATATAAAGAAAACCTCTTAGTCGTCACTCGTCAGAAAAACAATAGGTAGTCACCTAACCTAAACTACTGGAGACAGATAGAGCTGGCATATTAATAGCTGGTCAAATAAACAAGAGCTTGATTTAGAAATCGAGTTAAGCACGCCGTGTTAGCCAAAGAGTTGAGACATTGAGGGAAGGTACTTTGCAGTTTTTTATTTAGATTTAGAAAGCGGAGCTGCAATCCATCAGTTACAGCTGGCTTTTCTTTTCCCGGGGTGTCCTTGGCGATGGAGTCCAATAGGCTGGCAGCTACTCATCGAGCTCCCTAGTGACTACACACAGGAAAGAGGTAGGACGAACGTCCTCCATCGCGCAGCCAAGCAGAGATGGCTAACTTCCTGCGCCACTTTGTCAACTTGATCGTTGGGACCGTGCGAGGGCTGTTCCAGCATGACAGCACCACCGGTGCCGCCAGCGTGCAGCTCTGGGCGGTGGCGGCAACGGTGCTGCTGCTCCTCAAGTTCGCCGTCGGTTCCATTGGGCCCCGGTTCTCATCACGGCGGCTGATGGCACCCAGCGTCCGGCTGCTGCAGATACTCAACTACTACGCTGTGAACTACACCCTCGGGCTCATGAAGCCGTCGTCCTCCTCCGATGGAGGAGCCGCCACCGTGAACGCCTTCTTTAAGGTATGGGCTGTGCTCATAACAACCATGCAGGACAGCATCCGCATCGGCCGGCCGTACAAGCCCAAGGAGATGTCCCTGATCGACCTGTTGTCCTCCCTGTGGTCGGCCAACGAGCTCCGGGGGCCGGCACCGCTGTTCCTCAAGGTGCCCCTCTGGCTCATGTGGTCTATCCACGCGGCGCGCATCATCTGGTTCTACTTCTCCTTCAGCCGGGCCAGTGATGCCAGCCTGAGCAACATCAAGTTTGTCAGCGACTACATGATGACAAAGCCGCACACCGATAATGAAGACGCGTGCCCGCGCACCATGCGTGGGTACAAGTACATCGTCTTCAGGGAAGATAAACTGAAGATGGAGGTCACACCGCCGACCTTCAAGCTCTGGATGGACCATGAAGGACCCAATGCCAAGGAGCTGGTCACCGTGGAGGAGATATGGAAGCAAGTTGATGAAGACACGGACGACATGCTGCTGAGCAAGACGGCAGACCCCGACAACCGATTCAAGGACGTGTGCCTCTCCTTCGCCCTGTACAAGCTGCAGCGCCGCCGGTTCTACAACTTCCCCATCACCGAGGCCACACACCTGGCTTCAAGGCGGCTCGTCTCTGAAGCCATCTTGGAGGACGGGCCCAATGGCAGCTACGAGAGGGCGCTCCGCATCACTGAGGTGGAGCTGTCTTTCCTGCAGGACTTGTTCTACAGCAAGCACGCGGCGGTGTTTGCCCGCGGCTTCCCGTACGTGAGGCTGGCTCTGTCGCTGCTCATGACAGTGGCCGCCTTGTACCTAGTCGAGGCTGTTCGCCACATACCGAGTGTCAGCACGGCTGTCACCGGTGGCGGCCGTGTTGCCAGGATTACACATGGAGTTTTCGTCACCCACTGCATCACTGCAGTCGTCGTCTTCAGGGAGCTCTGGGAGGTTGGCGTCTATGTTCTGTCGCAGTGGACCAAGGTCTGGATCATCGGCCGCCACATGAAACTGATGAAAGGGCGTCCAACGCGTGGAACCGACGGGGAGAAATGGTACCAAATGATGCTATGGAAGGTGCAAAAGGTGATGCTGGAGAAGGTTGCAAGGATCATGTTCGCTGTCGTCTGGAGGGGCCAATGGGATCAACGTATTAACCAGTACAACATACTAATGTCGGCTTTGATAAGAAACAAGAACTCGGCTGCCCTTCTCCCATCACTAATAGCGTCTCGAACCAAATTCCTCGTCAGGAAGGTCAAGCTGAGAAGGGAGGCAAAGGAGGTATTATTCCAGTCACTCAAAAACCTGATCAAGAGCATCCCATCTCCTGGTCAAGGAAAGCATTCACCTGACATGAACAAAGAATTGATGTCTTACTTCACCAAGGCCTTCGTCGATGACCCTGAATCCTCAACGTCTCCCCGCATTGAGGACCCCACCCGTGACCTTGAGGGCGAGACCCACAAGGTTTTGGTCTGGCACATCGCCACCAGCCTCTGCCAGATCAAGCTACTAGAGAGTGCAGGAGAACAAGGCGGCGCCACTGACCTGTACACCCTGCCCAAGCGATTCGGCCGCGAACTCCAGGCTGTGAGGAAGCATTATGTCGCTGCGGTGAGCCTGTCCAACTACTGCACGTACCTGGTCACACAGGCGCTGGT
This sequence comes from Eragrostis curvula, assembly GCA_007726485.1. Lineage (NCBI taxonomy): Eukaryota > Viridiplantae > Streptophyta > Magnoliopsida > Poales > Poaceae > Eragrostis > Eragrostis curvula. Next base: position 48,183,367 of record CM017440.1, read on the forward strand.
GCCGGACAATGGCCTCGTCGCCACCAAGGTCTTTGAGGCCGTGCGCGAGGAGGTCCGCCTTGGCTTGGGACAGTGCTGCACGATGGCACACATCCAAGACAGGTTCCTGCAATCTCCGAGCCGGATGACGTCGATCCTTGAAATGGGTGCGCAACTGTCTGAGACGCTCCTGTCCACATACCAAATGGATGATGACCTCTGGGAGCGCCTGGCCAACTTCTGGGCGAGGTTCCTGCTGCATCTGTCCGCGTCGACAAGGGTGGCCAAGCATCAGATACATCTCCAGGGCCGGGGTGAGCTCACCACACACCTATGGCTGCTGTTGTCGCACGCAGGATTCCTCGGTAAGACCAGCCATGGTGAGAAGTTGCTGGACCCGGTCGACCTCAACGATGCCTGATCAGTGCGAGCGTGTGTGCTTTTACTGTGTCCAACAAGCTAGCACCGGAGTCCTAGCTAGCTTGGTTAATATGAGCGTCAATTGGACTTTCTTTCTACTTTTGTTTTCTGAATTCGAACTTCATATATGTCTTCACCAATATATGGTATTTTGTTTTCTATGTGGGGCTGTTATCTGTGAAAGCACAACTGAAGACATTACTTTCTTTGACTGATTCTATCTGTGGACACGGTAAACAACATTGCATATCTATTAAATAAAGTAAATTTTATCTTCGTCATGCCGCCCGCACCAAAACGGAGTGGACAGTGGCCCTGGTGAAGCGTTGGTCAGTGTGCTGAGCCTGTGCGGCCTGCTACCACTGCTAGTGGCCGAAGTGAGTGACCAACACGGCAAAGAATACTGCAGGCAGCTACAGAAAGAGGCGTCCTCAAGCCCGTGCTCGCAAGATCGACAAAGGTTCGGATCTCGTTATATGCAGATGATGCTGCCATCTTCACAAACCCTGATCAAGAGGAGTTGCATGCTCTCCGCACAATCTTAAATAGTTTTGGAGATGCTTCCGGACTGTTGGCAAACTTAGACAAAACAGTAATCTACCCAATCCGATGTACAGAGCACAACATGCAGGATCTCCTCCACATCTTCCCGGCCAAGCTGCAGAATTTCCCATGCACCTACTTAGGACTCCCATTGCACACGCGCAAATTGAGAAAGGTTGATTTGCAGCCATTGATCGACAAGGTGGGGAGTAGATTGCCGGCATGGAGGGGAAAACAAATGCAAAGGGCAGGAAGAGTAACATGGACAAAATCAGTCCTCACATCCGTTGTTGCATACCATGCTACTGTAATACCACTTCCAAAATGGGCAGTCAAGAAAATTGATAAGACTAGGAGGAACTTTATATGGAAAGGTGAAGACAATGAAAATAATGGCCAACATAAGGGAGGGATCAACTTAGTCAACTGGCGGATGGTGCGAAAACCAAAGGACCTCGGAGGACTAGGAGTAATGGACTTAGAAAAATTTGGCTCAGCGCTACGGCAAAGATGGTTATGGCACTATTGGAGTGAGGATGATAAACCATGGAGAGGAATGAAGGTGCCGGTCACTGAAACTGACAAAGCACTTTTCACAGCATCCACAAAGGTGCAGATTGGGAACGGGAAGAAAGCCCGGTTCTGGCACGACAATTGGATTGATGATGTACCTCTAAAGGAAGTAGCACCGCAACTTTACAAGTTAACAAAAAGAAAGAACAGAACGGTGGTTAAAGAACTAGAAAATAAGAATTGGATCAGATCGGTCAGAAGGATCTCTACCACCGAGCAACTAACAGAGTTTGTTATGCTCTGGAACATGCTTAGAGAGGTACCACTTGTAGAGGGAACGAGCGATGCCGTGCGTTGGAAGTGGACGGCAAATGGAGAATACACCTCTGCTTCAGCTTACAAGGCACAATTCATTGGGGAGTATAGCCCGTTTGACACAAAACATTTATGGCAGGCTTGGGCTCAACCAAAGGTAACCATGTTCGGTTGGCTGGCGCTACATGAAAAGATCTTGACAGCAGACAATTTGGAGAGAAGAGGGATAGACAATAACATTATATGCCCACTTTGCCTTAATGATGACGAGACAAACGCGCACCTGTTAATTAGTTGCAACTATGCTCAGCAGGTGATTGGGCAGGTTTGCAATTGGTTCTCTTTTGCAGGCATCCAAGACCTACAGGGGGAAGAGCGTCGAGTTGCAGCATGGCTCCAGGAAGCGATCTCCTTAATGCCGCAACAGAGACGGAAGCAACTGATTGGGATCATCCTCTATGTGTGGTGGAACACGTGGAAGGAAAGGAATAAAAGGATTTTTGAAGGAAAAGAAGCAGAGTGGCAACAGGTAGCGATGTTAGCCAAAGAGGAGATTGATCAGTATAATTGGGCGATGAATTCACCATTTCTTCAAGCCGGAGTCGAAGTAGTAGAAGGCAATCAGCAGCATGTAATTCAGTAGCGGCAGCTACTTTTCTTTGCTAGATGTGTAATCTGCAGGCAGCACAAGCTGCCTTAGAATTTCTGTTATTGTTTTTTTTTTCTCTCAGACTTTTCGTTTCTATCTGATTTTGCTCCTTCTATAACGAAAAAGGCAGAGCACCTGCCACCTTCCTTTCAAAAAAAAACACGGCAACAGTGTGGTATCAATCTACTAGAAACTTTTATGTACAGATGTTTGATAGGCAGGATTCCATCCCGCAATATATAGTAACGAATCTATGCGATTTAATCTAGTAAGGCATGTGATGAACTTAAGTATAAAATCAATCTTCCTTACCTGTGTCCGGCAACCTGGGAGAGGCCATGGAGACCAGGCACCTCCATGTCGAGGTAGCCATCTAGCTGGGGATGCAGTGGGACACGCCGGCACGACGACCGCATGCCGCAGACGGGCTCTGTACGCGCTCTGCATTTCGTCGAGCACTTGGCGGGCGTGACCAGGCGGCGGCAGCGGCTTGCTCCCCCAGCAGCGAGGACGACCGGCCGACCGTAGGCGAGGTCGACGACGGTGGACACGGACGAGCGTCTGCGGCGCGCAGCGATCCATGCAGGTTGTGTGGAGCACGCACTTGACGAAGGTGAGCGCGGGCGGTCTCTGGGAAAAAAAAAAGGTGAGCGCGGGCGAGGGCGCCATCGCTAGGCTGGACAAGTAGTTCTCTTCTCTTGCGCCTTTTACTCGTTGTTTTGCTTGGATGGGTCGGAAGAGCAAATACAAATGGCCTGCTCTGCAATGTGAAAATAAAAAATCGATCTGCATCATACAATACGTATACGCTCGGGAGGGGGGAAAAATGTAGGGCTCCTTACAGACTTCATCACTTTGCTAACCTCTCATCACTTTTCATTCTCTTCTAAATGTGCATTTAACCAAGAAATATGCAAGATCACTACACAAGGTTTATATGGGCGGATTTTGTTTTCTCACATATACTTACAAGCTGGTTCTTTTGTCCCACGGTTCGAGTTTGGCACCGTAAAAGAGTAAAACTAAAACACAAACAAAATTGTTCAAATCTGTAACAGATAGAAAACTGTTTATCCTGAACTATGTAAGAAAACATAAATCAAAACATATGCATTAAAAAAAATCTGGGCTTCTATCTATGACATGTTGGAATTGACCTCAGTCAATACCTAATTGAACCGAAAGGCCCACCTTAAGCCCAACTCGCCCCTGTTAGTTGCTTTGATCGGGGGGCAAACCTCAGCCCACGTTTTGGGCCCGGCCCCATGCCTACAGCACTTATAAATATGAGGGGAAACCCCTGGTTAACCCTGATCCGTGATTAATTCACGAAATTAAGTCTAGGGTTTACTCTAACCCTAATTCTACCGATCCCTAAGGTGCTGGAAGGTTCGGAAGCCGGTGTCCCTGTTCTACATTGACTTGCTGCTGTTCTTCTACCTCTACTGCATCTACACCGAGTTCGTCATCATCTACTTGATCTGCATCCACTGCAGATCTGTTTCATGGCGAATCTAAGTGCAGATGAGTCTTCTTCAGTGTTCAGATTAAGTTCCTACGTGTGATCTAATTCCTGACTAGTTGATCCTTTAAGTCTATGATATATTAGTTCTAACAATTGGTATCAGTTGCCTAATCTAGTCGATTAGATCCCCTAAATCATGTTTAAAGCCTCTGTTAGTCCTAGATTTATTCATGTTTAAGTAAGATTAGATTGATCTAAGTTAGAACAGAGGTGATCGACATGTTTGAAATAAAGTTTTAGTCCCTTTAGTTAGTTATCATGATCTAACACGCAGTCAGAGGTGATCAGTTAAGTAATCAGTCAAGTTTTTAATTCAGTTTTAATCTCTGGTTAGTCATGTTTATGTTTCTGCGCTCTAAGTTTCATGGTTAGATTCATCTGCGCAATAAGATTAGTCATACTTTGTTCAATTAGATTCAGTTTTATTCATGTTTTAGTCAGGTTTTAGCATTAGATCAGTTTGATACTCATGCTTAATTCCGCTACGGGGCTGGGATGCCATGTCACATAAGATGCGAATAATTAAGCTAAGTCTCTGGGTTTTTTTTCTAATCTAGATTTATACTAGTTTGAACGCACGCTAACCCTAACCCTAAGCTAAATTAAATCCTAACCCTAAGATTCAGAGGTACTTACCTCGGCTCGCCGCCGTTCCCGCCGCGCATCAGCTCCTGCACGTGCGGACGGCGGCACCCTCCTCTCGCCCTCCGGTTGCCAGCGAGGCACCACGGCATCAGCTCGCTGTGGCGCGCCCCTCGCCGGCATGAGAACCGGCCCGCGCGGCATCAGCTCCGCCGCGCGGGAGCCCTGCACGCGTCACGGCCCTCGCGCCGTGATGTCGTCGCCGCGCCGCTTCACGGTCGCCGTCGAGCTCGTCCCTTTGGGCGCGACCTCGCAGGACCTCAGATCCGGGCGCGTGGGGCACCATGGCACGACCACGGCCGGCTCGCCGCCGAGTCGCCGTCGTCGCCACTCAGATAGGCGACGGGCACGCCTTAAGGGCACCACGGCGGAGATGCTCGACGGTGCCGCGCGTGATGACTCGCACGCGTGCGCCGGCGAGCACCTCCCCATGGCGCCGCGGCGGCTCGCCGTCGACGTCGTGCTCCGGCGCTCTCGCGCGCTGCAGCGTCGACCGCGAGTGAGAGAGCGAGTGAGGCGGAGAGGAGGGGAATGAGAACAGTGACGGTCGGCTAGGGTTTCAGCCCTTCTTTTATGCCGACCTAATCCCTCCTGAGCCGTCTGATCTCGCAACCTCTTCATCCAACCGTCCGCGCTCGGTCCGTCCTTTTGGGCTGGGCCAGAAGCACCATGCGTGCACGAGCGCGAGGCCGGATCGGCGGCCTGGCGAACGGTTTTCGGGCCTACGGCCCGATAGCCTTTTAGCTGGACCGCGTTGCACCACGACGAGCCACAGGCCGCGCCAATGTTAGTGAGCGCGCGCGGGCCTCGTGCGCTGGGCCGAGCTCAATTCAGCCACAGTTCATCTCGCGTTGGGCCGGCCTGCGCGCGTGCCGCTGGGCCAAGTATTGGGCCGCACACACGATTAAGTTTCTGGCCTGCGCTCGAATTTGAAGCGTTCTATTATTTTCTCGGCATTAAGTCTTAAGCATTTTGCCCAAATTTCAGTTTCAATTTAAGATAAATTGTTACGGCTTTCTATTATAAGTTTTCAGTTTAATAAAAGTTAAGTATTTCGTCAACTTATTTAAGTTTCAATATTTTAGCTTAAAAAGAGTATAATTTTAGTATACCTTAGTTGAGAAATTATTTAAGCTAAATTCTCAAGAACATTTAGTAGCAATATTTAATTGCTAATTTTAAGCTTCCGCTGTCATTTTGAGAATATATGCTCATCCACTATATTAAGTTCTATTAGCTTTCCAATATTTGGATTTTTTCGATTAGCATAATAATTTTTTAAGGTATAAGTTTAAGATTAATTTAGCCATTCAGTTTAATAAGGTACATATTTCATGAGATTTAAGATCTCCCCTTTATGATCAAAATAAGTACTTTTTCTCTGCGATCCTAACATGGTTGGGAAATCATTTCATCAAGTAAATGCCCAGCATAGATGACCTTTTCTCATCATGTTTAAGACATTATTTAAGATTGTATGAGATTATTAAGTTGAGAATAGTCTTATTATTTATTCAGTTATTTTCGCTGAAAATATTAAGTTTGATCTATTAAGTTTTGCCAATAATAAAGCTGCTTTTATGCTTTACATAAGTTTTATGCTGCTTTCATTATAAGTTAAATAAGTTTCGCTTGTTTTCCCCACCGGTGATGCAAGTTGTTACTTATTTTTGCATGATTATAATCAGACCACCGTAGGGTTATTTTCATGCTATTTTAGTGCATCTTATTGTACTATTTAAGTTTAAATTTTAATATTATTGTAATATTTTTCCATCATGCCTTAAGATTAATAAGAAGTGCATAAGTTTGCATTCATTAAGTGTGCTCTAAGATTAATAATGCTTCATTTGCATATTTATGCTCAAGCACTATTTATTGGCATATTAAGATATTTACTAAGAATTATTATTTGACTATATCTTTTCAGCTAAGCCCTTTAATGGCATTGATTTCCTTTAATGGAAAGAGAAAGTGCAAGACATTCTCAAGTCTCTGGAGCTTGATTATGTGTTTCATACCGTCAAGCCATTTCCTCCCACTTCTGGCATCAAGAACTATCATGAGAAGATGCATGAGTATCACTCCAAGTTAGAGAAATGGGAAAAGGACAATAAGTTTGTCAAAAGAATCATCAAGCGTTCCATTTTAGATGGTATAAGGGGAGAATTTGAGGATAATGAGGACATGACTGCTGGTGGACTCCTCTCTTTGATTGAGTCAAGTCATAGGCAGGTCTGCATAAGTTTCCTCATCAAAAGACTAACCACCTCGCGCTATGATGATCGCTGTGGATGCGCATGGCATGTACGCCACATGTGGGACATTGCTTATGAGCTTAAGTCTTTTGGAATGGATCTCTCCGATTCATATATAGAGCATTGCATTGACACATCTATAAGATTTCAATGAATCAGGGGAGTGATTCTTAGAATTAGTTAAAGTTTCATTGTCAGAAACTTCATTTAGAATTTGTTAGCGAATTCAATATTCAGCTTGATGACATTCAATGTAATTCAGTGAAACCTTTTGTTTCAATATATCATTGTTTTATGAGTATATTTTCTCTCTAAGTTATGAGTTTATCTCTTACATCATTAAGTTTAAGCTACTGTCATACTTGATTCTCTACAAGCAAATTTCATAATTTAATTATGAATTCATTAACTACGTGAAAGTTTAGATGAGATAAGTTAAGTGATGAGACCTTGTCGAATATGTGGCACACTCACGTTTAGACCACAAATTCGGGGGGAGAATGGCATGTCTCATCAATTGAAAGATACTTCAGTTAATAATATTATTTAAGAATTGCTCTTGTCAGTTAAGAATTGATCTTAGAAATATCTTAATAATTCTCTCCATGATATTTTCATTGTCCATAAGTTTCAAGGACATAATTAAGTATAAGTTTTAAGCATAATATACTTGATATATCTTATTGCTTAAATTAAGAATTTTAAGTTTAAGAGCTACATTATCATGCAAGACATGATTATTAAATTATCACTGTGATGGGAGTTCATACTCCACAAAGACCAATTGTCTCAATAAGTGTGAGTTTTGTTCTATATTCTGGCCACCGCTGTGTACAGGATAATTCTCACAGGTGGTGTTGTGTCACCCATTTTCTGGCCACCGCTGTTGTGGGTTGGTACAATGGAACCAGAGATGATTGAAGTATGATTGTGTTCATGATACTAGCCACCGCTGTTTTGTGGACATTTAATCATAACTTTGCTAGTCTAGTTCATCTTCTGGCCACCGCTCATGGGTTCTAGTTCTTGGCAAAGGAAGCTGATCAGTGGTATAGTAAATGTCGTGCCAAGATAAGTCAAAGAGCTATCATTGTAAATTAATTTAGATAAGTTTATGGGCCGACACATTTAATATTCTGATTATTCAGAATTCAATGAAAGCTCATATGGAAGAAAATGGGGGAAAAGAAATCTTATTGAGATATAGGATAAGTTTCTCTATATCGATGATTTAAGATGAGATGTATATACATACATACATATATGATTTTCTCATAGATATCGTGCCATAAGTATTCCTCCATTATTTTCTTAACTCTGTTTAGGATGTATATTAGTTGTACTACAATAACAGAGATATGCAATGTTTGTTAATAAGTTTTGGGCACAAAAGTAAAAGCCTCAGTTATTCTTAAGATTATGTGAAAGAGGTCATAAAAGGGTCTGTGAATTTTGAACATAAGTATAGTTCATCTCATAGCGAATCTAAGTGCAGGTGAGTCTTCTTCAGTGTTCAGATTAAATTCCTAGGTGTGATCTAATTCCTGACTAGTTGATCCTTTAAGTCTATGATATATTAGTTCTAACATGACAATTCATTTTTGTCACAAAACATGCAAAATTCGTCCACGAAACAATCCCTATCACGCATCCGTGACGAATTTTCTTCGTTTGTCACCTATCACGCGTCTCTATTCAGGCTTTGTGACGAATTCATTTTTTTCGTCATAATTTTTTGTGACAAGTCTTGCTTCGTCATTACTTTATGACTATTGTTCTCGTGTTCTAAAAAAATGACTATTGTTTTCGTCACTAAATTGTTCAAAATATGTCACAATTCACTTGCAGGCTGTCGCCATGTTGGGCCTGTCCTGCTATGAATTTTCGTTATTGGGCTGGTACTGGGCGCCCATTTTAGTTTTCATAGTAGGCTCGAACCATTTAACTGCAATGGCCCAGCCCATTTCTGGCTTGGACTTTTGATACATTGATCTATTTAGTAGCAAAATTCAGCCGAGATTAATTAGAGAAAAAAATTCAGCCCAACAGTAGAAAAATAAAGTAGTAAAACAAGCCCATTCAGCCTTTGTGTCAACACATTACATACAACCAAATGAGAAGACGTGACGTCCAGTACATCACACGACCCAAATTATATGAGGTCCAGTACATCATAGCACATACAGAAGATCGCAACATGTTCAAAACAAGGCATACAGCCCCAACAGCAAGTCCTAGGTTCAATTCCTTGCCGAGGAGTACATTTTAACTTTGCTAAATAGAACTGACAAGCAGGCCCCACTATACAAGGACAGTGTATGATCATTTTTTTTTCAAAGAAAGCATCGGAAAAATATATTGTGACGTTTGGTTTTAGACTAATTATGATGACCTCCAGTCATCATACTCGTAATTTAGCATGGGTTGATTTATGACGTTTCATGGAAAGATTTGTGATGGACACTGAATTTTCGTCACAAAATATTGTACCTTCTGAAAATCGTCACACATCAAGACTTTATGATGAATATTTCTTTCGTCACGAGAAAATCATCATAGAATCCCATATTTCTTGTAGTGGTGGCAATTCTTTCTGCAACGGGTCATCTATATATCAACCATCATAGGCACATTTTCTATCTTTATTCATCTTTTTTTTACATTATTTTCAGGTGAAGAATACTAAACGAGATCACATGCTAAAATAATACAAAATTAAACAAAAATAATTGTTTTCTTATTTTCCTATTAACTTAGGCTCCGTTTGGATGTCGGAATTGGCATGGATGAATTGTATTGGGGCTCAATTCCAAATCCAAGAGAGAATTGCATTGGCATCCAATACCAATTTTTGTGTTTGGTTGTCACATGAACCACAGAAGAGGGGCTCTTCAAGGTCCGGCAGCCGGCGGGGTCGAGGTTTGGACCATCCGGCGACTGGTCGACGTCTAGCGGCGGACGGGGTTGAGGTCCAGTGGCGGGCAAGATTGAGGTCCGGCGACGTCCAGCGGCGACCGGGGTTGAGCTCCGGCGACGGGTCGACGTCCAGCGACGGTCCGGCTGCGAGGTCAAGGTCCAGTGGCGGCGGGGTCGAGGTCCAGTGGTGCGTTCGAGTTCGCCGGAGCCGGCAGCGACGCGGTCGAGTTCGCCGGAGTCAGCGACCATGGAGTACGCCATGCGCGGCTGTGCTACCTGCAGATCGAGAGGGAGGAAGAAAGGTGCCCGATTCTGTCCAAATCAGAGGGGTGGAGCTCGGTATTGGAGATAGGCTGCTTTAGTTGTTCTCAAATCCAGCAGGTATTGGGCTGCAATGCCAATTCCAATTCCTGCTACATCCAAACAGCTGCAATTGCCTAAGCCCAATGCCAATTCTCCAATTCCGAGCCCAATATCAACATCCAAACGCTACCTTAGAGCAATGTGTGGCTTAAGGAGACAAGCATACTACCAACCATTAGGCTCACCTCAACCGGAGCGCCTATACATAGATCGCGCTATTGGAAGACGACATGTAGCGCGGCCCACCAAGCCCATCAACGAGTTTTCTTCTTCCTCGAGAGCTCCCAGTCGCCTCCCTCGCATGCTGCCCCACTGTTACCGAAATAAAGCTCAGAACAATGGTTCGGCAGCTCGGAACAATTGTTCCGGCGGCCGGAACAATTTCTCGTGAAGCTCGGAACAATTGTTCCGGCCGCCGGAAAAATTGTTCCGGCGCACACGGGGAAGCCGCGGGTGACGGCGCACGCGAGAAATCAAGGCAGCGGCGGCGGCGCGAGGAAGCAGGCCGACGGCGCGCGCGGAGAATCCGGGCGGCAGCGGCGGCGCGGGGAAACCGGGCGACGACGCGCGCGGAAGCCGGGAGGCGGCGGCGGCGGAGCGGCGCAGATGAGAAAGGAAGCGACGAAGGAAGAAGACACGCTTTTGGCCGTTCGATTCGTCTCGCACACGCATCTCAAAGCGCGCTATACATTGTATTCGCGCAGCGCGCGCTAATTATAGGAAAACCGCACCTCAACAACATGAAAAAGCCCAGGTCTGCCTCCGTCCCTGCGGGCCTATGTCCACTCCAACGTTGGGCTTTGAAATGGGCCACCATTATCCCCAGCCTCCAGAAGGCCCAGAACGCACCAGAGTGGAGCGGCCGCACCGTCCATGGCGCAAGGCCGCCGGTTCGCCGGAGATGCAGATTGCAGAAGGAGCCCGACGGCGACGGGGACCAGAAGAAGGTCGCATAGCCGCGGAACCCAGTCGCCGGGATGTCCTCCACTCGCTCCGCTCCCGCGCATCTGGAAGGTCGCGCGCTCTTCCCCGGAGCCGCGCCGCGAGAACGAAGGCGGCGGCGTCTTGGACATCTTGCTTGGATGCCTCAAGGTACGTGATACTGCTAGTCAGTCTTCCCCGTTAGTAAATGCAGCTGCGTGGTGTGCACAGAGCGAACTATTCTTTCGCCTTTTGCTTTCTTGTTCAATTTGGCCGTGCACTTGGTGCGAGTGCTAGATTGTTTCTTGGGTTGAGCTTCTAGTACACCAAAAATCAAGGAAATTAATAGGTTTGGAGTAGTTACGAATGGTCTATAGGGTACTGATGATGTGCTCCAATTGGTATCGCTGCCAATATGATAGTAAAATTATCACCTAAAGTCACAGATGAATTCTAGAGGGGAAAATGTCTGAAGAGAAGAGTTAGTGAAGTTTTGTTTAAGAGACTAAAACAATTCACAAAGAAAAATAAGGGAATGGGAATTCTGGAAGTTTAACACATCAAAATAATTCTTGAAGGCAATTAGGAACAGAGATGACCTCAAACAGTCACAGGTTTCTCCCCAAAACAAGGAATAGAGATGACCTCAAACAACATTAAACACCACTACCCAGATAACAACATGGTGTATGTAGTCACTAAGTTATTCCGGCCTTGTTGTCCCTGGATCTTCAGAGTTCGGATATCATGACCTTGTTGTCACTAAGTTATTCCCCAATGTTATGAGTGGCTTCTGATTTCAATGCTTTTCCGGAGGTGTTTTCGGATGCATTATCTTCATGCGACAAGCCACTCTTCTCAATGCCACAGTGCCAAAGCAATGCCCAGATGAGGGTTATAAACTCGCCTCCCGACTCGAGGTTATGCTTGTGCGCTTCTGCATTCCAACTAGGGGCAATGTCCACAAGTATGTCAGTCCACACTGCAGCTAGAATCTCCCAACATTTTCCTTGTCCCTCTTTGTCAATCAGGTCCTTGGCTAGCATAGCACCTTGTTGCAGTATATCAAAATTTCCACCCTCGTTGTCCTGCACAGTTTCCATCAGTGTAGTATACCTGCTCAATGTTGAGTCACAATCTTTGAGTTTCTTTTGAGCAAGCTGTAAGGTGCCCTCAAACATCGCATCAGGTACGCTGAAACTATCCGGTAACAGCTCAGACCGAAAAACCAGCAGATAGGCGCAGTAACGTGACAAGCTGTTGGCAATCTGGTAGTTAGTCTTGAGGTTGACTTCTAAACTGATTTTCTCATCAACAAGGAATGACTGGGAAGAGCAGCACCAAAGTTTTTTCAGACCTGACCAGACATAGTTCAGGAATCCAGGTTTGCTTAAGTCAACATTCTTTTCTTGCGTGAGTTTGATCACGCAGAGACTGGTCGCGATGTGCCAAACCAGAACGATCTGTGAACATGTGTGCATCTTAAGTGACCCCCGTTCGTACTTCTTAAACCTGTTGTGTGAGCCCCTGAGTGATGTTAATTCTGGGTACACTCGGTGATGGAGCTTCTTTAAGATTTTTTCCTTAACTGATTCAGGGACCTTGATGGCAGCACCAACTTTTCTTCCATCATATTTCTCCGGAGTCTTTCCCAAGGAAAGAGTGTGGGCCAGTTTCAAGCATCTCGGCATGTAAGTACATGAGTGCAAGAAATCGTACTGGTTAATCATTCCATGCCATGGGTTGGCAATCTTAGACTTGAAGAATGAACCTATGAGACCCTCTGTGAGGCAAGTATTTGTAATACACCAGTGTTGGTTCTGCACATACTTACACACAAGGAGTAATCTTGTCCAGTTTGACAGCAGGTATGTGACCATCTCCCATGCCTCTTTAAAGATCATGAAGAACATGAACACCCATGTGATAACAACATCAACATTCCATCCATTCACCCAGATAACGAAGTTATCCTTCCTGGGCTTGTAGACCTTGCGAATGCCCACAGCCAGCCAGATGGTGACAGTAAAGGTTGCAATGGACTGTAAGAGGCTCAAGGAGAGAGAGAATAGACCTCGCCAGAACACCATTGGGTAAAGGGTGTAAAAGTAGTCTCTGACGAATGCAAGCTCCAACTCCAGTATTCTGAATGCCTCATCCGGCTTTGCCTTAATGATCTCTGAAATAATTAGCTTCCGTGTCATGGTGATGCTTTCTGTGTGCAGCGGCACATCTTCAAGCCTACAGCGAAGCAGCCTGGATAGTGCAAAGGCCAGGCTCATGTCGTTGTATCTGCTGCTGTTTGTGGACTTGGGAAACATTTCATTAATCTTGTGCAGTGTGAGGAGTGACTCCTGGTTGGTGACTTCAAGATGTAGGTTATACCCAGGCTTCTTTATTTTGATGTCCTTGTTATTGGCCTCTCCATAAACCAGGTACATCTTTTTTCTTGAGTCATCGCTTTGGTCTTGTTCGCTGTGCTCCACGTGCAGATACTCTGGGAGAAACTCTGAACTCCGGCCGTGCCACAAGGATTCTATAGCTCGGCCATGTGCCACAAATTTGTACATGCTCCTGAGTGTCAAGATGGCCCAGAGCAACCAGAGTGGCTTTGTGAACTCCAAGGCACGAGTTCCATTTAGCACACCTGCCCCGACGAACTTTATCACATTTGCCACCTCTGTGATACGCCGCTCACGGTCTACAATGCTGTACCCAGAGAGGTAGCCAAGGCTAGCACGGAGGCTCACCAGCACAATGGCCCAGACCGGGAATAGCTGGTTCTTGAAACCGGCAGATTGCATGGCTCCTATCAGATATACCACTATCTGATCGGACACCCCATCAACTATCTTCATGATGTTGGTTATGGCCGAGCTGCCAGTCCTGCAGCGGAAAATGTCCAGGATGAACATCACAAGGAACATCACCGTGACTAGCGCAACCAGGGATTCAATCCGGATCAGGACGTATGTGTCCTGTTTCAACATGATGAACCAGGATGCAATCACAGCGCGAACGTCCACCATCGTGTAAGCTTCTCAGGCCTGCTGTCCTGCTGGTTCAATTTTCTAGGATTAGCAAAGTTCTGAACCAGAAAAATATAAAAGTATACATCTTTTAATGAGATCAATTATTCTTTTGTTTTGGGACAGAGATCAGTTATTCATGTTAAGCTCACTTTATCGAGAACTTATATTAGGGACACATGAAGTTAACAAATCTTGGTAAATTTGATTAATTGACATTTCAATGATCACTAATACAAACTTCCTACTGTAACAATTGTTCTCTTTCCGAGCAAAAAATGATATTGCTGCTAGTTTAAGTAGGTTTTTTAAAAAAAAACTCCATTCCAATATATAAGCATTTGTAGGGTTCAAATTATATTCCACAATGTAAGCATTTGGAGGAGTAGATCCCCCCCCCCCCCCCCCCCCCCCCCCCCCCCCCCTTTTCTTCTCCCTTCCTCCCTTCAGTTGAGCCCCGATATCTGACTCCCTCGCTCACACCGGCAGTTACCCTTTCGTCACTCAGACAACATCGGCAACTGCCCTCCCTCATGCAAAGATGTGCAACCATCCCCCTTCGAGCAACTGTGTGGCACCAACGGCCCCCTCTCCCTTCCCCAGCTGCAATGCCACCACCAACTTACCCGCCAATGGAGAAGCCGGATGTGTGGCCACGGTTGAAGCTTTGAGAAGATCCGCTCCTCCCTAGCCTGCATCATGAACCGTGTTGGTGTGCGGGCTGCGGCGGCTGTGGGCACACGAGGATGGCAACGAGGGCTACGCAATCATGAAGGAGGCAGCCATTGAGCAGCTCTGCGCCGGCTGGATCTTCGTCATTCTCTCTGCCAACTCGCGCGAGGCTACGAGCAAGTTCACCGAGGGGCGTGCCTGAAGTTGCGAGCTCGTCAAATCCCGCTGCAGAAGATGTTGGAGGCAGCCTAGCTAGCCGGATGCGGACAACCTTAGCACGAGCTAACATCCTTCATATGAAAGGGTGTCGGCTGCCATTCAACACGTGGTGCTCGGGCTGGAAGGCGCTTAAGGCATCGAGGCTAGATGACATTAGAGCTGGAGTCGGTGGGGCTTGACATCGCTTGAGCTGTAGCGGGAGGCGGCCAAGCTCCATTGGTGCAGCGTTGCCCTCCTTCCATGGGTGGTGGCGGTGATTGGATGCAGCCAGGATGACGGATGCGAGGCAAGGTCTGGTGTGGATCTCGGAAAAGGAAAGTTAGCCTTTATTAGGGGCAGTATGATCATTTGACTGTTTCCTTGTTTCTGCATGGCAATATTGCCCCCACGAAAGATGGTGTTCCCTTTCCTGAGATCCACAGGCCCGTCAGCCTAGCCACACCGTGCATCCTCACCATGGAGAGAGGGTGCCGACGCACCCATGGAGCATGTCCGTCGAGCCCGGCGGTCTTTTGCTGTAGCCAAGCCGGCCGCCTCCTGTTGTAGAGTCGTCAAACCCGGCCGCCTCCAGCACCGTCCAGCTTGGGAGTCATGCAAATTGGCAGAGGAAGGTGCAGATTCAGTCCTCGGTGGCCGCCGCCACCATGGTCGCGCCGACCTTGGTATCGAACCACATGCATCGCCTTGGGAGCAGATTGGAACTTGTGGTGCTGCGCCTGGGCTCGATCGGAGCTCGCCGCTCCCAAGCTGGAGTTGGCGAAGTCGCCCCCGCACGCCAAGGAGGGAAGGTGGAAGAGGTTCGCCTCAGCTGCATGGCACATGCTAGGGTGCACGTCATCCGCAACATTGTCCACTTACCATATGTGGACAGAGGCCATTGCCCTTTCGCCAAATCTGGAGGAGAAGGGGAGTGGGAACTCAAGCTAGCACAAGGAGGTGGAGCAGGCTGGAAGGGGACGGGAGGTGTGGTCAGCATGAACGGAGAGGTAAGGGGAGGCGAGGCCGGCCAGTGAGGTGAGGGAAGCGGTTGCCGGAGGGGGAGATGGTGGTTGGTGGGAGAGTCCGGGAGGCCCCACTGAGTTGTCTTGGTCGGAGGAATCAAAGTGTGGTAGGAGGCAAATCAATAGAATTGCTTACATTGTGGGAAATGTTTTGAATGCTACAAATATTTGCATATTGGAACAGAGGGAGTAGTTGCAAATTGCAACTGTTCATCCCATATCAACAATAGCCTTATTCACATGTTGAATTCTCCTTTTTATTGTATTTTTCAAGTCTTTATTCCATCTCAAATTTTATTTGATGCAGTTGAGGAAATGAACTATAATATCAACCTTTATTTTTATCTGAATTTGCAATGCACTTTTAGTGAGCGGTTTTTGATTGGCACCAGCCAACCCGTTTTGGAACACAAGCTATGCATACGCCCTTAGGTTTCCTCACCAAATATGGTTTTCTAATATGAATTCACTTTCAGCTAGTTTCACATTGCCCTTAGCAACTATTATATGCCAGCAAAGAAACAGAATCAGATTTCTGTGGTTGTATGAATTAACGTGGCATTGCATTGAGTCGAATGACATGATTTTATTCCTCACATCATATGCAAAAATTTATCTCTGCATGCGTAGAAGTATACGAAGCGACGATATAACACAATGGATTGGAGGTTTTGCTCGATTTTTAACCTCAATCGGAAACCACGACATGATACAATGTTATCGGTAAGGACAGCATGGTGAAGATTGAAGGACAACAATGTTGTGAGAACACATCATGTGTTACCGCGGGTTCGCGTGTTACCAATTGTTGTACCGCCTTTAAATATGCATCTTAATTTCCAACAAAAATATGAATGGATAGAGCATGCAACCATCTACCATCATGCAAAATTTGAGATCCAATTGAAACTTGTGTAAGGAAAAACAAAAAAGAGAAATCAGACTGTAAATAGTAATGGGTTGTGGGCTTGAGATGAACAGTTGCAACCTGCACTATTCACAGCCTGATTTCTCTTTTTTTATTGCATCTTGTACAAGTTTCTGTCGCACCTTAATTTTTGCATGTTGGTAGAAGATGACATGACTATCCATCCAAATTTTTGTTGTAATTTTTTGAGTATTTTATAAGGAGTTATTTTAGTTGTAACATGGTAACACCTAAAGAGATGGTATAACACCTAAAGTGATGGTAACACCTGATATGTTCTTACCATTGACGAGATGTGCTTCAGCGAGGAAGCAAAGGGATATACGGGTGTGTATACGAGCAACTAGAGTCTAATTGCAACGCTACTCAATAAACAGGAAAGGGCTGGACGAACGGACCTGGACAATGACGAAGGATAACCGAGGCGAGCTCTCTTGCTTTGCTACCTGCCTCGAGCACCCTGGCTTGAGGCCTCCCTCAAGCGTCGAGCTGAAGGTCAATTAATTCCAAGGTTCAGTCGGCGCTGATGTAAGACGCTACAGAGAAATATTTTCATGAACAAGAAGCAGGAGTTTTTACCTGGAAGCCACTCTTAACCGCCGCCAATGCGCTCGTCTCTGGCGAAAGGTGCCTTATGAGCGGAATGGCACCAATCGCTTGATTGGCAAGAGGATCCCAAGTAGCGAGGGATATGTGTTGGCAATGCAACTTCTCGATGTTGACAGTGGAGGAAAAAATAAGATGAACTAGAGTTAATTGACCAAATATTCTAACAGACCTTCGTTCATCTACAAGCAACGAATATGCCATTGGCGACTTATAATGTATCAAAAACAGAATTATATGGGCTTACCTAACTATAGCTATATGATGCATGTGCGAAGAACCATACAATTGATTAACACCATCAACCAATATATTCGTCCAATTAAAGTATCAAAAAAGTCAACCTATGACTAAAATATAGTCCAAAAACGTTAGCTGGCAAACATGGCTACTTGCATGCATGTAAGTGTTTTGTTCGTTTTTGCACATGCGACTACTTCATTATGAACATGCCTTACAATGTGGGGATGACCTTTTTTTTTATGGAACTGGAGGGGCAAGAGATTAATACATATGAATGAAAAGAAAGTTGCATATGTATATAAAAAATAGATAACAAAAGGATTGAAAATGAAAAAGGAAGTTAAGATGCATGACTAAGCCTGTGGCCACACTTTTATCCATTCTTTGAGTTGATTGACATGTTTTCCTCTACGGATCGACCCCATTGAACAACCAATCATTCCTGATAGTCCATATGATCTAGCACATAAGGATTATTATAATGTCCATATAAAATGGTACAGCTAAGCTTACGCTTAAGTAGGAATAGGCGCAATAGAAGTTTCTTCAGAAATTCAGTCCAAAAATCATCCCGCAGTTGAAACATTTCATGCTATCTATTACTGTTATTACAATTTTTATATCTTGCTAGGGATATGATGACTCCTCCAGAATATGCATAATCCATTACTTAGTAGGAAGTAATCCTGCCTGCATGATCCGCGTTGGCAACACAAATTGTGGATCTGCCAGCATGATCTACCTAACTGCATGAATTCAATTTCCAACAAAAGACCATGCAGTAGGTTATCATCATTCTGAAAACACCCCAATACATGGTGGACTAATTATACATGGCTCATTCAAAATGGATTGTGACACCCATTATGATCCATCACGCACGTAGTCTGCAAATTGTCTTGTGTGACGAACTTCAGTCCCTTTTTGTATATGTTTATGTGCTGTCACATTCCTTGCCTACAGTGATTGCATATCTTCCCTGTGGATTACTATTATATAAATCTGTTCAACTCCTAGGAGTCCAAAATAAATCATGAACCCCAAGCGGCGCATAAATGTGTTGGCAGTCCTATAAACAAATAAGGACTACAAATATCTACAGAGATGTAAATATATAAATCACACTATTAGTTATATATAACACTCCAATCCAAGTATATATTCATGAACGAGAAGCAGGAGCCTTTACATCGATTCAGAAGTCACTCTTGACCTCTGGCCAAAGCTGCCTTAGGCTATTCCCAATATGGGTTTCATTTTTATTGAAGGTGTCACATGCAAATTTGATAATATGAAGAAAAGAGTTATGAAGAGAGATGGGAAAGGAGTTTTATCTTGATGAAACTGGATATACACAATTAACTAGACATAAAACACCATGGTACCAGCATTGGAGGAGAGGAATTTTATTTCATCCTATAGACAAACGAATGAAAGATATAACTGATGTGAAACACCAAAATGAAATTAAGGATTGAATGGGTTGTTTCATATTTGTGGTTTCGAAAACTTCAGGTGACATGATGCTCTTGAAAACACTAAAATGAAACGCCCCACAAAGACTAGCCTTATGAGCGGGAAGGGCACAGGTTGCTTGGTTGGCAAGAGGATCCCAAGTAGCGAGATATGTGTTGGCAATGTAGCTTTCCGATGTTGACACTCGAGGTAAACACAAAGACGAACTAGAATTAATTGACCAAATATTCTAAGAGACCATTGTTCATCTACAAGCAACCAATATGGCGAGTTAATGTATCCAAAACAGAATTACATATGGCTACCTAACCATGATGCATGTGCACCCCATACAAATAATCGACACCATCAATCAATATATATTCGGCCTAAAGTATCAAAGTCAACATATGACTGAAATACCATTCGAAAACCTTGACTCCAACAGCTACGAACATGGCTCTCTATTAAATGATTGTCCATATGCTCCAGCACATAAGGATTATTATAATGTCCACACAGAATGGGACAGCTAGCTTGCGCTTAAGTTTATTTAGAAATTCATTCCAAATGATCCTGCAGTTGAAACATTTCACACTAACAAGCTCCATCATTACAATTTTTAATGTCTTGGTTGGGATAGGACGACTCCTCATGGCCTCATGGATGGCCGCGCCAAAGTGGCGCTTTATTTTTTATTTTTTTAAAAAGATGACTCCTCAAGAATTTGCATAATTCATTATCTAATAGGAAAAAAACCCTGCATCCATGATCCATGTTAGCAACGCGAATTGTGGATCTGCCTCCATGATCTACCAAACTGCATGTTCCAGTTTCTCAAAATATTATTATGAAAATACCCCAATACATGGTGGACTAATATGTTACCATATGAAGGCCGGATATATCATTGGTAGGCCATAGGAGTTGGGGCGCTTATCCTATATATGTATTGCAAAAATGAAAAAAGTTCATTTTACTCATTTGAAAAATAACTTTTTGTTTATTTGACAACCTAAACAAAATCTTGACTCAATTTACTCCCTCGAATAATTCAAGTTGGTCGAATATGTATTGCGGTTTTCTTTTTTCTCTCTTTCTCGACATATAAGTTTGTTTTGAAGCAAACTTAAGTGATGATAGCTCACACAACTATGTTAAAATTATGGGGAAATATCAGGTGCACAAGAAATATTTGGTGCACATGTGCACAAACTCATTGAGAGCCATTGGCTTGCATCTACACGTCTAAAATTGTGGGTGTGAATTTCCATTGATGAAACAAAAGTTTTTGGAAACACAATCTTGATTTATGGTTGCTCAAATCATGGCCGAGACTTTCCAAACTTCTAATATCTGAGGTCATCAAGATTAGATCTTACCTTCTAAAAAGTTTGTGCACATGTGCACCAAATACTCTTTGTGCACCTGATATGTCCTCTAAAATTATTGCAATATATTTTTTGATATTATTTGTATGTATGCATCATTAATTACTATTAAACTACATGAAAAAGTATAAAAATATGTTATAACTATTTTAACATAGATTGGTGCGCCAACTATAATCATTCAAAATTTTGTTAGCAAAAAAAGTAATCATTCAAAATTTGCGCTTAAAATCAAACTTGTATGCCTACAAATAAAAATGATAAACTTCAATAGTGGGTATATGGCACCGACTTGAATGGTTATGGGGAGTAAATTAAACCATTATTTTGTTTAGATGGTAAAATCGATAAAATAAATTGCCTGGGGGAGCAAAATGGTCTTGAGAAATGTTCATAAAATTGGGTGGTAGCACTCCTAGGACAATGACCCATTTTCATGAGTGGTCACCGCAGGACAATGATTCCAGACGGGTTTTACATGCGTTCGTGGAATAGAATTTTCCTTTGATAAAAAAGGTTATCCGTCGTAAGGAAAACAGTAGTTAGTCACCTAAACTAAACGACTGAAGACAATGATAGGTGTTAGCATATGCATTAGATGGTCAAATAAACAAGAAACTCGATCTAGATCACGAGATTGAACAAGCACATGGCTGGAGCCTAAGACACAGAGATAAGAAATAAGGAAGCTTTATTTGCAAGGTATTGTGCGGTGCATAGGCTGGCCGCTACTCATCTAGCTTAGTTACACAGAGAGAGGACGGACGTCCTCCGCCATGGCACAACCAAGCAAAGATGGCTAACTTCGTGCTCCAGCTTCTCCACTTGATCGCCGGGACCGTGCGAGGCCTGTTCCAGCATGACGGCACCACCGGTGCAGCCAGTGTTCAGTTCTGGGCGGTGGCGGCGACGGTGCTGCTGCTCCTAAAGTTCGCCGTGGGTTCCATCGGCCCCTGGTTCTCCTCCAGGCGGTTGACGGCCACCGGTGTCCGGCTGCTGGAGATACTCAACTACTACGCCGTGAACTACACCCTGGGGCTCATGAAGCCATCGTCGTCGTCCTCCTCCTCCCATGGGGGAGCCGTGACGGCGAACAACTTCTTCCAGGTGTGGGCCGTGCTCATCACCACCATGCAGGACAGCATCCGCATCGGCCGGCCGTACAAGGCCAAGGAGATGTCCCTGATCGACCTGATGTCCTCCCTGTGGTCGGCCAACCAGCTCCGGGCGCCGGCGCCCATGTACCTCAAGGTGCCCCTGTGGCTCATGTGGTCCATCCACGCGGCGCGCATCATCTGGTACTACTTCTCCTTCAACCGGGCCAGCGATGCCAGCCTGAACAACATCAAGCTCGTCAGCGACTACATGATGACGTCGCAGCACACTGACGAAGACGCGTGCCCGCGCACCATGCGCGGGTACAAGTACATCGTCTTCAGAGAAGATAAACAGAAGATGGAGGTCCTACCACCCCTCTTCACGCTGGAGATGAACCTGAAGGGACCCCATGCCGGCCAACTCGTCACCTTGGAGACGATATGGAAGCAAGGTGGAGACAAGGAGGACTTGCTGCTGAACGCGGACGCCGACACCGACAACCGATTCAAGGACGTGTGCCTCTCCTTCGCCCTGTACAAGCTGCAGCGTCGCCGGTTCTACAACTTCCCCATCGCCGAAGCAACACACCCGGCCACAAGCCAGCTCGTCTCCGGCAACATCCTGGAGCCGCTCACCGAGGGCGACGACCAGGCCACAAGGCAGCCCTTCCTGGAGGCGACGATCGAGCGGGCGTTCCGCATCACTGAGGTGGAGCTGTCCTTCCTGCAGGACCTCTTCTACAGCAAGCACGCAGCGGTGTTCGCCCGGGGCTTCCCTTACCTGAGGCTATCTCTGTCTCTGCTCATGACCGCGGCCGCCTTGTACCTGGTTGACGCGGTTCGCGACATACCGAGCGCTAGTTCGGCAGTCACCGGCGGCGCCAGGATGACGCACGGGGTGTTCGTCACCCACAGCATCATTGCAGTCGTCGTCGGCAGGGAGCTCTGGGAGGTTGGCATCTATGTTGTATCCCAATGGACTAAGGTCTGGATCATTGGCCGCCACATGAAGTTGACAAAAGGCCTCAAACAGATCTCTAGTCCAGCCACAGAGAACCCCGTTGGGGCAGAGAGATGGTACCAACGGATGATGAAATGGTGCCAAGGGATGAGCTGGGGGTGGCAGCGTGTCATGCTGGACAAGGTTGCAATGATCATGTTCGTCGTCGTCAAGAGGGGCCGATGGCGTCGACAGATTCGCCAGTACAACATTGTAATGTCGGCTTTGATCAGAAACAAGGAGTCGACCACCATTCTCCCATCCCTGAAGGCGGCTCCAAAAAAGTTCATTGCCAGGAAGGTCAAGCTGCAGAGAGAGGTGGCGGGGGCGGTGTTCCAGTCGCTCAAGGACCTGATCGGGAAGATACCATCTCCTGCTGCAGGCAGCAAGCATCCATCAGAGGACTGGACTGAACAGATGAACAAGCTACCAAAGTCTTACTTCGAGAATGCCTTCGGCGATGCCTCTAGATCCTCATCGTCAACACCGCCCTGCATTGAGGATCTCTCCCGTGACCTCGAGGGCGAGACCCACAAGATTCTGGTCTGGCACATCGCAACCAGCCACTGCCAGATCAAAAGGCTGCGGGACAAAGAAGCCGGTGAGGACCTGTACAATTTGCCAATAAGTCAGCTTGGCGAGCACTACGTCACCGCGGTGAGCCTGTCCAACTACTGCGCGTACCTGGTCACCGAAGCGCTGGTGCCGGACAATGGCCTCGTCGTCAACAAGGTCTTCCAGTCTGTCCGCGATGAGGTCCGCGATGCCCTGGAGGGGTGCACAAAGATAACTGAGATCCACAACAATCTCGCATTGGCGACACGATCAGATGAAGCGACGATCCTCAAGATGGGCACGCAGCTATCGGAGAAGCTCATGATGGAGTACATCTGCGACGAGGAGCTGTGGAAGCGATTGGCCAAGTTCTGGGCAGGATTCCTGCTGCACCTGTCCGCGTCCACGAGGGCCGCCAAGCATCTGGTACATCTGCAAGGGCATGGAGAGCTCACCACGCACCTCTGGGTGTTGCTCTCGCACGCTGGCTTCCTCGGCGACATCAGCCATGGCGAGCAGTTGCCAGACCCGGTTGACCAAATGTACGCCTGATCACGTACTAAGCCAGCGAGGCTAGCCTTATTGGTAATTCTGGAGTCCTTAGCTTGCCAGCTTGGATAGTTTGAACTCTATTTCTACTTCACATGCCTTCATCTGTGCTTTCTTTTTCATGTATACATAATGTTGATGGTCAGGTGTTTGCAAGCCAGTATTGCGTTTCTCTATTACTGTGTTTGTGAAGCTTATGAATAATACAGTGTTCCCCATTGAACGAAATACTTCATTGGCCAAAGAAACTTGTGCCCTGGCCACACTGGAGTGAACGCATCTACGGCATCAACCAAGCACTGCAGCATGCCACGGCGGCCAGTGCAGAGCCAAGGAGGGAGCTTCCAGGGTCAAAGAAAAGATATTATGGTTGCAGTTGCGGCTGCGTCGCCCAAGCGTCGCAGCATAGCACTACGCTTCCAATCCTGGCTCCTTCCCTGAGGGTGGCGCTTGCAGTTGCGATCACGATGAGAGATTGGCTGCAACGGGTGTGGCAGTGCGGGGTGTGGTGTTGGCTACTGCAATGTGACAGTGGCTGCACTTCTTTGCTGTGGCTGTGCTGCAAAGTGGCTGAGACGGACAGGCAATGTGCCCTTTGGCAGGTGACAGAAGTTTGCATGTTTGGGGTGTAGGCGAGCGACGACTTTGGGCACAAGAAGTTTCTCTATATTGCTCTAGCAAATTCTATGTAACAGATTTTTAAATTCTATGTAACAGATATTTGATCTACAAGACATAATCCGCTAGAACGTGAGGCAGGTTTGCCTCCAAGGAAAAAAAATAGAAAGTAATATTCTGCGTGTTCTAATGTAGTGAAGTTAATAGCTAGTCAATTAGGATATATAACTTTTTTTAAAGCAAACTTGGATATGTTCTTACCTCTGTTCACCCCTCGATGGAGACTGTTTCGGGCCGCGCAGCGCAATTTGAATGAGGCCCTGGAGACCTGCCAGCTCGATGCCGAGGTCTAAGAAAAGCTTCCGGCGCCATGAGCCGCGCCGACGCGAAGACCCAGCGCCACGGACACGCTTTGACTTGGCCCAGCATTTCGTCGAGCACCTGGCGGGCGTGCTCGAACAAGCCACGGCTCGGCTTGCACGGCGGTTGCGCCGCGTCCCCAGGCGAGGAGAGACGGGCCGCCAGCAGCGAACAGGCCGTGAGGGCTTCTGTTCTGCGACCTGCCGGCTACCGCCGCGAGCGGCGTCGGTGGACAAGAAGTCGAGCAGCATATGAAAGTTGGTCAATGTTCAAATGACTGGATTCAGTTTTTTTTTTTTTTTTTTTTTTTTGAGCAAGCCCCAGAGCATTCAGTTGGTCAATGTTCAAATGACTGGATTACAAATGCAATGAGATAATTACGAAACGTTATGACGACTAGTCGGTAACAAATATTTTTGCGGAAATTAGCTTTGGGGCCCATCCTTTGGAGGGCTTCACGTGGGCTGGCGTCGACGCTGGCTTTGGGTCTTCGGAGCGGCGGCAACTATTATGGCGACCCAATAGTTCCGGAGTTCACAACCCTCTCCATGCAACATGGTTGAAGAATTTCTTGAAGGCTCCAACAGATGTTGTAGTTAGTGATGCAGAACAGCTTGAGCCAGACCTTGCCATTCTGAGCAGCCCTTCAAGATCACACATGAGAAGGACAGAGGCACCAGGAACAATGTTACCCGCTTCTATAATGTGCGACACAACAACTAGTTTGAGGATGAGACCACCGAAGAACAGGAGGAAATTCTCTACGCTACAATTTTGGTTTACTTCGTTCATGCACCGCTTGTTTTTCCCACTCTCCTTAAATCTCGGGACGAGATTTCTTTAAGGGGGGAGGGCTGTGACACCCCGTGTCACTGAGAACAACACTGAACACATCAGAACTGATGACGTGCACAAAAGTCCCATTTCAAAAATTCGAAATTCAAAATTCAAACAAGGTTCAAACCATAGCTTCTGAAGAAACTCAAATTTTTGCATAACAAGTTGATCAACCAAAAATACCAGTAGGTAGTACATATGAAATCAGAATTTTGGAGAATTTTTGGTGATTTTTGAAATTCATTTCGATGCTCAAATAAATCCCCAAAGTTCCAAAAATGTCCAACTTTGACTAGCTGCCATTTGAATTCTATTTCGAATTGAGATGTGCATGTTATGTCACTGGAAAGAGCATTTCATGGCCTTTCGAATGCAACCGGTTTTACAATTTTTGGAGTTCAATTGCTAGTTCAAATCGAGCGCTAAAGTTTGGGGAAATCTCAGTTTGAATAATTCCGGGAAAAAGAAAGATGCCCGAGGGCCCACCTGTCGGCCTCTTCTCTCTCACTGGCTGCGTCGGAGAGTTGCCGCCACGTCGCCGCCGGCGACTCGGGCCACGCTCCGCGCTCTCCTGCCGCTCGTCGTCGCGCCGCAGCGTCAAAACGCGGGCTGCCCCCCCCCCCCCCTCTCCAGCTTCTACCTCGCCATTTTCCCCATTGCTCCGTCGCTCTAACCCTAGCTCGCCGCTCCTCGCCACCTCACCGTCGCGCTGCTGCCCTGAGGACCCTCGCCGCGGAGTGGAGTCACCGAGAAGTGCGCCGCATCGTCCCAAGCCTCCCCCTCAAGGCGTCGTTGTCCTCATCCACGCCATAACCCAAAGAACCAAGCCGAACCGTCTCCGTCCTCAACGCCGGTCACCACACTCCGCCGTCCGATTCATTGGCTCAGGTGAGCAATTCGTCGATTCCTTGCTAGGGGAGTTTCCTCTAGGTGTCGCGCACCCAGTTAACCCTTCCACCCACTTCTCCGCAGCCGAGCTCACCGGCGTATCAAGTTTTTCCCCCCCGCCACCGTCGAGGACCACCGCGACGCTCCCTCCGTCAAGCCTCGTCTTCTGGCCTCCTCGTCGTGAACCGTGCCAGCGTCGAGGTTACCCAAGCCGCGGCGAAGCTCTCCGGACAGATCCGAGCCACCACCGAGCTCCTCACCGCCCTTGCGACGTCGCCGGACCTTCCTCGCCCGCCATTCCTCGCCGCCGACAGTGCTCCGGCCATCCTTGCAGGCAACCGTGACCCTAGGTGAGCTCTACGTCCCGCCACCTGTCGTATCGCGTTCTCCATTCGTCAAACGGCCGTCGGGAACTTCTTTCCGGCAAGCGCGCCGCCGCGCTCCGGCGACTGCTCCGGCCACCACACCAGTGACCATAAGGTTCAGATCTGGTGTGGCTGTGCGGGATCGCGTGTGGCCGCCTTTGTGGCCTCACGTGTGTCCTCGCGCGTGAATGGCTGGATCTTCTGTGGCCGATCCAGATCCAGTGCGGCCCAAATCGTGTGGCCCATTGTGTTGCCCTGATTTGATTGGTCCGCCAAAGTTTTAATCAATTCCGGTATTTTGTTAATTCCCAGAAAATCGCAGAAACTTGTAAAATGCATAGTAAATTGAATACACCTCAGAAAATTATGAAACCAATTTTGTTAGCTTCCTTATGATCAGATCTACCCAAATAAAAAGTCAAAATCTTACAATCCATTTTCCTGGTTTCTGTAAAATTGAAAATATGCATAATTTGTTTAAATAGGGATAAGTTTCTCTGCCCCATAAATCTTGAACTTTGGCATACATGTTAAGCTACTGATTACACACATACAGAGCATTTTTACACTGTCATATGTTAATTAATTATTTTCTTATGATTTAAATCGTGTTCTGCATTATATAAATTATTATAAATAATCTGTATTGCAATAAATCATCAAACTACACCATAAATCATTTCCAGGGGTGACTTTCACCAGAAAAATGTCACTGGACATAAATTAATTTTCGAAATCATATTATTTCTTTAATCAACTCAAACCAATTAAATGATTAACTTAATTTAAAGTCAATGAAAGAAATACTCCAGACGAAAGTAATTAAACAAATTAATCATTTGCACTTACAGTGGAAATGACTGTCCTATAAATAAACACATTTTAATTGCATCATGTTATTGCATCTAACTTGCATTTTCTTGTCCTAGCATATAGCTCTCGAGGTGATTCAGGAGCAAGTGGAGGACCAGGATGCTGAGCCGCTCAGGAGGAGCCACTGACTGATCGTTGCTGACTGTGTTAGAGATAGCGTCGTTCTTGAGCCAGGCAAGCCCCGGTGCATGCCTCCCTATTTAGGATTTTTATTTGTGCACTTGATTGGGGCTAGTCGATGTTTGTGCATTAGGTTTATTAGGAGTTGATGTGAAAACTTAGAACTGCATTAGGACTACCCCCCATATCCTCCCTTGTGTCCTATTTTGTAGATGTGGTCTAGGTTACGTTAGAACTTGCTAGGCTTAGTGGCTAGCGGACGGTAGAAGTCGAGTGGTAGGTCCCACTCGCATGATAGGGACCCTGGATTGTACTAGCTGGATTTAGGATTTGTTGAGACCGGACGGGGAATTGATTGTATAGGATGGTTGGAGAAGGCTGGGCCTTCACGGTGGTGTAGCCCCGTCTGTGTCGATTAAGGACCGTCCGTTGTTGGCCCTGTTGAGCAAGTTCGAACGTACTGATCACATGCTAGTGTTTTTATGGGCCTAGTAAACCTAGTAGCCTGCGTCGCCCTGGATGTCTGGTAGATACTTTACTCTTTCTATCATGGTATTTGGGAGAGGTAGGGTGGCGTCCCGCGCAGTCAGCCGTCTGGGACGGGGGCTGCGGTGGGAGAGCCCTTCCTCGGGAGGAGTAGAATCTGGTACAGCTCTGGTGGCACGTAGCGTAAACGGTTGCCGTATGTGGCCTTTGCCGCGTATGGCGTGTGGTCAGGTTTTCTCCTGCAGGATGTACATCGATGCCGCCGCTCTCGGTCAAGAGCAACCTTGCTCACTGCGTCACATCGTAGTGTGACATGATTGATGAGATGATGATGCTAGTCTATTATATTGTTGTCACTTACATTGCTATATATATACTGTCACCGTTGATGTATTGTTACTATACCTGTTCTAGATATATGAACACTGCTTATTTGGTTAAGTACTTAATTGTAATTAAAACTTGAAAGTAAGGACCAAGTAATTAGTGCGCTTTTATGCAATCGCGTCAGCCACCCCTTTTGTAGCCTTGCATGTTAGGAGTCGGCTGTAGTTAGCCTTTTGACGGGTAAGTCTTGCTGAGTATTAGTTGCTCAGGGTTTGGCTCTTTATGATTTTATTGCAGGTAGCACCTTTATCCCCGACTCTACGGGTGGAGGTGGACAGTGGGATGGCCAGCTTCCCTTTGGTTGGACAGCCCACTGGGAGACTGAGGAGTGATCTCCTCTCGAGTCCGCATCTTCGTGGCTTTGGATGCGGGTTCCTGTGTATCGTGAGCGCGTGCGCTTGTACCTTTATTTCTAGACTTGTATCGTTATTTTCCGCTGTGCGACTCTGTGTTTTAAATGGATTAATGTAACTACTTAAAGACTTAATTTGTGCTTTTTATATGCTGTACTGTTGCGTCTGTTCATCAGCGCTTGACCGACTCGATCCTGCGAAAAGCGGAGACGCTTCAGCTGGTACCAGAGCCGTGTTGGGACAGTACATCATATAAACGGCCTATTTTCGAAAATCTAACCACGTACGTGTGAGGATCGAAAAGCCATTATAAGGATGTTAGAGTAATCAGGTGGTAATAGGAGTTGATTGTTATTTTCTGTAACGACGCACCGACGCCCAGGTAAGAAGGTAAGGAACTACATGGCGCTGGTTTTGGATATTGGTGGCGGAGTTTTGTTATGTTCCGTGAGCCATCGAGTTCACGAGGAGTTGAGGATGGTGAGGATATGTCATTGGGCCATGTATTACATTTTTATGAGATACGTCACCTGTGTAGGTTGGTTGAGGTGACGTTGTGTGCTTGCAGGTACACTAACTCGCGCGTAGATCGTGTAGAAACGTTTGTGAGTGCGAAGTAGTTACCACCACTGTCTACGGCCTGCTATATTTGGGCAAACTTTTTATTTTGTGAGGACGTGCAGGACGAGCATGCATTGCATCATCAATTAAAATGCTTCCACGAATTTCAGATCACCCAAAAGTTTCAAACTGACAAGCTAATTTTAAAAATTCATAACTCCAAAACCGCTTGGCCAAATTCGATGAATCAAGATGTGCTGGAAAGCTTACAACATGAACTAAAACCTTGTTTCAGAGTTTCCGCTGTGATTCTGTCAGCATACCCTCCAAATCTGTCGACCAAAGGAATTCAGTTTTCAGCTTCGACCAGTTTCTCCAGAATCTGTCTGCCATCTTCGAAATTCGATATCTCCAGTTCTGCTTGTCCGTTTGAGGTGTTGGAGCACTCGTTGGAAAGAACTTGAAGTTATCTACAAGTTTCGTGTTCTGACTTTTCTCTTTTGACGCCTACAGAAGTGCCAGATTTTAGTTTTGTGACTGCTGCTCGCAATAAAGACAATTTTGACCTGTTACTTTGAAGGACCGTGGCTTCCTTGTTTTTGCGTCCAAGGCTACGTGTATCTGACTGGTATGACTGTCCAGAAGTTCTTTACCATGTTGTACACTTTTGTTTAGCATGGATGTGCTGTTGAAGTAGTTTGGGATGTTTTTCGTGCGCACTCTCCACAAATGGAAGTTGATAGTCTTGCCTGCAATCTTTTTCACTCTTGGAGCCGTCGTATGGATGCACAGATGAATGATAGACAACCAAATTGCAACCTATACCTGTCCGTTCATGTCCACTACTCGGGACACTGCATGATCTGAATCGTCAACCAGAGGGAAAAGATGAGCATGCTTCTGAGGACGATAAGACTTGTACCAAGCAAGACGGAACTAAGGATGCCTTACTGAACATTAGAGATGCCCAAATTATGGAGTTAGCACTACAGGTACAGAATCAAGACAACCATATCGAAGGACTTATCAAAGAACAAGATGCAACCCAACAGATGGTCACACAGCGAAGAGCAGCCCAAGTTCAACCCGTTCCATCTGCAAAGCAAGTACCAACAGACATCGTCAAACTGCAACATGAAGAGCAACTAGAAAGTGAGGAGGACGTTTGAATGGTTGTAGTTGCTTCGACCAGATCCATCGTGTAGTGTGTTGTTTAGATGTATCCCTGTAGTTCCGTTGGATCTAGTGCTGGAGTATCGTAGTAGTGCCGTAGCCAGGCGATGTGATCTCTTGTTTTATTGTTGTAATCTTATCGTTGTACCTTTGGACCTACGTGTTATCGAGTTGTACGACCTTGCCCTACCTCGATAGATGGAGTTGTATTCATGTTGAACCATGACCCCGTTTGTTTCCTTCGTGAATACTTTTGCACTCTTATCTATCATGTTTATGTGGAACCCATCTTCTTGCCATTGCCTTACTGTTGTTACTAAGCCTCATGCCAGGTTTTCCTTGCAATCGATCTCATTGCTAGTTGCCCACCAAATGTGGAGAAGATTTTGCCAGACTTTGATAATCTTCTCCTTAGCCTCGCTTTTGCTTTTGGGATTTCTGCTCTTGCTCAAGAATTAAAATTTGACAACATTAGGCATGTGCAATGCACCATACCATATGCATTGCAATACATCACCTGCATTGCACAAGCATTTTACAATGCATCGTCATATACATCTATTTATGCATGTCATACCCGGTGCATCATCACATATGCACCATGAATAATGCATCATCACATCTGCACCATAAACAATGCATCATGGCAATTGCACCATTTTGCACCATAACATGTGCACCATATCATAAACATTTTCATTTGCATCAAGTCATATACATCATTTATGCACCATGCAATGAGCATCATGAGACATGACATAATGCACTTGCACCATTGCATGGGCACCATCACGTATGTGCATTGCATCATCAAAAGCATGTAATGCACCATGATTATGCATCTTAATCATTCTAGCATAGAATAATTGGATGCATGAATAATCACCATTAAAGAGCAAGAATGTGGAATTGTACCTTGACTACCTTCGTCTACCCGCAATCTCATGCCTACCGATCCTTGGAAACCCTACTCTCTCGGTACCATTGTGTCTTCTTTGGATATCGCTAGTGCCCCTATTCGACAGTTGTTTGTCTGATCCTTGTGCTCTTGTCAGTTTTGATGCCTCTCAAGGTGTTGTTCTATTTCCATCACCATTCGTTGCCCAGTCTGCTTCGCCTTCCTTGTTGACCGCGTCGCAACCTTTAAGTGCACTTTAGATGTTGCTAGAGTTTGTTGGGGTACCGGCGGTTCGTGACTAGTCTAATAATTGTCCCGCCCCTTGTCGAGAGTACGCATACCAGATTCAGATGCGTTGCTTCAAGATCAAGATTCAAAAAGCGCAACCCCAATTTTCAGAAATGCCACACGAGATGTCAACCAACGAGATAGAAGAGCAGAAGGTTCAGTGTAGTAAGTTGTGGAAATACTTCAAATGACAAAGCCCGTCACCACTCAGATGCCCAACAACCATCGTGAAGGAAGTTGACTTGCCTTCTAAGAAGACTTTTGATCCAGCTCCAAAATGATGGTTATCAGTGCAACATTCATCGCGAGGAATGCTACCAGAACCCACGAGGAGGACAATAGTTTTCAAGACATATTCACTCGGTCAGAACCGTTTAAGCGTCAGAGAAGATGGTTGAAGTTGAAGGGGAGCAGTGACCAAGATCTTTTGGTTGCATAGCGCGTTGCCACTGTCTCGTCGATAACCACCACACAGAAAGAGGACAATGTCCTATGTTCATGCGTATCCTCATGGTACCACGCCCAAATATGTCACTCACTCCGGCCTTGCGTGGTGATATTGTTTCCACGCAGAAGAAGACTTGTGGATCAAGAACAAGATGGTTTTTCCAAAGAGTTTTGAGTTATGCCAGGAGATTATTGATGAATCGCACTTGTCCAAGTACTCTACCCCCGACAGAAGCAAGATATACCAGGATTCAACCAGAAGTAGGATGAGTGCATATGCAGATAGAGTCCTCCTATGGCAGTGGATATCAGGAAAGCATCAAGGCGACACCGTTCTAGGCTTTGTATGGACACCGCTGTCGTCTCGACTGTACTAGGCCGAGTCCGTGGGCAGAATCACCATTGGACCAGAATTGATAGCAGCTGCAGAAGAAATAATGCACCCATTCAATTTAACTTAAGAGCCTCCAGTCTCGACAGTAGAGCTATGCAGACAAGAGACGCTGACGGATGCATTGGACCATTCTGGAGATCTGAGCAGTATGGACCCGTTGCTTACCGTTTCGGATTACCACCCAATAGTTCCGGAGTTCACAACCCTCTCCATGCAACATGGTTGAAGAATTTCTTGAAGGCTCCAACAGATGTTGTAGTTAGTGATGCAGAACAGCTTGAGCCAGACCTTGCCATTCTGAGCAGCCCTTCAAGATCACACATGAGAAGGACAGAGGCACCAGGAACAATGTTACCCGCTTCTATAATGTGCGACACAACAACTAGTTTGAGGATGAGACCACCGAAGAACAGGAGGAAATTCTCTACGCTACAATTTTGGTTTACTTCGTTCATGCACCGCTTGTTTTTCCCACTCTCCTTAAATCTCGGGACGAGATTTCTTTAAGGGGGGAGGGCTGTGACACCCCGTGTCACTGAGAACAACACTGAACACATCAGAACTGATGACGTGCACAAAAGTCCCATTTCAAAAATTCGAAATTCAAAATTCAAACAAGGTTCAAACCATAGCTTCTGAAGAAACTCAAATTTTTGCATAACAAGTTGATCAACCAAAAATACCAGTAGGTAGTACATATGAAATCAGAATTTTGGAGAATTTTTGGTGATTTTTGAAATTCATTTCGATGCTCAAATAAATCCCCAAAGTTCCAAAAATGTCCAACTTTGACTAGCTGCCATTTGAATTCTATTTCGAATTGAGATGTGCATGTTATGTCACTGGAAAGAGCATTTCATGGCCTTTCGAATGCAACCGGTTTTACAATTTTTGGAGTTCAATTGCTAGTTCAAATCGAGCGCTAAAGTTTGGGGAAATCTCAGTTTGAATAATTCCGGGAAAAAGAAAGATGCCCGAGGGCCCACCTGTCGGCCTCTTCTCTCTCACTGGCTGCGTCGGAGAGTTGCCGCCACGTCGCCGCCGGCGACTCGGGCCACGCTCCGCGCTCTCCTGCCGCTCGTCGTCGCGCCGCAGCGTCAAAACGCGGGCTGCCCCCCCCCCCCCCCCCCCCTCTCCAGCTTCTACCTCGCCATTTTCCCCATTGCTCCGTCGCTCTAACCCTAGCTCGCCGCTCCTCGCCACCTCACCGTCGCGCTGCTGCCCTGAGGACCCTCGCCGCGGAGTGGAGTCACCGAGAAGTGCGCCGCATCGTCCCAAGCCTCCCCCTCAAGGCGTCGTTGTCCTCATCCACGCCATAACCCAAAGAACCAAGCCGAACCGTCTCCGTCCTCAACGCCGGTCACCACACTCCGCCGTCCGATTCATTGGCTCAGGTGAGCAATTCGTCGATTCCTTGCTAGGGGAGTTTCCTCTAGGTGTCGCGCACCCAGTTAACCCTTCCACCCACTTCTCCGCAGCCGAGCTCACCGGCGTATCAAGTTTTTCCCCCCCGCCACCGTCGAGGACCACCGCGACGCTCCCTCCGTCAAGCCTCGTCTTCTGGCCTCCTCGTCGTGAACCGTGCCAGCGTCGAGGTTACCCAAGCCGCGGCGAAGCTCTCCGGACAGATCCGAGCCACCACCGAGCTCCTCACCGCCCTTGCGACGTCGCCGGACCTTCCTCGCCCGCCATTCCTCGCCGCCGACAGTGCTCCGGCCATCCTTGCAGGCAACCGTGACCCTAGGTGAGCTCTACGTCCCGCCACCTGTCGTATCGCGTTCTCCATTCGTCAAACGGCCGTCGGGAACTTCTTTCCGGCAAGCGCGCCGCCGCGCTCCGGCGACTGCTCCGGCCACCACACCAGTGACCATAAGGTTCAGATCTGGTGTGGCTGTGCGGGATCGCGTGTGGCCGCCTTTGTGGCCTCACGTGTGTCCTCGCGCGTGAATGGCTGGATCTTCTGTGGCCGATCCAGATCCAGTGCGGCCCAAATCGTGTGGCCCATTGTGTTGCCCTGATTTGATTGGTCCGCCAAAGTTTTAATCAATTCCGGTATTTTGTTAATTCCCAGAAAATCGCAGAAACTTGTAAAATGCATAGTAAATTGAATACACCTCAGAAAATTATGAAACCAATTTTGTTAGCTTCCTTATGATCAGATCTACCCAAATAAAAAGTCAAAATCTTACAATCCATTTTCCTGGTTTCTGTAAAATTGAAAATATGCATAATTTGTTTAAATAGGGATAAGTTTCTCTGCCCCATAAATCTTGAACTTTGGCATACATGTTAAGCTACTGATTACACACATACAGAGCATTTTTACACTGTCATATGTTAATTAATTATTTTCTTATGATTTAAATCGTGTTCTGCATTATATAAATTATTATAAATAATCTGTATTGCAATAAATCATCAAACTACACCATAAATCATTTCCAGGGGTGACTTTCACCAGAAAAATGTCACTGGACATAAATTAATTTTCGAAATCATATTATTTCTTTAATCAACTCAAACCAATTAAATGATTAACTTAATTTAAAGTCAATGAAAGAAATACTCCAGACGAAAGTAATTAAACAAATTAATCATTTGCACTTACAGTGGAAATGACTGTCCTATAAATAAACACATTTTAATTGCATCATGTTATTGCATCTAACTTGCATTTTCTTGTCCTAGCATATAGCTCTCGAGGTGATTCAGGAGCAAGTGGAGGACCAGGATGCTGAGCCGCTCAGGAGGAGCCACTGACTGATCGTTGCTGACTGTGTTAGAGATAGCGTCGTTCTTGAGCCAGGCAAGCCCCGGTGCATGCCTCCCTATTTAGGATTTTTATTTGTGCACTTGATTGGGGCTAGTCAATGTTTGTGCATTAGGTTTATTAGGAGTTGATGTGAAAACTTAGAACTGCATTAGGACTACCCCCCCATATCCTCCCTTGTGTCCTATTTTGTAGATGTGGTCTAGGTTACGTTAGAACTTGCTAGGCTTAGTGGCTAGCGGACGGTAGAAGTCGAGTGGTAGGTCCCACTCGCATGATAGGGACCCTGGATTGTACTAGCTGGATTTAGGATTTGTTGAGACCGGACGGGGAATTGATTGTATAGGATGGTTGGAGAAGGCTGGGCCTTCACGGTGGTGTAGCCCCGTCTGTGTCGATTAAGGACCGTCCGTTGTTGGCCCTATTGAGCAAGTTCGAACGTACTGATCACATGCTAGTGTTTTTATGGGCCTAGTAAACCTAGTAGCCTGCGTCGCCCTGGATGTCTGGTAGATACTTTACTCTTTCTATCATGGTATTTGGGAGAGGTTGGGTGGCGTCCCGCGCAGTCAGCCGTCTGGGACGGGGGCTGCGGTGGGAGAGCCCTTCCTCGGGAGGAGTAGAATCTGGTACAGCTCTGGTGGCACGTAGCGTAAACGGTTGCCGTATGTGGCCTTTGCCGCGTATGGCGTGTGGTCAGGTTTTCTCCTGCAGGATGTACATCGATGCCGCCGCTCTCGGTCAAGAGCAACCTTGCTCACTGCGTCACATCGTAGTGTGACATGATTGATGAGATGATGATGCTAGTCTATTATATTGTTGTCACTTACATTGCTATATATATACTGTCACCGTTGATGTATTGTTACTATACCTGTTCTAGATATATGAACACTGCTTATTTGGTTAAGTACTTAATTGTAATTAAAACTTGAAAGTAAGGACCAAGTAATTAGTGCGCTTTTATGCAATCGCGTCAGCCACCCCTTTTGTAGCCTTGCATGTTAGGAGTCGGCTGTAGTTAGCCTTTTGACGGGTAAGTCTTGCTGAGTATTAGTTGCTCAGGGTTTGGCTCTTTATGATTTTATTGCAGGTAGCACCTTTATCCCCGACTCTACGGGTGGAGGTGGACAGTGGGATGGCCAGCTTCCCTTTGGTTGGACAGCCCACTGGGAGACTGAGGAGTGATCTCCTCTCGAGTCCGCATCTTCGTGGCTTTGGATGCGGGTTCCTGTGTATCGTGAGCGCGTGCGCTTGTACCTTTATTTCTAGACTTGTATCGTTATTTTCCGCTGTGCGACTCTGTGTTTTAAATGGATTAATGTAACTACTTAAAGACTTAATTGCTTTTTATATGCTGTACTGTTGCGTCTGTTCATCAGCGCTTGACCGACTCGATCCTGCGAAAAGCGGAGACGCTTCATTCATTGACTATAGATCAAGCTCTATCGAATAAATGATGAGGGAAAGCTTACGCAATCATAAGTTGCTAATTCCATGCCAGTGACACTGTCATAGCCAATAAAATCTGATTTTGATAGATAGTCACAAGTAGATAATTACACAAGAAAATCAGCACCAGACTTATTCCTTCTAGAACATACACATCAGGGTCCACACATATATCTTCTTCAAGGTGTACAAATCATTTAATCAAGGTACGCTTAAAAGAACAAGGGCAGTTGCAAATGAACAATAAAGAAACCAGTGGGAGGAAATACATTCAGGCAGCTACGTCATCGCCAGCTATTCATTAACATTTAAATTAATCGATCATCCTCAATAATCGAATCCCAGTTCAAAATAATCTGATTCAGATTGGTAGAAACAAAATTAGTAACAAATAGGGGCCTATGTAGTGAATTATCTGTGAGATGCTAGAATCGAGATTGAGGACGTCATCATTACACAACAAAATCTAAGTGTTCAGTTTTGCAGTTAAAAGAATAGGGTTCAGAATCATCTAATGGAGCGTTGGTAAGCATCTTCTTCCCTGCAAAGGAAATTGGTAGTCAAATGAAGCAATTAAAGTCGTCATGCTTTTACAACTTGAGAAATCTGGGATCCCACATCACTGCATCATTCATACCGCCAAAAACTACTGTACATTTGGGGATTCCGAAGATACTCACGAAGTTGATGAATCTTCTAAGGTTCCTCTGCAGTGAGAACAATGCCAGAGGATGCGCCCAGAGCTCATTCCCCTGTAGCCGCGACTGCTTCTTCGCCCGGAGGCCCTCTGTTGAGAAACTGCAAGGAGGACGGTCGATCGCGTGCTTTTGCAGGAAGAAAAATTGGTGCAGAATTGAGTTGCAAAGCACACGGATACCTTAATTGCAACCCCACTGCACCAAATCACCGACGGGAGGGAGCTCCTAGGGTACTGCAACTCCTTCATCACCACCGCGCCGCCGCCTAGGATCCCCATCCGCCGCGCCAATCGAAACCTAGCTGCAGATCGAAGCGGCTCGTCGCCTCTGTGCCACCACGCCCTGACGCGCGTCGGCATCACCGCTGCCAGACGCGCCTAGCTCCCCACAGATGTTGACGAGACTTCATCTGCGGATGGACCTATGCCCAAAACAGCACCAAATCAGAACAGCAGAAAACCAAAATCTCATAGCAGCATCCACCAAAACCAATGGAAATGGAATACAAGGGGCGAGAGAGGCTCACTGGCCGGTACTCCTTCTTCTCCCCGCCACCGGAAACTCTCCGTCCAGCAATCGTCGCGCTCCCCACCCGGCTTGCAGGCCTGCGATTTGGGGGAGATTGTGTAACCACCAAGCAGAGGCCATCCCCGCCGGATGAAGAGCAAGCGGGGTCGAGCGTCTTGGGCCTTCTCCGATGTGTGAGGATGACACCTAGATACCGCCGACGAGGGCGCAGCCGCCGGTGTCGCCATTTTGCAAGCCAAGCGGGTCACGAGAGTGGGTTGGGGCAAATGAAAAGGATGCGGGTCAGGTCTGATTTACTACACCAGTGAACATTGATTTAACACATGGTCTGATTTACTACGTATGTGAACACTGATGTCGTAATTTTGCTTCTCATTTGTCGTAAATATATGATAAAATTATCATAAAACGAAAGCAGACATATAATAAATTACTGACATACACCTGTATTACAAATGCAATAATAATAATTATTATTACAGAACTATAAATGTAATAATTCTATGCAAGCCGTTCATACAAATAACAATAGCATGCAGGTTTTCAGCAACTCCCCCCATTACAATTGCGCTACTAGTCGGATGAAATCAACATCTGTGCCACGTCTTCCATGGTGGGTCTTTCGGCCCTATCTTCCTCCAGGCATGAAATAGCCAGCTTCATCATTGTTTTTGCTTGCAATTTGTTGAATTGGCCTTTCAATTTAGGATCGATGAAGTCTTTGATCCAGTCTTCTTCAGTGTCAGCCAACTGCAGGTTCACTTTAAGCATGTGGATCATCCGTCTGAGGACCATTTCCATCTCCTCATCCTCACTCTTTTCCATGTCTGAAACACGGGCTCCTTTTAGTAGTTCCAATAGAACCACTCCAAAGCTGTAGACATCAACCTTCACTGTTATTGGAAGACTAGAAACCCACTCTGGCGCTAAATAACCTCTTGTTCCTTGGATCCGTGAAATATTTATATTGGATGCGCCTCGGTGTAGGAGCTTTGCAAGGCCAAAATCAGCAATCTTTGGCTCTAAGTTCTCATCAAGCAGTATATTTTCAGGTTTCACATCACAATGGATCACCCACTCTAAGCACTCGTGGTGAAGATACGCCAATCCTCTAGCCACTCCAAGGGCAATATGAAATCTTTGCTTCCAGTCTAGTAAAGTTTCCGAACCATCATTACCAAATAACATTTTATCTAATGAACCCTTCTCAACGTATTCTGAAACTAATATTCTATGTGGAGCATCAAAACAGAACCCAAAAACTCTCACCAGATTCATATGGTTTATCCGTCTAATGAGACTCAATTCATACCGGAACTCTTCTTCACCTTGGTTTGTGTCTTCCAACTTTTTTAACGCTACTGCCCCATTGTCTCCCAGGTCTCCTTTGTATGTGATACCTGATGCCCCCCTTCCAAGCTCATATTTAAAATTTCTAGTGGCTGCCACCAACTC
Organism: Eragrostis curvula; assembly: GCA_007726485.1. NCBI lineage: Eukaryota > Viridiplantae > Streptophyta > Magnoliopsida > Poales > Poaceae > Eragrostis > Eragrostis curvula. Next base: position 48,223,107 of record CM017440.1, read on the forward strand.
TCTGTACGTGTACCTACGAAAATGGTTGGTAATTATTTCATATCCTGCCTCAGCTGGCCATAGACCTCTCAGTTCACTGCGCTCCCTCCTCAAAATAAACCATCCTAATACAATAAATAGTACCTCCGCTAAAAACACTGCTGATAAAAATCCATATAATAAGTACAGATACCAATAATTGTTTCTGCCCTTGCCGTCTTCAAAATGTGCTATGAAGTATTTTTCTGCTGACGTACAGTTAATGCCATATTTATTAGGACCCAAAGGTTGGGACTGAGGAATTAAGGAGTCATTTTCTTGCACTCCCGTATTAATCTTGATGAACATGGTACCAGTACCAGCACTGCCTGAGTGACGTAGAGTTTTGCCAGCATAAAGAGCATCCTTTGGATAGCAGCCACCAGGTCCTTCCCAGTATGCGAAGCCAACACACTTGTAGTCCATCAAGCATATTTTCTGACACTCATCAAGAGAAACAAGAGAACGGGAGGAACTCATGTCATTCCCGTAGAAATCAGTGTGGGGCAGCCTAGCAAATTTCACCTTCTGTGGGTCACGACTGATGTTGACCTTTCGTTTGCAGCCTTTGCTCCACTCACTTGGGTCCTCGAATTCAAAACCCGGGGCACATGCACAAGCAGGCACAGGTGTATATACACATATCCCGTTTCTGCCACACAGACCATGTACATTGCAGAGTTGATAAAATGCCATCCATGTGACCGACCAATTTTGATTTTCCTTCCTCAGACTATACAATCTGAGATTACCATCGCTGTCTAATGTTAGCCTCCTTTTGATCCTGGGACCGAAGTCAGCAGCTCTGAAGGCTGTATTGTCACTTGCAAGGAAATAACCACTGCTATCAAGAGACCCAGTAATAGTTCTGTTGTATTGCTTTCTACCCTTTGCCCAGATATCCGATGTCGGATTTGGCCAATAGATAATTGACATATCCTTCTGTTGATAAATCAGAGAAAGCAAGTATTGATCATCAAAACGGCAGCTGTAGTTTCCATTGCCAGGCTGAAGTTTCCTGTTGCTAGATACTAGCTTTGTGGTAGCACTAATTTTCTGAGTGGGTAGCAAGGTATCAGTAGGAGAATCGAAGCTTTGCCACAGGGGGACAGTATTACCTTTGCCCTTCACAATGAGGTTTCCAGTATCCAGGAGCTGAGCTCGAACATGTGTTGCAGCCGAATCATGCACATTGTTGGTCCACACAGTCTGGCCATTTTCCCGTAATTCCATCCGCCCATGTTTGAATAACTTGACCATGGTGGAACTGATGTTGTACACAGGGCGGAGAGCATTCGCACTCCATACGATTGTTCTGCTGGATGATTTGGAGAACCATATGGAGAAGGTGGATGCATTGGGGGAGATGCTGTAGAAACCACAGCTGAAAGTTCCAGATGCTGACTGAAGCACATCGGAACTATGAATGATGGAGAGGTGGGAGCCCGCGTCAAGGAAATCGCGGGCCGAAATGAGTGAAATCAGATGAATCAAGGTGATGAGAAGCAGGGAGCAAGAGCATTGAGCCATTAAGCGGGTGTATGGAAGGTAGCAGAATCGAAGAGAGGAGAAGCAGATGCTAGGCTGGGGTTGGCTTTGAAACGATGAGAAATGCACGTCCTTAAGAGCAAGTATTATAGGCATCATTCAGCCGGCGCAAACCAATCAAAAAGAGAGAGAAAACAGGAGAGAGAGAGAGGAGCCGGCGACTTGTTCGGCGCCCGCTCCTGCCGGCGAAATCGGTTCAACTGATCACGGCTCCACCTCTCAAACTCAACCACGTCATGCACACTGAATTGAAAAGCCGTGGGCCCCACCACCACTTCTCCTTATGAATCGCCTGCTGCCGGCGAAACCGTAAGCCTTGCTCTAAAAGATTTCCAATGTAGAGACCGATTTCCCAGAAAGTCAGGTTTGAATATAGAACACTATATGCTTGAGTAATTAACTGGTGCTTTTGGACAGCACATGCCTAAGCAACTTGAGCTTTGGGAACCAACTTTTAAAATTCACCTACGTTTGATCTGTTTGTGAAAGCAACATTAGGTACAAGTACAGTGCGATGATTGAGATCCTAGGGACTAAGGCCTGTTTGGATCCCGTTGCTTAATTACTAGTCCCTAACTAATTATTTTCTTATTAATAAAAGGTGTTGATTGCATACATCATCTATAAGTCATTTGGAGTTTGAGATTCTCACTCAGAAGTTTTTTTTTTTTGTTGCAGATCCCCACCCCTTCTGTACTTCGTTGCATTTACCGTCCCAGTTTGCACGTATGCAATGGATTTCATATGATATAAATTAAAAAAAATAAACTAAATTTAACATTGTTAAAGTGTTTAAATGAGTCCAATTCATCTTAATTTTTATGAATGCATTGTCTCAGCTTTGTCCACTTCTGTTCTGATAGCGATAACACTGTGTGCATGATCCTGGATAACTGGAATCATGGGAATCTATATGGACCGCTCTTCCCTTATCTGAACCATTCAGGTCCAATCCTAGTTTCCCACTGGTGAGACACGCAAGTGAGCGATCCTCTCAAGGGGAAATTTCCCCGACGGGGAACCGAGTATCTTCTCGGCTGGTAGAGGTAGCCAGTGAGCTACACGCCCACACGAGCTTTGAACCTGGGATGCCCAGTCTTCCTTTTAGTCAGTATCCGCAGTAGCTGACCCCATGTATTTCAAAAATAAAAAAAAAACTATCAAGTTCAAATCTTAGATTTGACACGGGCATTCCATTTACGGCTGATAATTCTAACAGTGATAGGCGATGTCCCTATGGACATGCAAGGCATCTGTAGTGGCAGATCCGACATAGTCTTTCGAAGGCACTCATAGGGGTAAGGACTGCATACATGTGTTCATATAGATAAGTACTCATGCGTATATTTGTGTCTATGTCTATACTACGTTGAATTCATGAAATAATATGAAAAGAGAAAAAATAAAATAAAATCAGTTTGCAAACAGGTTGGGTTGTCACTAAAATGTGCTACCGTTCAAAAGTTAATTTCTTCCTTTTTTATTTCTCCCTGCAAAATTAACCATTAGATCTCAAAGTTTGTGAGATAAAGGATCATTGCATGCTCTATCTCTTTATATTTTTTGTTAGAATTTTAGATAAACATTTGAAAGTACTAAAATGATTGAGAATACATTGAACTTTGCCTACCGGTAGCTGGTGTGTGCAAGGATTATGTGTATTTACAATGAGCAGCCAGTTCAGACGGGTAAGCAAAATGATGGGTGGGGACAAGTCCAATCCCACTCTGCATTAATCCAAATAATGTGTTTTCTGAACACCCACTTTCGTTACACTACTCTCTTAATTAAACTACAGGTCGCGCATGGTCAGAGCCGTCGGCCACTAAAACCTCACAACTACTCCATAATGGCCTTCTCGATCTTTGTTAATAAGCAGCAAGTTGGTGGTGTGTTCGAGGAAGAGGTTTAGTTAGTGCACAGATAGCGTCAATTAAATCTCAAATTTTGCAAGATACTATATCATTACATGCTCTAGCTATTTATATTTTTGTTAGAAGTTTAGGTATACATTTGAAAGTACTAAAATGATTGAGAAGACGGTGAAGCTTCCCTGCCAATAGGTGGTGTATGTGGGGAAGGTGTGTTTTTACACGGAGCAAATGCCGTAGGTAAGCAAATGGGTGAGTGGGAAAAAATCCCAATCCATTCCACATGGACCCAAATGATGTGTTCATCCCAACATCCCCTATAGTTTACTTTCTTATAAAGTGCAACTTGTGTACATTATTCAACAATAAATTAATCCACAAAATAAGCAAACAAAATGAATGGCTTGCTCGGATTCCAAGAGATTGATAGAGTTATTGTGTTTCTTGCGCCAATTAAATCTCAATTTTGTAAGATAGTACATGATTATATGCTCTATCTATTGTAATGATTTTAGGTTAGTATTAAAATAATTGAGAATGCAACAAAGTTTTCCTTGCTGATAGGTGGTCTATGCGAGGAAGATGTGTCTTTACAATTATTAGATGTTATATGCAATTCAGATGGGCTGGGACAAGTCCCGATCCGTTCCACATGATCTCAACTGACGTGTTCCTCCGAAGAAACCCTGCACATTACTCTTAATTAAACTGCAGCCCGGGTACACTATTCAACCATAAGCAATCCATGAAAGAAGGAAACAAAATGAACAGGTGATTCTGATTCAAAGAAGTTGTAAGATTTAATTAGCACATTGGTACCATCAATTAAATCCTAAATTTTGGAAGAGTAGATCATTACATGCTCTATTTATTCATGATATTTTTGTGACAATTTTAGGTATGGATTTGAAAATACTAAAATGATTGAGAACACGATGAAGTGTTCCACAGAGAGGTGGTTTGTAACAGGAAGATGTGTGTTTACAATGAGCAGATGTTGAGATGGGTTAGCAAAAGGGTGGATGGAGACTTGTCCAGATCCACTCTGCATTGATCCAAATAATGTCTTCCTCTAAACACCCACTGTAGATTACTCTCTTAATTGAACTACTCTCTTAATTAAACTCCAGCTGTTCTGCAGTTAGAGTGTCAGCCACTAAAACCTCTCCAATACTCCATAATGGACTACTCGATCTTTGTTAAATAATGAGCGAGTCGGTGGTGTGTTCGAGGAAGAGGTGTGTGTGCTATAATAAGATGATGTATCCACTTCACATGCGGATGAATGAGGACAAGTCCACCAAGGCCTCCATTTGAAATGGACCATTTCCCGACCCATCCTTCGTGGATCGACCCAATGAACGTGTTTCTCTGAAAATAATAAGCATATTATTTAGGTGAATGAGGACAGGTCCAGTTTGGATGTGGGATACTCCCGATGCATTCTCCATGGACCCATTGTCATGTTCCTCCGAAAATGATAAGCAGATGATTTGGGTACGCCATTCAATAGTAAAGTAATCCAAGAAAGAAACAATAAAATGAACAGCTCCTTCTGATTCCAAGAAGTTGTTAGAGTTAGTCCATAGCTAGCATCAATTAAATCTCAAATTTTGCAAGACTATATCATTACATGCTCTAGGTATTTATATTTTTGTTAGAAGTTTAGGTATACGTTTGAAAGTACTAAAATGATTGAGAAGACGAGTTTCCCTGCCAACAGGTGGTGCATGCAGGGAAGGTGTCGTAGGTAAGCAAATGGGTGAGTAGGGACAAATTCCGATCGATTCCGCATGAACCCAAATGATATGTTCCTCCAAACATCCCCTATAGTTTACTCTCTTAATTAAACTGCAGTTTGGGTACTTTATTCAACAATAAAGTAATCCAAAAAAACAAAATGAATGGATTGTTCGGATTCCAACAGGTTGTTAGAGTTATTGCGTTGCTAGCGTCCATTAAATCTCAAATTTTGCAAGATGCTATATCATTACATGCTCTACCTATTTATATTTTTAGAAGTTTAGGTATACATTTGAAAGTACTAAAATGATTGAGAAGACGATGAAGCTTCCTTGCCAATAGGTGGTGTATGCGGGGAAGGTGTGTATTTACATCGAGCAAATGTCGTAGGTAACCAAATGGGTGAGTGGGAACAAATCCCGATCCATTCCACATGGACCCAAATGATGTGTTCATTCCAACATCCGCTATAGTTTACTTTCTTATAAAGTGCAACTTGTGTACGCTATTCAACAATAAAGTAATCCACAAAATAAGCAAACAAAATGAATGGCTTGCTCAGATTCCAAGAGGATTATAGAGCCATTGTGGTTTCTAGCGTCAATTAAATCTCAAATTTTGTAAGATAGTACATGATTATATGCTCTATCTATTGTAAGGATTTTACGTAAGTATTAAAATATTTGGGAACGCAACAAACTTTTCCTTGCCGATAGGTGGTCTATGCGAGGAAGATGTGTCTTTACAAGTATTCGATATTATATCCAATTCAGATGAGCTGGGACAAGTCCCGGTCCGTTCCACATGATCTCAACTGACGTGTTCCTCCGAAGAACCTCTTTAGATTACTCTTTTAATTAAACTGCAGCCCGGGTACACTATTCAACCGTAAGCAATCCATGAAAGAAGGAAACAAAATGAACAGGTGATTCTGATTCAAAGAAGTTGTAAGATTTAATTAGCACATTGGTACAAACGATTAAATCCTAAATTTTGGAAGAGTAGATCATTACATGCTCTATTTATTCATTATATTTTTGTGACAATTTTAGGTATGGATTTGAAAGTACTAAAATGATTGAGAACACGATGAAGGAAGTGTTCCACAAAGAGGTGGTTTGTAACAGGAAGATGTGTGTTTACATTGAGCAGATGCGGAGATGGATTAGCAAAAAGGTGGATGGAGACTTGTCCAGATCCACTCTGCATTGATCCAAATAATGTCTTCCTCTAGACACCCACTGTAGATTACTCTCTTAATTGAACTACTCTCTTAATTAAACTCCAGCTTGTGTGCAGTTAGAGTGTCAGCCACTAAAACCTCGCCAGTGCTCCATAATGGACTACTCGATCTTTGTTAAATAATGAGCGAGTCGGTGGTGTGTTCGAGGAAGAGGTGTGTGTGCAATAAGAAGACGATGTATCCACTTCACATGCGGATGAATGACGACAAGTTCCCCAAGGCCTCCATTTGAAATGGACCATTTCGCAATCCATCCTTCGTGGATAGACCCAATGAACGTGTTTCTCTGAAAATGATAAGCATATTATTTAGGTGAATTATGACTGGTCCAGTTCTGATGTGGGATATTCCCGATGCATTCTCCATGGACCCATTGTCATGTTCCTCCGAAAATGATAAGCAGATGATTTGGGTACACCATTAAACAGTAAAGTAATCCAAGAAAGAAACAATAAAATGAACAGCTCCATCTGATTCAAAGAGGTTGTTAGAGTTAGTTCATAGCTAGCATCAATGAAATCTCTAATTTTGCAAGACTATATCATTACATGCTCTAGGTATTTATATTTTTGTTAGAAGTTTAGGTATACATTTGAAAAGTACTAAAATGATTGAGAAGACGAGTTTCCCTGCCAATAGGTGGTGTATGCAGGGAAGGTGTCGTAGGTAAGCAAATGGGTGAGTGGGGACAAATCCCGATCGATTCCGCATGGACCCAAATGATGTGTTCCTCGGAACATCCCCTATAGTTTACTTTCTTAATTAAACTGCAGTTTGAGTACTTTATTCAACAATAAAGTAATCCAAAAAAAAAACAAAATGAATGGCTTGTTCGGATTCCAAGAGGTTGTTACAGTTATTGCGTTGCTAGCGTCTATTAAATCTCAAATTTTGCAAGATGCTATATCATTACATGCTCTACCTATTTATATTTTTGTTAGAAGTATAGGTATACATTTGAAAGTACCAAAATGATTGAGAAGACGACGAAGTTTCGCTGCCAATAGGTGGTGTATGCCGGGAAGGTGTGTGTTTACACCGTGCAAATGTCGTAGGTAAGAAAATGGGTGAGTGGGAACAAATCCTGATCCATTCTACATGGACCCAAATGATGTGTTCCTCCCAACATCCCCTATAGTTTACTTTCTTATAAAGTGCAACTTGGGTACGTTATTCAATAATAAAGTAATCCACAAAATAAACAAACAAAGTGAATGGCTTGTTCGGATTGCCAGATGTTATTGATAGAGTTATTGCATTTCTAGTGTCAATTAAATCTCATATTTTGTAAGATAGTAGATGATTACATGCTCTATCTATTGTAATAATTTTAGGTACACATTTAAAAGTACTAAACTAATTGAGAACGCAACAAAGTTTTTCTTGCCGATAGGTGGTATATGTGAGGAAGATGTATCTTTACAATTAACAGACCGATCCGTTCCGCATGATCTCAACTGATTTCTTTCGAAGAACCCCTGAAGATTACTCTTTTGATTAAATTGCAGCTGGGGTTCGCTATTCAACCGTAAGGAATCCATGAAAGAAGGAATTAAAATGAACAGGTGATTCTGATTCTAAGAAGTTGTAAGATTTAATTAGCGCATTGGGTAGAATCAATTAAATCCTAATTTTTGGAAGATAGTAGATCATTACATGCTCTATTTATTCATTTATATTTTATTACAATTTTAGCTGGATTTGAAAGTACTAAAATGATTGAGAATATGATTAAGTGTTCCAGAGAGAGGTGGTTTGTAACAGGAAGATGTGTGTTTACAATGAGCAGATATTGAGATGGGTTAGCAAAAGGGTGGGTGAAGACATGTCCAGATCCACTCTGCATTGATCCAAATAATGTCTTCCTCTAAACACCCACTGTAGATTACTCTCTTAATTGAACTACTATTTTAATTAATCTCTAGCTTGTGTGTAGTTAGAGCGGTCAGCCACTAAAACCTCGCCACTACTCCATAATGGACTTCTCGATCTTTGTTAAATAATGAGCGAGTCGGTGGTGTGTTCGAGGAAGAGGTGTGTGTGCAATAAGCAGATAATGTACCTACTTCACATGTGGATGAATGAGGACAAGTCCACCAAGGCCTCCATTTGAAATGGACCATTTCCTGATCCATCCTTTTTGGATCGAACCAATGGATGTGTTTCTGTGAAAATGATAAGCATATTATTTAGGTGAATGAGGACAAGTCCAGTTCGGATGCGAGATATTCCCGATGCATTCCCAGTGGACCCAAATGTCATGTTCCTCCGAAAATGATAAGCAGATGATTTGGGTACGCCATTCAACAGTAAAGTAATCCAAGAAAGAAACAATAAAATGAACAACTCGTTCAGATTCCAAGGTTGTTAGAGTTAGTTCATAGCTAACGTCAATTAAATCTCAAATTTTGCAAGGTACTGTATCATTACATGCTCTAGGTATTTATATTTTTGTTAGAAGTTTAGGTATACATTTGAAAGTACTAAAATAATTGAGAAGACGATGAAGTTTCCCTGCCAATAGGTAGTGTATGCGGGGAAGATGCCGTAGGTAAGCAAATGAATGAGTGGGGACAAATCCCGATCGATTCCGCATGGACCCAAATGATGTGTTCCTCCGAACATCCCCTATAGTTTACTCTCTTAATTAAACTGCAGTTTGGGTACATTATTCAACAATAAAATAATCCAAAAAAACATGAATGGCTTGTTCGGATTCCAAGAGGTTGTTAGAGTTATTGTGTTGCTAGTGTCAATTAAATCTCAAAATTTTTAAGATAGTATATCATTACATGCTCTATCTAGTTAGGTTTTTTTAAGAATTTTAGGTACACATTTAAAAGTACCGAGAACACAACAAAGTTTTCCTTGTTGATAGGTGGTGTGTGCGAGAAAGATGTGTGTTTACAGATGTTATATCCAGTTCAGATGGGCTGGGACAAGTTCATATCCCTTCTGCATGGTCTCGAATGACGTGTTGTTCCGAACAACCACTGTAGATTACGCTTTTTCAATTAAACTGCAGCCTGGTATGCTATTCAACCATAAAATAATCCGTGAAAAAAACAAACAAAATGAACAGGTCATTCTGATTTGAAAAAGTTGTAAGAGTTTAGCGCATTGCTAGCATCGCCCGCGCGTGCGTGCGTGCGTGAGTTCGTGCGTGTGTGTGTAAAATTTACGTATGGATTTTAAAGTACTCAAATGCTTGAGAACACGACAACATTTTCTGTGCTGCTTGCAGGTGGTGATACGGTTCAGATGGGTAAACAAATGGGTGAGTGGGCACATATCCTAATCCATTGCACATGGACCCAAATGATATGCTCCACCGAACGTCCGTCCATTACCCTCTTAGTTAAACTGCAGTTCGGTTATGCCAGTCAAAAGTAAAAGTAATATCCACGAAGGAAGCAAACAAAATGAACAGCTCATTTGGATTCCAAGAGGGTTGTTATGGTTGGTTCGTTGCTAGCATCAATTGAATCTCAAATTTTGCCACATAATAGATCGTTACTAGCCTGATCTATTTATAATTTTGTTAAAACTTTAGGTATTCATTTGAAAGTACTAAAATGATTGAGAACACGATGAAGTTTTCTGAAACTGGGGTTGTTTGTGCGTGGAATTAGATGTGTGTTTGCAATGAGCAGATGTTGTATCTAGTTCAGATGGGTTAGAAAACGAGTAAGTAGGGGCTAGTCCCGATCCATTCCCCAAGGACCCAATTAAGTGGCATGTTCGTCGGAACATCCCTCTTTTAATTAAACTACAGCTGAAGTATATGCCTGGGCCGTCCAGAGATGGCAATGGGTACATTACCCACTGGGAGTGGTTGAATGTCCCCATTCCCGTCTATAATTTTATACCCCGTCTCTATCCTATACTCACTTGGGGGCTCAAATTTCTCCCATCCCCACACCCATATGGGTGTGGATACCCGTTGGGTTACCCACATCTATTAATTGGCATCACAAAAATTAGCATCCAACTACATAAAGTAACATATCTGAATGATTAAATTTTTCAAAAGTAAATAAATTTAACCACTCAAATGCTAATAGTTCATGACACTTTGACTACTTATTAAGAATCCAAAACTGTTGGCCTGTTGCATTGCAGTGAAGCACGTCGATAGACTCTTGATTAGGGTTCGTTGACCCCTCCCCTTTATTTATATACATCTGATGGCACCACATGTTATAGATTTCATGGAGCCCTATGAGTAAACGGGTATGGGTTGTAGGAGAATGTCTCTATACCCGTGGTACGCAATGGTGACAGAATGCCTATTAATGAACCTATAGGGTGAGAAATAGGTCAAACTCATACCCTAATAGAGGAAAAACTCATCGAATATCGGGTTATAGGTACCCATTGCCATCCGTAGGGCCGTCGTCTTCATGGTAGTGTGTTTATTCTGATTGCAAGGGGTTATTAATTAGAGATAGCGCGTTGGTACGTAGTATGTTTATAAGATGTAGTTTGCTGTAAACACGAAGGCGGGCTTAGCCTAAAATTCCAGGTGGCGACTAGCTAGGAAAACAGAGAGACTGTAGCTAGCTAGCTAGAGAGATATTAACTGGTTTTCGCCGCCGGTCCTTGCATTCTTCAATTTCCAGATTTTAGTCATCCCCCGGCGGGAGGCTGCAGCGCGCGATGTTACACGATGCAGCGTCCCTTCCCATCGTGGTGGTGGTGGTGTGCCTCCTCCTTTTCCCGCATCCCCTTGCCGCGCAGCAACGACAGCGGCAGGAGAAGCAGAAGCAGATGCTCTCCTTCTCCATGGGAGACCCGGCCTGGCGTCCCAGTGACAGCCCTCGCCGCGTCCTCGTGTCTCCCAATGGGGTCTTCGCCGCGGGGTTCCGGTTGGAGTCCCAGCTGGGAAATAAATACCGCTTTGCCGTCTGGGTTGTGGCATCCAAGGACGACCCAGACGACGACGCGGTCATATGGTACGCCGCCCACCGCAGCAACTACTCTGCCGTCTTGGGCGGCCGCACCTCGGCGCTGGCCGTCGACGCAGCGGGCAGGCTCTCCTGGACCGCCGCCGCGGGCAGCAGCACTGTCATCTGGTCGCCCGCCGTGGCTAGACCAGCCATCGGCCGGGCGGCGGTGCTGCGGCTCAACGACACAGGGAGCCTAGTCTACGGCGGCGGGTCGTGGTCCAGCTTTGAGGAGCCCACCGATACGCTGATGGCGGGGCAGGCCGTCCCCAATGAGGAAGCAGCAGGAGGCAGCAGCAACAAAACCACGCTGCAATCCGGCAGCGGGCGCTACAGGCTGGCAGGAGCCAGTGCGTTACGGTCGGGCGACCTGGAGTACGCACCTTTATTCTCTCCCCAACTCCCCCTGCACAGCCTCACCGACAACGGCACCCTCGTTCTGGGCGGCGGCGCCGCATTAGTTGCCAGGGACGTGGGCGACACCACGCGTCTGCGCCGGCTCAGGCTGGACGACGACGGGAACCTGCGCCTGTACAGCATGGCGCCCACGTGGAGGGTGGTGTGGCAGCTCCTGCCGGACAACTGCGTCGTCCCGGGCACCTGCGCTGCTGGCAGCATCTGCGTCCCTGTCGGTCTAGCTGTCGGTGCGGCGGACGAGATCGACTGCGTCTGCCCGCCGGGCTACCGGAACTTCACCACCCGGGACCTGGACGGACAGTCCCCCTGGGCCTGCCTGCCCAAGGTAAACTACAGCGGAAGGGGCGACGATGACAAGTTCGTCCCGCTGGACTTCGTCACCATCTCAGCTGGGAAGAACCGTGGGTCCCAGCTGACGACGCTGCAGCAGATGAACCTGGAGGAGTGCCAGATGACGTGCCGACGCGACCGGACCTGTGTGGCCTTCGGGTACCAGTTGGACGGCCGCCGGACGTGCCTCCTGTACTCGGCGCTGGTGGACTGGTACTGGGACCCAGTGGCGGAGACGACCACCTACCTTCGGGTCGCCAAGTCCAACAACGACAGCAACCCTTTCGACGCCCGGTTGACGGAGAAGCTGGTCACGGCGTGCTCAGAGCGGGCGGTGCTGCCGGAACGGAAGCGGGCGCTGACGATGTCGATGCCGGCGCAAATTGCCCTCATCACGACCCTGTTCGTGGTGGAGCTGCTGGTCGGGGCGCTGTCCGTCTGGGTGTTCCTGCGCAAGTACTCGCGGTACCGGGAGGCCGCACTCGTGCAGGGCCTTCAGGAGTGGCTCCCCGCCGACGGGGCCCGCCGGTTCTCGTACGCGGAGCTGAAGGCGGCGACCAGGGACTTCTCCGACGAGGTGGGGCGCGGCGGGTTCGGCACGGTGTACCGCGGCGACCTGCCGGACGGGCGCGCGGTGGCGGTGAAGCAGCTGCGCGGCATGGACGGCGGCGGCGGCGCCGGCGAGGCCGAGTTCTGGGCCGAGCTCACCATCGTCGCGCGGATGCACCACCTCAACCTGGTCAGGATGTGGGGGTTCTGCGCCGACCAGGACAAGCGGATGCTGGTGTACGAGTACGTGCCCAACGGCTCCCTGGACAGGCACATCTTCGGAAATGCTGGCGGAGGAAGCGAGGCCGCCGCCGCCGCTAACTCTCCGCCGCCGCCGCCGCTGGACCTGCACACGCGGTACCGCATCGCCCTGGGCGTGGCCCGCGCCATCGCCTACCTCCACGAGGAGTGCCTCGAGTGGGTGCTGCACTGCGACATCAAGCCCGAGAACATCCTGCTGGACCACGACTTCTGCCCCAAGGTCTCCGACTTCGGGGTGTCCAAGCTCGTCGCCAAGCAGGACAGGGTGACCATGTCGCGCATCCGCGGCACGCGCGGCTACATGGCGCCCGAGTGGGTCATGCACGGCCACCCCATCACCGCCAAGGCCGACGTCTACAGCTTCGGCATGGTGCTCCTGGAGATCGTGTCCGGCCGCCGCGCCTGCGGCTTCCGGCCGCTGCTCCACTACGACTCCGAGGACTGGTACTTCCCTAAGTGGGCCTACGAGAAAGCCTACGAGGAGCTTCACGTCCGTGAAATCGTGGACCCTCGCCTGTTAGCCGCCGCCGCCGCCTCCTCCTCCTACGAAGATGACGCCACCGTAGACCGCATGCTCAAGACGGCCATGTGGTGCCTCCAGGACCGTGCCGAGATGCGCCCGTCCATGGGAAAGGTGGCCAAGATGCTCGAAGGATCGGTTGACATCATCGGCAAGCCACTCAAGCCTACAATCTTCTGCCTCCCGGACCACGACGCCACTACTAGCACTATGGACACTCGAGAGTCCATGAGTACTAGCTTACTTTCAAATCTCACCCCATAAAATTGCCTCTAGTGTGATACCTCCCTCCCATAAGTTCGTTTGTTGCCAATAGGGGTGGAAACGGATCGAATACGAATCGGATAGTGCCTTTCCCACATCTATATCCATATTTGTAAACGAATATGGATACGAATACGAATGTTATCGAATACAAATATGGATCGAATATTAAACGAATGCGAATACAAAAGCGAATGTCACTATAATTCGGACGGATACGGATACATCTAATTTCTATGTTGTTAAGACAACTACTACACTTTTTTCTCTCTAAAGTATCTTTAATAACATTATTTCACATGATCTACACTAGTTCATATCAAAATTCAATCAATTTTATAATATTTTTTATATAATATATGGGTATATTTATGATATAGTAGCGGATACGAATACGAATACGAATATGTCGAATATTTGATGTCAAAACCTCAAACCATATCCACATCCATATTTTCTAATCGAATTCGAATACGAATTCGAATAGTGTAAAAATATTAATCGAATGGCAAATTTCGTACCACATTTGCATTTCATCGGATACGAATATCGAATAATACGGATTATCCGCATCCACTTTCCACCCCTAGTTGCCAAAACCACCTTAGCCCATCTCAGTTTTGGTGGAAATAGCGCCTGATTTTCATGTGCTCTCTCAAATAGGCTCAAAATTTTCACCGGAGACGCTTGAATACATGAGTCGATTAATTTAGGGGCATTTACATGGTTACCTCTGTTTTGAGTGTTAATTGCAAGTTTGCCCTCATTTTTTCAACTTTGCACCATTGCCCTTGTTTTCATCCAAAGTGTTGCATGGTTGCCCCTATTTTGATGAAAAAAATTACGATTTTGCCATCAAAATAGGGACAATGGTGCAAAGTTGAAAAAACAAGGGTAAATTCATAATTGAGGTACAAAGTGAGGGCACTCATGCAATTATCTCATTAATTTAGCTCGAGTTGAGTTTTCTAGCTAGTTGGTCGTATCCGATACGTTCCGGACTCCTCGCACTAAAATGCATTGCTTTATTTATGTGTTAAACGACATGTAGCTGAACGTAGCAAATTCACCTGCTCGGCAATCCCACCACTATTGTACATAGGTGCGAGGCTCGAACTAGGAGCTAAACATGTATATTCGTGGCATTTTTTGGCCCATTTGTAAGAGCGCATATAAATTAGGGGCTATTTTAACCAAAACAAGGGTGGGGTGATGTGGTTTTTGCAACAAACGACTTATGAAGGGAATATCAAACTAGAGGCAAGTTACGAGGTGGGGTTTACAATTAACCCATGAATAATTGATTCAAGATTTATACCACGTTCATTCATTCTACTTTTAAAAGATATCACTTTACTCCAGGATTAACACAAATAACACCACCTAAATCCATGGAACAATACTCAACTATATGACATTACAAAGTATAATTGAGTCCATGAACAATTTTGATTCATGATGTCATTAAACCACATCACTATAATGATTCATACTACTTTTAAATATAACATCATTTTACTCCAAGATCAACACAAATAACACCACCGAATAAATCCACGAACAATACTCAATAATATATGACATATATTCCAAAGTATATATACATCCACTACAACTGAATGCCTTAATGGCGTCGGCTATTGAAATCCAAACCCAGCCCAAGAAGCAAACCGACTACGTGCAAGGCGACAACGATTCCAAGACTAAAGTTTTGTTTGTTTCCCACTCGAATTATGTAATCCAGCTTATATAATCCATAAGATGTGGTAGAGCAGTTTATTGAATTATGATAGTCTAGCTTGTGAATTGTCATAATTTGCCTATAATTTGTTTCAGGTGATGGATTATATAAGATAGACTACATAAGCCAGATTATATAATCTAGGTGAGAAACAAACAGGGCCTAAAGCAATCGGCTTCGGCCTCCTGTGTCCAAGAAGCAAACCGACTACTGCAAGTCACTTTTATTGTCTTTTGTTGTATTTTCATCAAGTGGCTAAGATTTTTATTTATATCAAAGTCAATAAAAATTAGTTCCATCTTCATGTAAAAAAGTTCCGCACGAATATGTCATAAGTCCGGATTCATAGCACAGATTCAATTTTGGATAAGAAAATTTCCACTTATAAAAAAAAAATTTCTATGTGTGTATATAATTTGTTCCATCTTCAAGGGGGAGCATGCAATGCGAAAGAAAAGGGGGCAATTTCGTAGGTGCCATTGCAAAAGTTTTGTAATCCCGTATATGCCATTGGCGTCTCAGTGACAAGTGGGACTCACTTGTGTCACTGACAGTGGCATATTCGGGATAATGCATATTTGTAATGGCACCTAGGAAGTTTTCCCAAAGAAAAGACATTTATGGTTGCAGTTGTGGTTCCACAATGTGAGCTTGGCCTCAATGGGGCGGCAGGGCACAATGTTATGTTGACCAATGCAGTATGGCATCGTTTGCTGACTGCTGTGGTAGCGCCGAAGTGGCTGAGACAGGCAGGCAGCGCACTACCAAACTGCAGATAGCTAAAGGCCGCGTTTTGAGGGAGAGGCTGCACAAGTAGTGTCGCTCTAGTAGCAAACCAGATATTTGATCTACAGACTACGGGACATAATCTGCTAGAACGTGAGGCAGGTTTTCCTCCAAGGAAAAGTAGAAAATAATCTGCATGCTTTCATTTAGTGAAACTTCTAGCTAGTCACCCTGGGTATAGAAAATTTTAAAGCAAGCCTTGGAAATTTCCGTACCTCTGTTTCCTGGCGCGTACTTCAATTCAATGAGGCCTGGAGACCTGCCGAACAAGCTGGCTGTCATTTTGAGGTAGCTGAAAAGCTTCCGGCGCCGTCAGCCACTCCGACGCGAAGAACGGGCGCCACGGACACGCTCTGGCTAGAGCTCAGCATTTCGACGAGCA
Source organism: Eragrostis curvula (assembly GCA_007726485.1). Lineage (NCBI taxonomy): Eukaryota > Viridiplantae > Streptophyta > Magnoliopsida > Poales > Poaceae > Eragrostis > Eragrostis curvula. The sequence continues at coordinate 48,239,726 of CM017440.1, forward strand.
CCTGACGGGCGTGCTCTAGGAGTAAACAGGCGATGGCTTGGCTTGCGCTGCTGGAACACGTCCCCCGGCCTGGAGAGGAGAGACGGGCCGCGGCGGCGAAGACCGCCCAGCAAACCGTCGGCGAGGGCTCCCGCAAAAAGCATCTGGCACAACCTGAGCAAGACGATCTGTCGATCCCGGCCCCCGCCGTTCCGTTCAAAAGAAAAGAAAAATCCCGAAAAAGACCACATCAACAAGACAATCAATCGTCAAATTAAGTTTGAGATAGATAATGGGCCCATGTCCACTCCCCACATTGACATTGAGCTTCAAAATGGGCCCATGTCCATTCTCCACATTGAGCTTCAAAATGGGCCAACAGTATCCCCCAAGACTAAGTAAGAAGGCCTAGAAAGCGCTGGGGAGTCACGGCACCGTCCACTGCGTTCGCCGGAGATGTGGAAGGAGCGATGACGAGGGCGAGAAGGTTGGGTAGCCACGCGACGCTGGCGCTTGGGCGCTCGTGTGCCCTCGCTTTGGCCGCCCGTCCGCGAGGGCTTTGATGGACCTATCAATCGTCGTCTCAAAGGACGGCAGCGGCACCTTCGCTGTATGGAGGTATGCAATACTGCAGTACTCCGTTGATTATAGGAAATTAAGGATCTTTCAAATTGTTGATTAGTGGGGCAGATGTGCCCCATCAGTTACTGTGATGGTAGGACTAACTCCAATAGGCCACACTTATGCAGAGCAGTTATAGTTTTTTTTTCAGAATAAGATAAAAGAGGTCTTAAAGCACAAACAAGTTCCATGCTGCCTCCATTCCGTGTAGGAAGCTGGAGAGAATAGTAAACAAATACAGTCTCGTGGTTCCACTGAAGACACAACAATCAAAGATTGTTTTACAAAATAAGATTGACACCAACATCCAGATGGCAACAAATAAGGGGCCAACAACAACAATAGTCTTCTGCTCAATATTTGGCTAACTGTAATGTAAGCCATATCCTTTTAGCTGATGAAGGAGATTGGTCCAAAGCAGTTTCTTCGACTTGCTTTTACATCAGCCGCACCAACTTATCCTTTATCCAATGAACTTGCTACCGTCCATTTTTTTAACAAACAAAAAACAGTGTCACCGTACAGTTTGTTAGGGATGAAAATGGTACGGTAATTTTCCGAAACTACCGACGCCGTTTTCACTTTTTTCCCGATCATTTCCGTTTTATTCAAAAGTTTATGGAATTTGGACGGTATTTGAATTGACAAATATGAAATATGGTTCAAAAATGATTTGGGCATTCTTCCGGCCGTTTTCTCATATTACCATATGTACCGAAAATCACAACCGAAATTTCCGTATTTATCCGATATTAATCAAGCATATATGTGTGAGATTGATTATTAGAAGCATTCCACTCGATACATTCGAGTATTTGATCATTTCATACTTTCATTCAAGTATCATGTTCAACTTTTTATTATTATCCATGCATGCAGATCGTATATGTGTGTATGTAGCAGCGTATCACTAGATAGAAATATAAACATGATACTTAAAGATTGCACTACACACATAGGAAAATATATCGCTTGCTTGTCTCCTCGTCTTCTGTCACATAAGTTGGCCGCCACATCGGCATCACGCTTGTCCGATGTGAACTAGCATTTCTGACCGATATCGATATATTTTCGCTCAGATTACTTCGTTTTCGATTTTCCGTTATTTCCGATGCCGTAACCGTTTCTGATGTTACCGTTTTCGATTCCGATTCCGAGGTAAAAATATACAAGTGAAAGTGGTTTAAGATATTTCCCGATCGTTTCCGACCGTTTTCATCCCTACAGTTTGTACATGGTTCTACCAATCAATGTGCACTATGCAGCGCTACCAATTAGATGCGGAGCTCATATATTATATGAGGTAGTGCCAATCAATGCGCTAGCTACTACATACTTGTCCTTGGTACACGGAGTGTCTTAGAGTAAGGCCAACCCTCTCGTCGAATCCATCCAACAGGTCGTCCTTCAGCCAGAGCACCAGACGAACTGCCTCAACGCACGCGAAGAGCGAAGTCTAGAAATAAACACTTATTTATTTCACATGCGTTCCACCATCTCCTCTGCATCTGGGTGTTGTGGGCCCGATGAATGGTGGAAAGAGTAGAAATCGACCGTCGCGACTGCCCGTGCCCAGGGCCGGTTCTGGGCCGGGGCAATGAGGGCGACGGCCTAGGGCCCGGCCCAGGCAGGGGCCCCAAAATATTTTACAGATACCTTTGATTTCCAGGCTACTTAGTCCAAATAACGAAGGCCCAAGAAAACAGGCAGGCCCAAGCAAGCTAAATGAATTTCTCCAGCCCACCATCGGATCATTTCTTTGCCTGGCCATCGACTATACGCAGTTATCGTATCGTCTTCCCGTATTGCCGATCATGCATGTTGCCCAATCCCAAAGAAGCCAACATACTGATTCTCGCAGTTGCCAGCTTGCCCTTGTTGTAAAGGCGCAAATCAATTTTGGGACTTACGGCTCACGGTGCGCTGAGGTACGAAAATCTCTATTAATTAGTTAATCTCGTATGTTTTCCCCACAGGTAGTTGATTAGTCTATGTCTTTTCTTTCTAATTAACAAATTTTAGGTTTGGGAGCAATGTTGCCTAGTAAACATTTGTCTTTGTTTTTTGCGAGGTGTAGTAAACATTTGTCCGGTGCTGTAATAAGGAAGAAAAAGAAGAACAAGGAAGAAAAAAGAAGAAGATCAGTTTATTGAGTCACAAAAGGGTGCCATGCGAAAGTTCTTTACAAGTAATTCTGTTTTCAGTAATAATCCGGAGGAATTAGGAAATCACGGTAATGAACAGCAAGACAACCTCTGATGCTAGAGAATGCTAGTGTTCATGAAAGTTTAAATGAAGAAAATGATAACATGATGTACAGAGCATGAAAAAATTTCAGCATTCATACATACTGACAATACTAGTGTTGATGAACATGAGTATTTTGCGCAAGTGATTCTGATGGAATTTTAAAGTTTCATTTTCATCCTAGGTAATATATTAGCTCTAGTTTTCATTAAAAAAAGATTCTTTGTAGTGTTTTATTTTATTGTTGACAATCCGTCAAAGTTAATGTTAATAGTTGGTTTATGTTTTGGTTATTTCTTTCACTATTATACATAATATGTGAGTGGGTCATAAATATGTATGAGCCTTAGGGGCCCTAGCCTCGTGTTCGCCCCAGGGCCTTCAAAAATGTTGAGCCGGCCCTGCCCGTGCCAAGCGAAGGAATCTTCCGGTTTCTCTTTCCTCCACCTCGATTTTTTTCTGACATATCGGTCGTTTAGACAACGCGATGGGCTTGCTCTTATATATATACCTACAAGCGTTTCCAAAGAATTTCTCATAGTATTACTTCCCTAGCTCGGTTGCACTGGATATATGACCATGCATTCCTCAATATTTACCAGCTACAATGGCCTGATTGATGCTAGTTGTCCCTCCGAATGTTCCAAATGCACTTCTAGGCTTGAGAAACATCAAGAATGGACAAGTTACCACTTACCACATTTGATCTGCCAGATCTCCTCTCAACTCTCCCATATGTACATTTGGTAGTTTGAGGGTGTTCGTTTCATGGGTATCTAAGATTTAGAGGGGTCTAAAAAAAGAATCTTATTATTTAAGAGTATTAAATAAAGTTTAATTACAAAACTAACTGTAGAACCCCTGGTCTAATTCGCGAGACGAATCTAATGAGGGTAAGCAATCCGTGGTTAGACGATGGTTACTGTAGCATTATTATTGTAGCATGACTGTAGCAAAACATAGCTTACTTAGTCTCGTTAGATTCGTCTCGTAAAGATGTACCCATCTGTAAAAAGATTTTATCATTAGACTTTATTTAATACTAAATTTTCTTTATTTAGAAGCCTCTAAAATTTAGCGTTAAAAGAAACGAACAGGCCTTTATCCTTTATCCCAGAGTGGATGGCAGTGTTCCCTGTTGTGGCTCAGTGACTCATTAAATCCTTGTCTAGGTGATTCCTTGAGGCATGCGCATCAACACTGTGTTCTGCAGGATTTGGGGGTGTTTTCTTTTGTCTCCTTGTACCATAACACTGGGGCCATAACCGCCAACATTCACATATGGTTACAGATTACTCTTGTTTGACGAACACTTTTTTTAACTTTGCGACAATGGTTATTCACCGCAGTGCATTTTTTGGGATCGATGTGCTACTGAAGTTTCTTGACAGTTTTTGCTTTACAACATTCTTCTGTTAGAATAAAATTGTTCATTGAGCCATTTTCATGATTGCGGATTTAACTTTATGTGATTTGGTTTGTGGGTACTAAGCATCATGGCCTTAATTATGTCCTCTTATTTACCATTATCTGAGGAAGAACGCTAGCTCTTAAACGGACCGTGCTCCCAGTCTCAGCTAAGGAAATAGTAAAGATTAAGAGCGATTAAGTGAAGACAGTCAAACACTCGGCAGACTCAAGCTTCAAACTTACAACTAAAGGTGTCGACTCGCGCCGGGGCCGAGTTCTGGACTTTCGTAGCTTGCACCGGCCATGGGCACTAAGAACAGCGTACAAACAGAGCTCCACGGTATTAGGAAGGTGGCGCCCGCCCAGGGACGAGGAGAAGGGCGGGGTAGGAGGATCCGAGCACCTGGCAACCCATTGAAGAAAGTGGGGTAAGCCGCCCAGGTCGCCGTCGGCTTCCACACCACGCGTCGTTTCGCTCTACCCGGAAGTCTACGACCTACAACCCCAGTAGTCCAATCGAATGGCTGGCAGGACCCGGTGCTGTCGCCATTTCAAATGGATAGTATGGTTTTCTTGAAGCTGTTTGAATAGTATGGTTTTCTTGAAGCTGTTTGAAGTACCATACTATGTGCTTCCTTAATTAATGAAGCATTGCAATGAGTTGCGCGAGTCTAAGCTGTAAGCTTTTTTTGGATTCTCGGGACGAAAGAACAGAGCTCAGCTCCTCACGTCAGGAACCAATGCTTACAGATCTCACGTGCCAGCAGAGGCTTTCTTATCTACTCCCTCCGTTCAGAAATAGATATCACTGTTGACTTTCAGATATCATATTTGACCATTCATCTTATTTAAAAAATTTGCTCAAATATAAAAACAAATATGTCATGATTAAAATATATCTAATGATAAACCAAGTTGTAAAAAAATAAATAAAATTTATGTAAAAAATTTGAATAAGACGAACAGTCAAACGTGATGTCTAAAAGTCAACAGTGACATCTATTTCTGAACGGAGGGAGTAGTTTCTACTTAGAACTATTTCTTCATGCAACAAATTTCCTATTCCCTGCTCAATGCAAGCTGCACCTGCACGCATGCGTGGGCCTTACAATCGGTTCCAAAGATGGTTTACACCTGTTGTCTTGCTCTCCAACCTGTCCATTGCTTCATCTTGGATTATACATTTCTGGCCACGATGGAACACGCAGTACTGCTACACACTTTTTAAGAGCATGCCTAAAGATAGAGCCAGCATGCTAACTTTTACAGAGAATCTTTTAGTGTAAGGACCACACGTCAGTGTCTTATTTATGCTAAGAGTTAACTCTTAAATAAGAGGTAGCAACATTCTCTCTCCTCACTGTTCATCATAAAAAAATGATTTCTACTGCCTCTTAAGAACCCGTTGGGGACGCTCTAATGGATCGAAACTGTTTGCTACTTCTTCATCCTGACAAAGTGACACTTGGATGTTGGATATATGAGCACTTTTAGATTTAATTTAATCCAAAAATAAATCATGAACATGATGAACAGATAGCAGAATAAACTAGACAAGTCTACGCAAGATCTAGACAAGTCTAAAACCATAGTAAACAGAGCAAGATCTACCATACTTCGCAGTACTATCGTACAAGCATGGATCATGTAGGCATATGAGAGAGACATGGTTTCAGAGAGTACGTACTGATCGTTCAGAGGAGACGATGAAGAAGCCGTGACGATTGGCGATGCAGACAAACCGGGACAGCGGAGAAGACGTCGACGAAGACGATGATGAGCAGCAGCCCCCGAACACGAACGTTGAGGAAGACGAGCCATGATGGAAGCGATCGAGCAGTCGCGCAGAGCGCTTCCCAAAAGCCATATTCGCCCTCTCCCGGTGCAGGAGCTCAGAGAACGACGGTTCCGAAGACCTGCTCTCCCGTTCGCCGGTGCACGCCGACGATCGGGATAGGGTAGACTACAAGCGGCGGCGCAGCAGGAGGAAGAGGCAAAATCCTAACTCGTGTTGAGGTATGTTCTGGTGGGCGGCGGCCGTACGTATTTATAGAGGGAGAACCGCTATGGTTAAGGCGTCCCAAAACCGAGTCGGTTTTCATATAAAAACGTGTTGGACACGAAAAAGAAAAACTGCAAAAGGAAGCCGCACACCCGCAAGGCATCAGGCCGGATTTCGGCGGACCATTCACGCCGGTGATGCGCGGCCGCGCCCATCGCCCAAGCCCCGCCCCGCCCGTCCCGGCCCGGCCCGGCCCGGCGAGGCGAGCGAGCGCGCGCGCGTGTTTTTTCTTTATTCCTCTCATCCACACACTTGCAAGAATAGGTAGAACAACATTCTAAATAAGTTGGTCCTCCTCCACCTAAACTAGCAATGTGGGACTAAAGGATGCACTCCCACTACTCATGGATGGGCCTTTGAGATTTTCCAGGAATTATTAAGAATTTCCTAATGGGCCTAGTTGCAGCCCACTAATAATTCTAGCAATCCCCCATCAGATCTCAAAGTCCCATTTAAGACTTTGCCAGATCCTACTGCTGTTTGATATACCAGTGCTTCGATGGAGACTGTTAAGTTGAACATCCATCTAGAACAATAAGCTACACTCATTCACAACTTGAACAATAGACTACGTCTTGAATTGCAAGTTTTGTGCAAACAAGTTTCACTTAAAGCCAAACTGATACTTGACCTCCAGTAGACTACCCCGCGAGTGGAGCATATAGGTCATACTCCCTGGTCTCTTCATGAGCTTAATAGAGATCACCCAAGTCTCACAGATTGCGACCGTACAACAATCGGGCTCATACAGGTGTATTCTTTCAAGAATGTTCTGCAGGAAAACATCTTCGCTAATTAAAGCCAACAGAATACATTAAGGCATTTGCCAACCTGCCATGCAGAAAATGAAAGTAATGCATCTTTACTCGAGTGGGTTAGGTAAGATACTCTCTAGTCATCCACTAGCTTGTTCTTCCCAGATCCTATTTCACGGGATCTCCGATCACATAGGTTGGGTTACCGCTATGGAATAACTCATATGGGTCTGATACCCATCTCTTTAGATGCAGCGTCTATCACATTACGTGACAGCCCCTTAGTAAACGGATCTGTCAGGTTCTTTGCAGTTTGGATATAATCCAATGATATAACTCCGGAGTTTCTCATCTTCCTGACAGACTTCAATCGTCTCTTAATATGTCTTGATGACTTATCATTATCCTTAGAACTATTCACCTTGACAATTACCGTTTGATTGTCACACTTCATAAGGATTGCCGGCACAAGTTTTTCAACGATAGGCAAGTCCATCAAGAGCTCTCGTAGCTAGTCGGCCTCAACGGTAGCTGTATCTAATGCAGTTAACTCTGCTTCCATGGTAGACCTCGTTAAGATGGTCTGTTTGCATGACCTCCATGAAACAGCAGCACCACCCAAAGTGAAAATGTATCCACTTGTGGTATATATCTCATCTGCATCAGATATCCAGTTCGAATCACTATATCCCTCAAGTACCGCAGGATATCCAGAATAGTGAAGCGAATAGTTCATAGTACCAACAGATAGCGCATAACTCTCTCAAGTGCATGCCAGTGAGCTTCTCCCGGATTAGAAGTAAACCGGCTCAGTTTGCTCACAGCATATGAGATATCAGGCCTCGTAGCACCAGCTAAGTACATGAGTGATCCAATGATCTGAGAATATTTCAATTGGTCTCTACCAATTCTTTTATTCTTTCGAAGGATCACACTGGGATCATAAGGTGTTGGAGAAGGCTTACTATCCTTATAGCCAAACCGGCTCAAGACTTTCTCTACATAATGGGATTGCGTCAAAGTAATCCCATTCTCTCCTTTGATTAACTTGATGTTCAAAATAACATCAGTCTCTCCCAGATCTTTCATGTCAAAGCTATGACACAAGAACGACTTGACCTCGTGAATCACGCCAAGGTTTGTTCCAAAGATCAGTATGTCATCGACATACAAACACAGTATAACACCTTGACCCCCACCATAGCGGTAGTACACACACTTATCAATCTTATTGACACTAAAGCCTGCTGATATGAGAGTTGAATCAAACTTCTCATGCCATTGCTTAGGAGCTTGTTTCAGACCATACAAAGATTTCAACAACTTGCACACCTTGCCTTCTTAACCTTTAATTACAAAACCGTCTGGCTGGTCCATATAGATTTCCTCTTGCAACTCCCCATTAAGGAAAGCTGTCTTAACATCCATCTGATGGACGAGAAGACCATGAGAGGCAACCAGAGAGAGTAAAACTCGAATAGTGGTCATTCTAGCAACAGGTGAGTAAGTATCAAAAAAATCCTCGCCTTCTTTCTGTGTATAGCCCTTAGCAACAAGTCGAGCCTTATACTTATCAATAGTACCATCAGGCTTGAGCTTCTTCTTGAACACCCACTTGCAACCCACAGGTTTGCAACCATATGATTTGTCAACAACCTCCCAAGTACCATTAGAAATAACGAAATCCATCTCACTATGGATAGCCTCTTTCCAATCATCTGCATTAGGAGAAGCAAATGCCTCTGAAATGGTTTTAGGAGTATCATCCACGAGATACACAGTGAAATCATCACCAAAAGACTTTGCAGTTCTCTGTCTTTTGCTCTTCCTAGGAGCTTCACTGTCATTCTCCTCTGGAATTGACTCAAGTGTATGTTCAGCATGTTCAGAATGTGTGTCAGGTTCAGGTATTATTTCAGGAATCACATCAGAAGATAATCTATCAATGCTATGCAAATCTTTCATAGGAAATATGTTCTCAAAGAAAGTCACACGAGACTCTATTAATGTATTGACATAAACATCAGATACCTCAGATTTAACCACTAAAAATCTATAAGCAATGCTATGATGAGCATATCTCAAAAAGACACAATTCACAGTTTTAGGTCCCAACTTACGCTTCTTGTTTATTGGCACGTTAACTTTGGCCAAACAACCCCATGTGCGTAAGTAAGAAAGCGATGGTTTTCTTCCAATCCATTCTTCATACGGAGTTTTCTCTTTATTCTTCATGGGAACTCTATTCAGGATATGACATGATGTCAGTAAAGCCTCCCCCACCATGCCTTGGATAATCCAGCAGTGACTAATATGGAATTAACCAAGTCAGTCAAAGTGCGATTCTTTCTTTCAGCAATCCCGTTTGATTGGGGCGAATAGGGAGGCGTCCTCTCATGAATAATACCATGTTCCGCACAGAATAAGTCAAACTCGTTGGAAAAATACTCACCACCGCGATCAGACCTAATACGTTTGATCTTTTTCTCAAGTTGAGTTTCAACTTCAGCTTTATAGATTTTGAAGTAGTTTAGAGCCTCGTCTTTCGTTTTCAACAAGTATACATAGCAATATCTAGTCGCATCATCAATCAACGTCATGAAATATCTTTTTCCACCTTCTGTCAACACACCATTCATCTCGCACAGATCTGAATGTATGAGTTCTAATGGTGCCAAATGTCTCTCCTCGACTACCTTGTGAGGTTTTCGAGGTTGCTTTGATTGCACACAACTATAGCATTTAGAACCTTTGACAATGGAAAATTTCGGAATTAAATTCAAGCTGGAAAGTCGAGACATAAAACCAAAATTCAAATGACATAAACGTGAATGCCAAACACTAGCATCACTCTCATCAATACCACTAGAAATATGGTTCACCGATTTATTATAGAAATCCGAAAGGGAAAAACGGAACAAGCCTCCGCAATCATAGCCTTTACCAATAAATTGTCCACTCTTAGAAACGACAAGTTTATTAGACTTAAGCACTCGCCTAAAACCATACCTACACAAAAGGGAACCACTAACTAGATTCTTGTTGATAGAAGGGACATGCTGCACGTTCCTCAGCCGCACGATCTTTCCCGAAGTAAACTTCAGATCGACCGTACCAACACCATGAATAGAAGCATGTAACCCATTCCCCATCAGGACAGAAGAATCCCGTTGGACTTGGTAAGAAGAAAACAGAGAAGCGTCAGCACAAACATGAACATTAGCACCAGTATCAAGCCACCAACTTGTAGATTGAAATACTGAAAAAATAGAAGGTAAACCGTACCCACTATTTCCACTTCCAGCAATGGTCACCATGTTCGCAGACTTCTGCTCCTGTTGAGGTTTTCTTCCTTTGCGGTTTGGGCACTTCTTTGCCCAATGATCAGAAGCACCGCACACGAAGCAACCCTCGTTCTCCTTGTTCTTCTTCTTCTCGAAAGTAGTGGTCTGTTTTGGCTTATTGTTCTTGCCTTTGCCCTTGTTGAACTTCTGATGCTGCTGCTGCTGTACCACATTGGCACTGGCACTGATTTAACCCTCAACTCCTTTAGGTCGTCCATCTTTAACCCGAGATTTCTCCTCAACATCAAGAGAAGCAATTAAATCTGAAACAGAAATCTCTTGCCTCTTGTGTTTGAGCTGTGTGGCGAAATCCCTCCAAGCAGGAGGTAATTTGGCAATGATGCCCCCAGCCACAAATCTATCGGGAACGACAATCTTAAGGAGTTCGAATTCCTTCACCATGCACTGTATCTCATGAGCCTGCTCGACTATTGAACGGTCATCGACCATCTTATAGTCATGATACTGCTGCATGATATATAACTCAGTGTCAGTCTGCACCACCATAGGTGTTACATAGAGCATCCTACAACTCCTTAGCGCTTTCATGCACAAAATACATATCAGTAAGATGGTCCGCAAGTGCATTCAGAATAGCGCCTTTGAAGATTGTGTTAGCCTTTGTATAAGCCTCATCCTGCTCAGCAGTCTGCGGTCCGTCTGGTTTGCCATTAGACACCCAGAACACACCCATGGCAGTAAGCCACAACGTGACTTTCACTTGCCATCTCTTGAAGTGCACGCCAGTGAATTGCGCTGGCCTCAGTGCATTGACAAATCCAGCCATTAGACCAAAGTGCCTACAATAAGGTTTTTGGATTGTTGGATATATGAGCACTTTTAGGTTTAATTTAATCCAGAAATAAATCATGAACATGATGAACAGATAGCAGAATAAACTAGACAAGTCTACGCAAGATCTAGACAAGTCTAAAACCATAGTAAACAGAGCAAGATCTACCATACTTCGCAGTACTATCGTACAAGCATGGATCATGTAGGCATATGAGAGAGACATGGTTTCAGAGAGTACGTACTGATCGTTCAGATGAGACGATGAAGACAAGCCGGGACAGCGGAGAAGACGTCGACGAAGACGATGATGAGCAGCAGCCCCCGAATACGAACGTTGAGGAAGACGAGCCGTGATGGAAACGATCGACCAGTCGTGCAGAGCGCTTCCCAAAAACCTTATTCGCCCTCTCCCGGTGCAGGAGCTCAGAGAACGACGGTTCCGGAGACCTGCTCTCCTGTTCGCCGGTGCACGCCGACGATCCGGATAGGGCAGACTACAAGCGGCGGCGCAGCAGCCAGCAGGAGGAAGAGGCAAGCATCGGGCCGGATTTCAGCGAACCATTCACGCAGGTGATGCGCGGCCGTGCCCATCGCCCAAGCACTGCCCCGCCCCGCCCCGCCCGGCCCGGCCCGGCGAGGCGAGGCGAGCGAGCGCGTATGTTTTTCCTTTATTCCTCTCATCCACACACTTACAAGAATGGGTAGAACAACCTTCTATATAAGTTGGTCCTCCTCCACCTAAACTAGCAATGTGGGACTAAAGGATGCACTTCCACCACTCATGGATGGGCCTTTGAGATTTTCTAGAAATTATTTAGAATTTTCTAATGGGCTTAGTTGCAGCCTATTAATAATTTTAGCATTGGACGCACTTGGTGAACTGCTTATGCAGAGGAAGCAGACGATGAACTTGCTAGGGTCATCGACGCCCAGCCTCACTAACAACCTCCGCTGCACCACACGGTCTGACATCGCCATCCAACCGGCCTGGGCATCTGCCGTGCAGCTCCTGAGCCTGTTATTATGAAAACACTAGAGGAGAGTAGATGCCAGCTTTTTCAGGATCATGCCCTATGGAGTATTGTATTTCTTAGAGGTCCACAATTCCCAATACCTCTCACACCAACCAATAAAAGTTGAACGACTCTTGGATGCATGTATAGAAACCTCTTAGAGCACCAAATGCTCTCGATTTTCAAATGAATTGCATTGGGTAACAGTGATATCCCAATTTATATACTGCTCCACAATGGTCAATTTTTTTCTCTTTTGCACAAAATGAAGAGAGTGCATGTGATGTTTAGTAGTACTTTCCATGATGAATTGCTATGGTGGGTAGGAAACATCAAATACAAACCTAAAGCATCAGTATAATGAATGGGTTGCGCATCACTTCCTATTTCCTTCTGTTCCCCTCATACTAACGTCACCAATATAATAGTTGCACATCACTCCAAAGTTCTCATGGTATGTTCGAAGAGGGGAGTCACTCTAGAAATTCATAGGATTTGCTCCTCTTCCAGAATGCTAAGGGTCTGTTTTGAAGAGGGAAATTGTTGTGGAATTTTTCATGATTTAGTTCAAACTCTAGTTAAATCTTGACTGCTAGATCCAATACTCCCTTGCAAAATTCCTTTAATCTACAATATAATAGTTGCACATTTCTACAAACCATATCAAGGTAAAAAAAAATACGGGAAGAATCTATACGCTAAAAAGTCTGAGAAAGCATGAGCTCCTCTTTATTTGATTTACACTTGCTACCGTCCGAAGGACCACTATGTGATTGCTTACTGAACTTTTGCAATTATGAGGTTTGGAATTCTAGAGAACTGGTTCATGTAATGCCAAGCTGTAAGCAGGAATCCTAAACCAACGCTTCTTTATGTATGTTTGAGCAAGGACCATCATTAGTTACTTACAACTGTCTTTTTGTTCCCCGGACTAAAGGAGCCTGCTAAACCCTCTTGCAGAACAATGGTAGCCGCCTGTCCGAGAGACTTGGTCCAAAATAGAACCAGAGAAAAGCCGGTGCATACACAGTTTGGATTATGGAGTGTACCCCCCCAACCATGTCAGGTTGCATAACCTGGTTCGGTATTGGAGAGTACCCAACCATGCCGGCTTGCACAACCTGGAATCACTATAGGAATCAGCATAAGATACATGGGTCGATATTACTTACATATTGTCTCGAGATTGTACTAGAGAACAATTGTTTGTTTATGTACTTCTTTTAACTGAAAGGGGCGAAAATTTATGCAGTTCAATCTGGAGACTCCATAATGTTCTGCCCAGGTCATCACTATTTTTCATACATAGTAAATGGTCGAATCAAAAGTACTATTCTGGTTTTCAATGCAATTGAATGATAAAGTTTTAAATTTAATCCAAAAATCAGAGTTCGGATAGATATTTTAAGACCTTATTAATTATTGGACACAAGCAAATGCATGGTTTCTTAATGAATGCATCTGTTTTTGCAAACCACCTAGTAGATAAAGGAAATGAACATGAGCTGATGGAAAACATACACTACTCCGATGTTAATGTCCTTAGAATCCTCTGTACCAATCATCCCTGTCCTTCTGGTATGAAGTGTCTGGAATGCATAAGACGTACCCAAACAATCTCATATATAGCACTAGTGCGCCCGCAAGCTTGGGTACCAAAGTGCCGAAAGCAGATTCATGCATATAATTTTGCCTAGCTCTCCGTGTCTACACGATCAATAATTGATTGAGCTGGTTAGCCATCCAAACAGTAGAAATGCGGTGTGCCTTACCAATTTAGGCTTGAGAGATGCCAGGAATGGACAAGATACTGCATGAGACTGCCGTGGTAAGTTTTTAAGCTATCACACGCATGTGTTTTAGAAAATACTGGCCAACAGGCATCCATAATCCATAAGTATACAAACATATACAAACAAAGGCATATACACGTGCAAAAGCTAGCCTGATTTAGTGCCGCTGTCATCCAGGTTGAAATTCATTACATTGTTCCAAGAACAAAATTTGATGTTGATTGGCGCTTAATTATGTTGCATCACTTAATTTCCTTTTGCAGCTTGTGACAGGAAGCTTTACTGTAGCATATTATTGCTATTCTTTTACAGGGATAGGGCACCGGAACTATTGTCGTCAGTCTGAATATGTCGATGACAACAACAAAGAGTAACAACAATCAGGTGCAGACACTCAAACACACGGCGGACAGTTTGATGACCGATCATGTATGTTACGGTATTTGTGACCGCCTTACATGGTGGGCCTGCCGCTGTGTACCAATTATCATTCTAAGGACCACAGAATACGAGTCCATTTAGTGTGTGCTAAGTCAGCTCTTTTTATTTTTACGAAAATACTTGAAAATAGAAAATAATCTGCGTGATTTGATTCAGTGAAGCTACTAGCTAGCTAGGATATAGAACCTTTTCTAAGCAAAACTTGGATATTGTCGTACCTCTGTTCGCCCCTCTTGCTCTGGCAGAATGTTGCTTGCTGTGTAGCACAGATCGGCGAGGCTCTTGAGACCTGCGAGCACGATGCTGAGGTAGCCGATAAGCTTTCGGCGCCGTCGGCCACGCCGATGCAACTAGCGTGCGCCACGGACACGCTCTGACTGACCCTCAGCATTTCGTCGAGCACCTGGCGAGCGTGCTTGAACAGGCGACGGCTCGGCTTGCACGACGGTTGCGCCGCGTCCCCCGGCGCGGAGAGACGGGCCGCCGCAGCGAACCGGCCCTGAGGGCTCCCGCGCTGGACACGGCCGACGGGCGAACGCTTGCGGCCAGCCGGCGATCCCCGCGCCCGGCGTCGGCGGACAAGAGGTCGAGCAGCATGGCGCGAGGCCAGAGCATTCAGTTGGTCAACGTTCAAATGACTGGATTACAACGGTCTCGACTGTCCTTTGTCCCGCAGAGTATTGACTTCTCCATTTCATTTGTTTTCTTTTCTTTTTTGGATGTATTGGCAGCTCTGACACCGGGGGGTGTTCGACGCATAGAGGTCTAAATTTTAAAGGGGTCTAAACTCTAGATAAGCTATATTAAATAAAGTTTAATTACAAAACTAACTACAGAATCCTGGTCTAATTCGCGAGACGAATCTAAAGAGGGTAATTACGACATTATTAGATGATAGTTACTGTAGCATTACTGTAGCAAAACATAGATTAATTAGGCTCATTAGATTCGTCTCGTAAAGATGTACCTATCTGTAAAAAGGTTTTGTTATTAAACTTTATTTAGTACTAGATTCTCTTTGTTTAGAGGCCTCTAAAATTTAACGCTAAAAAAAACGAACGCGTCCCAAGTCTAGAATTTGTTGGCTTCAAAAAATTCTAGAATTTGTTGTGTTCATTTTTGCCATTTCCACGCAAAAACAACTGCCTCTCCTCGTCATCGTTAAATGCTCCAAACATACATGTACAACCACCGCGATAGTGTGGCAAGGAAAAGATTTGCACCTGTATTTCGCCTCTCATTTTCTTCGCTTATAAAAAGTACACGAGCTAAAGAACGAGCTTGCTTCGCGGACCACACTTTCTCTGTCAAATTGTTCGACGGCTGCCACAATTTTAAAGCGCCACAAATCTTTTGTTTTTGAGACCACATGCCACATATTGAATCCATTATCATATTTTTATCTTTGATAAGAGGTATGGCAAGATGTGTCCATGAATCAAACATGTAATGTGCGTGTATGTTTTTTCAATAATATAATTGTTGCTTTTTACCAAACAAAATGATTAAACGATAAAACATTTTTTTAAAAAGGTTGAAATTTCAACTCACATCAAACATCAATTATATACGTATGAATGATTATGTCACAATACCTCGTCAACAGTTTCCTGATAACTAACCTTCAATTTCAAGTCCGATTTCCTTGCCACAGAGTCACAAAATTAGAGACTATATGTACCAAACACTATTTTTATAATGATTATATGATAATTATGTGTAGTGATTCTCTATAAAAACTAAAATACTATAGGCTGAAAAAAAATAAGTTTTTATGAAATGAATTTCTCTATCGATTCTTAGAGTTTATCCTAGAGAATCATAGAGAATCACTTTCAGCCACATAACCGCTTTCCTACAGAGAATCAACTCATTAAACTGATTACTTTCAATAATCTCTACCAAACAAGCCTTTAGATTACAGGATCCAACAACAAAATAACTGGACGTGTGAAGTTTTTAGAGAGCATGGCGCGATAGTGCTCCTGCCCAAACATAAATGTTTGCTTGATTTTATGATGTATATTTTTCACATAAAACGAAATTATACAATCAGTTGATTGTTTTCAGCCAATATTACCGAGATGAGATGAGCTACTATTGCAACGCGTACGAGGGACCAGGCTGCTTGCTAGCTATACCATCAGACGCCGAGGAGTTGGCTGAACATGTGGATGGCGTAAAATGCGAATCCGCATCTCTCGGAACAGCGCACAAACGATCGTGCACCTGCAACCAAGCCCGGGGCCCACCTGCCAGTGGGTGGCAACTCCACATCAACACCGCCTTTGGGGCCAGAAACCGCGCGGCATGGTCGTCGCGTCGTCGTCAAACGATGAAGAAACAAGGAGAACGGGCATCGGCAAATGGGCCCATATATTGTGAGGCTATTTCAATTAGTACAACCTTGTCATATGTTGGTCAATCAATCTTTAAGCTTCGAGAAATTTTCAAATTGTCTCTTGCGCTTATCGCACGCTTTGAGAGTTCGATTCTCTCTCGTGCGATGAAAAGACAAGAACATTGTCGATAGCAGCCAGCATTTTTTGTTCACGGTTTGAGGTCCTTATTAATTTGGAATCAGAACAGTTTCATGTAAACGAAACAGCATTTCTGTAGTCTGAAGACCAACCAATTTTATTACATCCAAAAATAATTTGCAACGGCCGGAGGGGAATCGTCATTTATAATAACTCGGCAGTTAAGGGTCTGAAGCGCAAAGGAAGCGGAAGAGAACGAACCAGCGATCGCTCCCCTCCAACATTCCCGGCCGCCGCCGCCACCCCGGCCATGAGCGCCGCCGCGGCTGTGGCGCCTAGACGCCGCGGGCGCAGCCGCGCGCCGTCGATCGCTTCCTCCGGCTGGACCGATGAGCCCGTCCCCACCGGCGCCGCCGCGGCCAATGGGAACGGCAGGGTCTCCACCAGGCCGGCATCCCCCAACTACGCCGCGTAAGCTCCCGCCGGCCGGCGAGCCTCAAAGCTTCCTTCTTTCTCTTCTCTTTCCGCCTCGGCCGTCGCTAAGATGTTGGGTGTGCGGGCTTCGTCAGGAGGGAGCGGACGGTGAAGAAGCTCCGGCTGTCCAAGGCGCTGACCATCCCGGAGAGGACGACGGTCTCAGAGGCGTGCCGGCGGATGGCTTCCAGGCGGCTCGACGCCGTGCTGCTTACCGATGCCGAGGGACTGCTCTCCGGCATCGTCACCGACAAGGTATCGTCTTCCTCCAATTGAATTGGTTCTGAACTTTTGTGATTGGTTGGTTGGTTAAGGTTTGGAGCTTAAAAAATGTTCGACCTTTTTGAGTTAAAATGGCATTTAGTATATAGTGGTATAGATGCTTTGAATTGCACTCCAGTTGGGTCCTTAAAGCTTGCTTGTGTCTCAATCAAGTGCCTCGAGGTAATGGATTTCTTAACTTTGGACGCCATGTGTCATTGCAACTTTAGCTCGTGATTTTGTACTTTGTTTGCTCCATTTTAGTGTTCAAAATAGCGGGCCTGCTTCAAATCCGTAATTGATGCCTTTTTGCATTGCCTTTGAATACCTCTGCATGAATCATTGCCAAATTATTATGTCGCTGATGTTTCTGTTACTGCTGCATGCCAAATGGATTTTTGTTATTTATTATAATTTTGAGCTAAAAGGCAATACTTTCTCCACTTCACTCTCCTTGTGAATTGGGATATAGGACATAGCTACAAGGGTGATCGCCGAGGGGCTGAGGGTTGAGCAAACAGTTATCTCCAAAATCATGACAAGGAACCCTGTGTATGTGACGGCTGACACACTTGCTAGTGAAGCACTGCAGAAAATGGTTCAAGGTATATTTGCTCTTGTGTTTTGAGCCATGTTAATGGCTGCAATACAGTGATATGGTTCTTAAAAAATTAAGAATAATATGGACAATGAGGAACCCTGATTATCTTAACTGACTATAAAAACTTCCAAGAATATTGCAACACGAGTTATTATTAAGGAATGATCAGAAAATTTACAGGTTCTCAGTTCTCTTTTCAATTATGCATGTTGTTATGGTTGAATAGGATGTGGGGTAGGAGGGTAAATATAACATATTCTTATTGGAAAGGCTTTTGAGACACTCTTTAGCATATCTTTCTATAGCTATCATAATAGGATGAAATTTGTCTGCACTGGGACGACTTGATCAATATCTAAACTTCTTCTGTGTGGTGTTGGCTTACTGATTTTCTTTGCTGAGTATATTCGTGCTGCTGTCTTCCTACTCTTCATATAAACTGTCAACAGATGTTACCTCCTCTCACTGAAGTTAATGTTCTTTTATTGTTTTAGGGAAATTTAGGCACCTTCCAGTTGTGGAAAATGGAGAGGTTATTGCTATGCTGGACATTGCAAAGTGCCTCTATGATGCAATATCAAGCCTGGAAAAGGCAATGGAACAAGGGATTGCACTAGCAGCTGCTATGGAAGAGGCTGAGCAAGAAGGAGGGGGTAACTTCTCTGGTATGTATTGTCTTCTTAGCTATTCACTGTATTTCCACATATTACTTTTCTTTCTATGTACAGTATTGCACAAGTGAGAATTAACTGAACATGAGAACATGGATACTTACATTGCCATGTTCGCTACATCTTGACAATAGTTACAACCCAGTTCATCCAAAGAAAAATAAATGTCACTATATAGGTACTTGAAACCAAATAGTTTTTTTTTTCATGTGAACATAGATATTTTATGTCTAGTTATTTTGTTAATCGGTTTGCCATAAACTAACTTTTACTGTGGACTTATTTAGCAGATCAAGTTAACAAACTTAAATTTTTTGGATGCAGCTCCTCACACTCATATTGAAACTTTAAGAGAAAGGATATTTAAACCTTCTTTATCAACTATTATCACGGAGACCACAAAGTAAATGACCACTTTTCTATAGTTCGTTATTTTCTTTTGTTTATATTTACTGCACGTGAACTTAATAAGGAGGCTCACATATACATTTGCTCGCAGAGTGGCAACTGTTTCACCTTCAGATCCAGTTTGTGTAGCAACCCAAAAAATGCGTGATTTACGGGTCAGCTCAGTTGTTATCACTTCTGGAAATTCACTGCAAGGGATCTTCACGTAAGCACTCCAATTCTTTTATGGCCCTTTAATTCGTTTTTACAACTCTTTAAACTAATAGTCTATGTGTCACTGTAAATCTCAGTTCGAAGGATGTGCTTATGCGTGTTGTGACGAAGAATCTTTGTCCAGAGTTAACTCTAGTAGAAAAGGTTTGTCCTCCATATTTGCAATTATTGTTTTATAAAGGAGAAAGATATTTTTTTTATATATATTTCATTCTAGACTCACGGTGTCAGTTTCTATTTTGGTCAAGGTAATGACTGCACACCCAGATTGTGCTACATTAGACACGACGATCCTCGATGCACTACATGCTATGCATGATGGCAAGTTTTTGAATATTCCTGTTCTTGATGGAGGTAGAATCAGACTCATGTTAGCCTAATGTTGCTTGCTTGGTAATTCAACTGAGTACCTGATGAGTTTTTTCAAATTTGCATTAACAGATGGGCGGGTTGCTGCTTGCTTGGATGTTCTGCAACTTACCCATGCTGCCATTTCGTTGGTCTCACGCTCTCCCCACATTCCCTCCATCTCTTTCTGTGAATTTTTATAGTAATCGTGGTCGATCTAACATTTTTGTTGTCCGAAGGTGGAAGGAGGTCCTGGGACTGCTAGTGATGTGGCGAACACAATAATGCAAAAGTTCTGGGACTCAGCTCTTGCTCTGGAACCTTCAGAAGAGGAATTCGATAGTCACAGGTTTAGTTGATCTTTCCTTCATTTTCTTTTTGTTCCCTCAAAATACTATGCTTATCAGAAATTATTACATTTTGCAGTGAACTATCTTTAGTGATGCCATCAGAGGTTAGGGATGGCAGGAGTAGTATTTACCCTCCTGCTGTTGGTAATTCTTATGCATTTAAGATTCAGGACGAGAAGGGACGTATTCATAGATTTACATGTGGTAGGTACTAACTTATAAGTTGGTTCTGAGCTAATTGTGGTTGCACTGCAAGTAACCGTGATTTTTGTCCCATTTACGCAGGATCAGAAAGTTTAGATGAGCTGATGTCCTCTGTAATGCAAAGGTTAGGCATTGCTGGTGAGAAGGACAAAGTTCAACTTTTGGTAAGTTTGACAAATTTGACATGCTTAATGTTTTCCTCATTAATAGGAATCAATAATGGATTGATTTGGTGGTGTGTATTTTATCTTTAAATTCAGGATATTTAAGATTTGTTAATCATTCATGGTTCATTTCTGTATCTTACCGAGTAGTATTCCTGTTATAGGCAAGCATTACGGAATTGAATATGTTATATTATTTAGGATGGTAAATAACTAGATATTTTTTGTTCAGTATGAAGATGATGAAGGAGACAGGGTGGTGCTTATGAAAGATTCTGATCTTGCTAGTGCTGTGCTCTATGCCAAATCATCTGGATTAAAGGTCTTCCCTTTCTCTGGATGCTTTTTGCCTGCTCAGAATACTGTTTTGGGTTTATTATGATTGGCATTGTATATCAGTTCTACCTTTTTCAGAACAGACCACATAGGAATTGTTAATGCCATGCATGCATAAACATTTTGATTTGTTAGATAGCTCTGTCTGATTCTTGAAAAGTCTGGCTAGGCTGCCATGAAATAGTCTATTTGGCACTTGCTTACCCCATTGACCCACTCCTGGATTAAAAATTGCAATTTCAGGCTTTGAGGCTGCATATCGATGACTCAGGTTCCAACGATGAAGTGAAGCGACCCTTGCCAGAGCTGGCATCTTCCCGAGGATATCAGTTGACGTCTGTTCATTACGGATTGATGGCTTGTGCGATTGCTCTAACCGGCATCACTATGATGGTTTATTTCAAATACTAAAGCGTGAATTCTGAGAGGCAGAACCACTATTACAATGCTTATGTATGCAGCTAATATAGATAGAAGGATCATACGCCTTAAGTGCGTATGCTTACTATCAAATGAGGGGCCATAAAACAATATTACAATGCTCCTCAGAAGGCTAAGCATGACAAATGAAGGGCCACAAATATACTTATTGGTGAATGGTGACCCAAAAGCAATCTGCTGACTGTCAAATTCAGCGATTTACAGAAATCATCTTATGGTGGGAAGGAACCATATTCAAATCTGCTATTTCTTCCGTTCTTTTTTTTCACGGAAAATCAGCAGTTTTAAGATTTAAGTAAACTATCTTTTTAACTATTTTCAGGTGACCACCAATTCTGTGGCGATTTTGATATTAATCTTGGGATCTGACATGTTGTATAACCATGTATATGCATATGTAAGAATGGATCTCTCCGTCAGATCCCAAGGTGAGAAAAGTTATGTTCGGGTAGATGATGCATAGGTTGGTATGTAAGTTCCTTTAATCAGGTGGCACGACTTTGAATCTTAAATATACTGCAATTTGTTCCATATTATTCCGTATTTTGTTTTTTGTTTGGCAGTTTTGGATGAACACACCTGCCTCTTATCAATTCTGAAACCTAATTAGCAACCAATGGGCTATTTTCTTGTTTCATATATGGCCATGTTGAATCCCCATTTCTTTTTCATGGAAGGGGTCCGTTTGGGAAGGTATATTTGATCTGATTCCTATGATTTAATATTTTTCTTCTCTATAAATGTTTGACAGCCAATTTGCTGTACCTTTTCTTTTGAAAAGGCATGTCACAATATTGTACATGCTCTGCACAACATTATCGTGAAAGGATTTTCATGCAGCGCGTCAAATGGCTGGATTACAACCTATAATACTAGGGGCAATACATCCATATCCTTTTGAAAACGAACATAAAAATCAAAGAAGTTTGCAATCCTTTTTTCTAACGAAATTATGTGCCGAATCGTGGTCCACTCTGCTTTACTAATTCTTGTGAAAAAAAATCTGAAAATGCCATCGAGACAAACAGAACCCTGAAAGTCACGTGCACTGTTTGTTCTGTTGCGACCGGTGAGGTAGCTTTGTGCCCCCATGACCAGGTTTAGACTTTAGCCAGGTAGTGTGGCGCTCAAGATGGGCCGGAGAGTTTCAGACACCCTTTTTACCCACCGTATCTGTACATTTTGCCAGTACACATAATGAGTACCGTATGCACGTACCAATGGATACGGCAGAAGATGGATAATGTTGTCATTATCACACCAGGATTGGCAATAAGTATTGTCCCATCTGCAACTTCTATAACAAAAGTGGTATATGAAGTACTGGTACTGGTTTATGGTTCTGGTAGGATACTTGAAAAAGTAGATGTCTACTGTTGTCCTGTGATTGATTGATTGAGGTATATATACATGGAGTTCTAACTAACAAAATCAAACGAATAATCATAACAGTTTTCTTTCAACTTGACAACAATGATCAATTAAGCTTGTAGAAAAATATACTTTTTTGCACATAGAAAAATATACTTTTATCTGTTAACAGTAATATAAGGATCCAAACTTGTATACGGTAAAAATTACATATCTCGAAAACACAAAAATGGCAAAAACATCAGTAAAAAAAGAACGTACGAGTACAAGATCAGACGCGGGCGTAGAATCCAAATCATTTGCCTAAATCCCATATGAGAAAACATGGAGCCACTCCGAGGAACGTTTCGAGGAACGTGACATGGGAACAGGGTGTAGTTTCATTAATAACATATTTGAGGGGTACTTTTAAGCTATAACAACAACATTTTTAATGACATCTAGGACCAGATATATATTTTGAAACTATACTAAAAATAAAGTTTTGGAATATAATTGTGAGCTCTACGGGGACCTATTACTAGTTTGAAAATTCTGATTTTCTCTTTGCTCGAGAGCAGTAACAAAAGAGGGTTTTTCTTTGCTTGCAAGAGGAGTATGACTCAAGTTACTTTGCTTCCACATGAAAGAAAAAGGTTATACCTGTATATCAAGGAAAAAGCAAGATTATCAAGCAACCAAATGAGGGAGCGAGCAATCTACGAACTTCACGAGGCCATTTTTGAGCGTACGAAATTCACGAGTTCGTTAGAACAAGTTTTACATTTCACTTATTACCCTCTCCGATCTGATTCCAGGTTCGAGTGGTCATTTAATTTCAATATGGAGGCAGCAGCAGGTCGCGCCTCAGAACGAGACAGATCGAAACGCGCAAGAAAACAAACATCAGATTTGTCGACAACTCGTGAACGGGACGAGCAAACTCTTTTGTCTCTAAAAAGAATGAGACAAATAGTGGCAGTGAAACCTTTGTGCTTACAGGTAAACCCTCAATTTTAAGGTGCTTACCTTCCAACATTAAAGTTACATGGATGTTGATAACCTTTGTCCATTCTTCAAAAGGTCATGTGTCCACATTACATACACAATTAAGGAATTGCAATCCTTTTGGTTGTGATTGAACGATAATGACACACCGGCACTCCATTGTGATGACAGTTGAGTGCGTTATGAAATTCAAAGGGAGATGAGGTGTCAAATTCTCATGGGGGTTGCATGTAACGCAAAAGAAGCTTTTGTGTAACACATAGTTTGAGAGCACGAGCAAGCAAGAAAGCGTCTGTGAGTAGCGAAGGGATATGGATGGAATCTCATGATCAGATTAAAAATCGTGTGCAACTGCTGGGTGGTTCTATACGTAACTTGAAAGGCAGTTATCAGGATGTTCATTATTGTGATGATGCCATCATTTGCAACTTCCTAAAGCGTGGCTAGATATGATTTTGTTCATGATGCTATAATGGAATAACTTTGTCTGATCGTCGGTCGCAAGCGTGCTTTTTGGTTCTTTGTTTTCTCGTCCTGTATCGGCCTGACTGAAGAACCGAGGATTTTATTAGAAAGAACAAAGCTAATACAACCATGTTGCAAAACGGGCACTCCAATATGTCAATAGCAGCATAATACATCCTTTTTACCGTACGATGACAGTACTACCATTCACCAACTTCTTCTCACCAGTCACCAGGTTGGACAAAACCTTCATTTAGGTAAACCACCATGTGTCCAGTAAAACTTTTGCAGGGACACAAGGAACAGCTTGCTTTTTGGTGATGGCCTGTTGTCAATAATTCATGAGTGGTTTGATGTTCGGGAGGTTGGGACTTGGGAGGACTATTGAGACGAACTGGTGTCAGAATCATGAGCGAGCTCCAAGACAGCAGCGAACAACAGCAGCATCGGATGGGGCTCCTCTGTGTTAATTGTGCGCCGTACCCGTATCAACTAGTACAAAACGGTGCTACTAGTACGACGTGTTTAATCGGACATGAATCCGGCAGAGTTGCCGAAAAGGCGACAATGCATGCCAGGAAAATGACTGATACATTTGCTGGTGTTAGTGCAGCAGCAACCCATAGGTGTCATCTAAGATATGTTAGTAGATACTCTTAGACACAAGAGCCACAATATTAGTTATTGCAGTTTACAAAATACGTAAATATGTAAGCAATTATTTTAGGCAAACACTTAAATGCGTAAAAAAACCATCCCGGTCTTTGAAATGGAGATTTATACATCTAGGTAGAACTCTTTTCTTTCTCATGTATAGAAATTTAATGTTCCTCAACAAAGCACCAGCATATTCGATGTGAGACTATACTAAAGAGCGCAGCATACGGCTTAAAACGAGTAAAAAAAAACTCGACCTGCGGGGGTATGACGGCCCCCGGGCATTATCTAAGGAGAATGATCTTCTCACACAAATCGAGAAAAAACCTTGAACCCCCCTCCGCATGCGTACACAGGGACTCAGCTGGCCGATGAGAAACGGCGCAAGTGCTTAACCTGAGCTTTGCGTACGGAGAAGCGAGGGGATTTTTTTCGCTCGGAAAAACCCCGATGAGGCATCCACGCGAGCCAGCGCTCGAACGTGGGTGGGCGCATTGGGAACGACCCGCGCTGGCCAACCGAGCTCCCGCTCGGTTCTCGGCTTGAAACGAGTAGTTTAGCCAAATGAGTTTTTGTTAGCAATGTAAGGCAACCTAATGAAGATTAGGTTGGGCTTTTGGGCAGAAGGATGGGGCATGTGCCCCCACCACTTTATAACTATTGAAATGGTTATCTTTTATATTATATTATAGAACATTTTACATCATGGACTCAAAATTCAGTATGGGTCTTGGAGCTACAACTTTGCTTTATGTTTGATCTTGTTTCCGAATCATTGTCTACTCCCTGTATTTTTATTTTGATGTTGGTTTAGATATTTGGTTTGTACCAGCTCTAAGTCAAATTTCTGTAGGAACGACATCATTTCAAGAAAAAAAAGAGAGTCGGTGTTAACAAGCAAGTTAGTCTGCATACAAAGGTTACTTCAGAAATACAAACATGCCCCGAGTCAATTGCTCGATACTACTATGAGCAAATCCCCTGTATGCCCTCAAAAATAATGGAGCTTCCTCCTATGGCCTTCTCCAGGTTGAACTTCCCTCTGAGGCCTAACATCAAAATTTTTCTTCCCTCCAAGGCCTTATGTAACTTCTACTGTCAAAAATCCCTTCTCAGCCACTCGAATTGTCGATTATACCCTCAACCTTTCTCGTTCTCTTCTCTCCATCGCAGCTCACGTACAGAACAAAAAAAAAACGATTCAAAAAAAAGAAAGAAATAGAGGCATGACATGGCGGAGGGCGCCGGCGGCATCGGGGAGGCAGGCGTAGGCCGGGGGTCGCCCGCTCCGCCTCGACGGCGGTCGCCGCGGGCCCGGCCATCTCCAACCTCGCCGCGCCTGCGGCCTTCAACAACTCGGCCGGGCTCGCCCGGGATGCGGCCCGCGCCCAAGTCGTCGCGCCTAGCGCGGATCTTGGCGCCCCCGACACCACGTCACCGCGGAGGCGGGCTGCGGCAGGCTCGCCGGCGCAGCCTGGAGGTGAACCCGACACGGATGTTGGCAGCCCCGACCTTCTTCGACGCACATTGTCGCCTCACTGTCAGCTGCAGCCACAGGATGGGTGCGTTGAACTACTGAATTTGTCCTGCTCTCCTAATCAGCGTGGTAGCTTTAACTTTCCAGTGAACTGTCTGTAATTTTTTGTTGCTTTAAAACTTGCTGAGCTGTTTGGTCGTTGAACTGGTAGTGTGTAATTGGTAGTGTGTAGCTGGTCATTGAATTGGTAGAATTGCATGCAGGGAAACCTTAGTCTAAAAAACAATTGCATGCAACAACTCAATGGTAGAATGTCACTATATGTGTGTGCACTGTATTTATGTGTCAACCTATCCACTTATGAAACTTTGCATTCGTCAAGTTAATCTGATTGTGATGTGTTCATGCATCTTGTGCAAATAACTCAAGTGTGTGAATATAAACCTCCTTGTCCAATTACGAAATGAAAGTGTGAAAATAATGCTCATTTCAAATAAAAACAAGCCAAGATAAACATTTTGAAACAAAAATACACCTGTAAATTAGTACTCACTTTCACACAATGTCTTTGAATATAAATGATGTCATTTTCGAAACAGGGGTAAAATGGTACTTTTACCCTCTACTTAACACCGTTAAGGGCACAAACTAACGGAAGAGTCATGGAGGGAAGCAAAAAATGATTTTGGGCCTCATAAGAAACTTCAGTTCAGAAAGGGCCATAGAAGGAAGCTCCATTATTTTTGAGGCCATACAGGGAATTTGCTCTACTACTATAGCAAACGACTAGGCCCTGTTCGTTTCCTTTAGTCCTAAAGTTTAGTTTAGAGAATCTTGTTATTTAAAGTTATTAAATAAAGTTTAATTACAAAACCTTTTTACAGATGGGTGCTAATTTACGAGACGAATCTAACGAGCCTAATTAAGCTATGTTTTACTACAGTGATGCTACAGTAACCATCGTCTAATCACAGCTTAATTACCCTCATTAGATTCGTCTCGCAAAATAGCCCAGGTTCCTGCAAAAAGTTTTATAATTACATTTTATTTAATACCTTTAAATAACAAAAACTTTGGACTAAACTTTAGTCCTAAACGAAACGAACACACCCTAATTTTCTCTCTGTGTACAATCCCGTTAGTACGTCCTACGAATACACCGAGAAACCTGCGCGGCTGCGTGACGGTACCCGGCCCCAATGCATGTGTGGTCCCCACCATATCGGAAGAAACAAAAGAAAGCAATAAATAAATCCGAACCGTCGCTGCTTGTCCGTTTGCTTCTACACTCTGCAATCTTTCCGAACGAGAAAAACCGCATTCTTCTGCCGTTATCAAGGTTCAAAGCACTGTTTTTTTTTTTTCCGAACAAATGAGCAGGAGCACTGCTCTTTCATTTAAGAGATCAAAGCACTGTTTTACTGGACTGAATCAAATACAGCCACACTAGAATTAACTCGGGCTCCCTCTGGTCAAAGACAGGATGCATTAGCAGTACAGGTAAAAGCAGCATTGCTACACATTGACACAGTGGAGAGCAGAAACGAAAGGCTACTCCTAGTGCAGGTGGGAGAGGAGGCTAACGCAGCAAGAACCACTGCAGAGACGACCCTCCCTGATTTGTTCGAGCTGCCTGGGCGGGAAAAAGAAAGGAAGGGCGAGCGGGGTGGTGGTGAGGGTGCAGAGAAAAAAAGGAAAAAGAAAAGCGCAGGCTTTGGATTCTTGCGGGAACCGAGTTCTGCGTTCTCGAGAGCACGCACGCCGCTCGCGCCGGACGGAAACAAAGCCGTCGCCTTTCACCCACTGCGGCGGCGACGGCGGCGGCGGTGCAAATCTGGTACGCGTTCTGTCTTTCGATCTGTGGCCGTGATTGTTTGTGTGTGGAGCGTGCAATGCCGGTGCTGTTCTTGCGTCGCTAGCGACGAAAGGGGAAAGGATTAGTGCTTGCGGAGGCAAAAACCGAAGCTTTCCGTTTGGGGGTTCACACGGCCCTTGTGATGGCTGTTCCCATTCCCCCATTCATTGGTTGATTGTAGTCGAAGGTATTAATGCTGCCCGTTTCGTCTTCCTTTGACCTCCTGTTGTTGAATCTTGGTTTCATTTTCTGTGTGCGATTTTTGGTGTGGGTTAAAGTGATGTTCTCCTGTTCCTTCTTCCTGGCGATTTTTACTAGGGTTGTGGCATTTGTTTTGTCTCCGAGATGGGATTTTTAAGGAGATTTGGTAATTGTTGAATGCAAGGCTTCGGTCGATTCGTAATCGGGCTCTTCCTTGCGGATTTCTGTGCGTTTTGAACAAAAATGGTTTTGATTTCTTTGATGGATTGGGAGCCTAAGATTTTGGCTTAAATAAATATCTCATTCCTCTACTGCATTTTCAGGATTTGTTTTTCATTTTCGGTGCTTTAGGATTCAGGGGTTTAGGGTTGAGTCGTGGATATTTTTCAAAATTTCCCGTATTTTTCAATTTTCACCCTCTTTGTAGGCAAGAGTTTTGGGAATGGCAGGATGGATTTCTATGTCTGATACATTTTGACATTACAGAGATTTTTGCAGCGACAGTGTTTGGCTGTACATTTTCTTGGTTTCTGCTACCCTACTCAGTTCCTTACTTCATTGTGTATCGATCTGTATAATATTGTGTATCCTGTGTTGGCGAGAACTCTGCAGTGTTTGTAAAACTTTTGGTAATTGCACCCCTAAAATTGATGTCCTTGATTGATTATTGAACTGCATAGTGTTCAGCTTACGGTTGTCCTCTGTAACGTGGTGTGTATTGAGGAAAATTTCTCTTCATTTTCAGCGCCAAAGGAACCAAGAGAATCCCTGTTGCTCCTTTTAATGGTCTGGTGGTTGTGAGATGGAGAATCGCCGGAGTTGGCTCTGGAAGCGCAAGTCCTCAGATAAGAGCCCTGGGGAGAGCGATAGCTCTGGCTCTGTGGCATCTCACTCCGAGCGTTGCTTTGATGATCAGGTTCAGCTCCATATACTGAAGGGAACTTGTTTTTTAGTCTCTGCATGTTCAATCATCACGCATTGGGGATTTTTTAGGTGTCCTTTTCATTTTTGTGACCGCAGATTTTCTTTGAGTGATATGAGACATCTTAATGACAAATAACATGATAACTGATGTCGGCATCTCTAGGCAAGATGTCATTTTCACTGCCTTGGCAGATTTATGAAACATGCAGGGTTGTAATTTGATTTCTTTGTGGCATAATAGAATCATAATTCTTGTGTCACGCGACTTTTGAATACACCCTTAAAAATTGAACATTCGATTGGCATGCTTCTGACTGAAGTCCTTGCTTGATTAGAGTGTGTCAATGTTGTCACATAGCAAGCCAGAGTCATCAGTGGAGCTGCATTTGATTTTTTTTTCCCCTATAGCTATTGGAACAAATATATTTCTTCCCATGTATGGTCATATGGCATATGGAGGAAATAAGTAGAACTAAATCTTTTTAAGATTTTCTTCTTAACTTCTTTATCAGGCCTTTTTCTCCCTCACTGGGGCAAAATAGGTAGTGACTTGGTAGGTTGAACAAAGCTTGATGTTCTTAAGCAACATATTTGTGACACTTCAACAACAGGTTGATTGCCTTTTGGGCTTTTCCTAAGAATTGAGATGCTTTTCCAAGAGTTAGGTGTAGTTGATACACTAGCTTTTCATCATGCTTTTTAGATGACGGACCAAGTCCTGTTTTGGGCAATTCTGCCTTTGATGTTACTCCTGTTAGATGTATAGGTATTCTTGTAGATTCCCCATTGTATAAGGGGTTAGTGCTATTCATAACAACTCCTACAACAAAGGGGCTGAGAAACTAGCTTTACAGCTCTACCTCCATCTGAAAATTCGCATATCTTTAGGTGCCTGGAAGTGAAGTTCCTGTATTTTTATTTGTTTTATTCCTCTAAGAGTAGCACTTGGAGTTTCTTTTTGTAATACACAAATGAGTGAAATTGAGATGCCAAGAATGATGGTATGATGCATTATTTTAACTAGTGAATTAATCATATTCAATTGCTATTCAGTCAGGCAATCTCATGTCAGTAGAGATCTGCTGACCGTTATTTCTACTGAATAACATCCTCAAATTAATACAGCTATGTTGCAAATATTTACCTAGAATTGCAGTTTGGGGTTTTATGCTACTTCAATTTAGGTCTACAGTGCATACCGAAAGAAAGGCCATCTTATTTTGCAGTTAGATTACTGAGGTCTCTTAAGTTGTACACTGATGTACATTTTTAGCCAGTTTGGTTATCTTATGTTTGGATATACATATTCAGCCAAGTTCTACATTGCTGCAGCCTAGACGTGTTGTGTTTGATGACTTTGATTTTTCCTTATGATATATCTGAATATGTATGAATTCCATAAAAGATCGAGATCATTTAGTGGTTATGATGATTTGTGGTCCAGCGTGTCTTGACCTTGATTTTCCACTAGGATAGTTTGAGCTATGTATTTTCAGGACAGGTCTGAGTATTGTTGTCGACCATCTCAAACTTTTTAAAAAAATGGAGAGTAGGGACTTGCCTGATTCATCCTGTGTACTCGTTATCTCTCTTGCTACCTCTGTGGACTCTTCAGTAAATTTCAGATTCTTTGACAACTGCTTTTCCTGAAACATGCTCATTTAATTTGCCTTTTGAAAATCAGGACGTCAAACCTATGTCCAGTAATTCTTCGCCTAGTCATTCACCTGAAGTCTCTTCAAGAATTATTGATGACGAGACTCAAGAAACTGGAACAGAAAAATCATTGAATGAGAAGCTAGTGTTGGCAACTGGCTCAAATGGTTCTTCTCCGCAACATGGTCAGTCACCACAACCAGAGGTGTGCCAATCACCTCAGCCAGAGGCATGCCAATCACCTCAGCCAGAGGCATGCCAATCACCGCAGCCAGAGGCATGCCTATTAGTCAAGCTAGAGGCAAGCCAATCACCAGAGACAGATGTGTCCCCAAATGTTGGGGTTGACAATGTGCAGGATTCTGTGAAGATTTTGAATGAGAAGCTTTCTGATGCTCTTTTGACTATTAGTGCTAAAGAGGACTTGGTGAAGCAGCATACGAAAGTTGCAGAAGAGGCTGTTGCAGGTAAATTTTTCTTTCCTGTTGGACTTCATAAATATTGCAGTTTGAGTTACTACATGTGATAAAATTGACATGATTAAAAAAGATGAAACTCATGTTCTGCAACATCTTCAGGTGAAATTTAAATGTGTGCAACAAAGGTTACTTTCCTTGGTTCTAATGTAGTGTTGGATACTTGGATTGGTATTGTACTCATTTCCTTTTATTTGTAGGATGGGAACAAGCTGAAGCTGAAGTTGCTTCCCTGAAGCGACTACTTGAAACGACATCTCAGAAAAATGCCTCTCTGGAGGATCAAGTCAGCCACCTAGATGATGCCCTTAAAGAATGTGTAAGGCAGCTCCGCCAGGCACGAGAAGAACAAGAGGAGAAAATTCGTGATGTAGCTGCTAAGAAGTCCAAAGAATTAGAGTCTGAAAAGTCTGACCTCCAGAACCGGATTGCTGAGCTGAGTAAGCAGCTTGAAGATGCGAAACGAGAACTCGCCAGCATGCGTGTTCAGCATGATCTTCAGGGAAAGATTCACATAGTGGAGAAAGAAAACAAAGACCTCAAGATTGAGCTTGTCACACTGTCGAAGGAGCTGAAGATACTTGCACGGGAAAGAGACCTCAGCAACCAAGCGGCAGAGACAGCAAGCAAACTTCACCTGGAAAGCGTGAAAAAGATTGCAAGAGTCGAGGCGGAGTGCCTTAAGTTGCGTCATCTAACACGGAGAACTTCCTTGGCTAATGATTCTAAGCCTATAAACAACAATACTTGCATGGAATCTCTGACTGACAGCCAGTCTGACAGTGGGGAGCGTATGCTAACTATTGATGATGAAATGAAAAATTCTGATTCATGGGCATCTGCTTTGATGGCTGAACTTGACCAATTCAAGAATGGCAACTCTGGCACAAGAAATCTTGTGAATAATCCAATTGAGATCGACCTGATGGATGATTTCCTTGAGATGGAAAAGCTAGCTGCATTGCCCGAAGTAGACTGTGTGAGCTCTAGCTTTGGAGCTGAAACTGATTCTGACCAGGGTGTCACTAGACATGAATCATTAAAAGTTGAAAACGAATCATTGCAACGTCAGGTTGCAGATTTGCATGCTAAGGTTGAGAAGATTGAAGGTGAGAAAAGAGAGCTTGAAATGGCCCTTGCAGAAGCCAGAGATCAGCTGGGTACATCATGTGATGCGCTGACAGTCGCCAACGGGAAGTTGGTTGATTTGCAGACGCAGTTGGACTTGGCAAATGAGTCCAATCGAGATGCTTTGGGGCAAGCTGAACGACTGGATAGTGAGAGGAAAGATTTGACATCGCAGTTGGAGCTGAAGCATGTACAAGTTGAGGAGCTTCAGGCAATGGTGGCTTCACTGGAAGGAGGCGTAAACAGGAAGGAGTTGGAGTTGCAATTAGAGTCAATTTCTGCGGAGGCTGCATATCTTCGCAAGACAGTGGCATCCTTGGAAGAGAAGATTGACGCAGAGAGATCTCTTTCTATGCAGCACAAAGTAAATGCAGACATGGCAGAGGCCGCTAAAGAATCATTAGATTCCCAGTTGCGGTCTGCAAACAAAGAAATAGGGAAGCTTAGAGGGATTATGGAAATTTTGGAGAGCGAGGTGCGGAAAGAGAAGGGGTCTCGTGAAGAACTTGCAAAACAAATAGAGGCCATAAAGATTGAGTCAGAGATAACACTTTCTGTGGCATCTGGCAAAGAGTTATTAGAGGCGCAGCTCCAGGTAGTGAACTCTGAAGTGGCGAAGTTGCAAGGGACAGTGGAGGCACTAGAGTGTGATGCTGCAAAAGAGAAGGCATATTCTTCCGACCTCCAGATGCAACTAGAGGCAGTGGAAGGCATCAGAAAGGTGTTGGAGTCTGAGCTTGAGTCTTCACACCAGGAGACCATGAAGCTGCGCGAGAAGGTTTTGTCATTAGAAACAAGGCTCAAGGACCAGACCTCATTGCTGGTAGAATATACAGCCAAGTCAGAGGATGCAGTGTCCCGGAAAAAGGCAATGGAAGGACAGCTTGAAGCAGCAAATCTGGAACTCGCAAAACTTAGAAACAAGGTGAGCTTGCTACAAGGGAAGGTTGAGCAGGAGAAGCTTCTGTCAGAAGAGTACGAAGCAAAATGCCGCAAGTTGGAGGCTCAGCTGTCGAGGGACAGTCGAGAGGCAAAGCTTTGGCGTCTGGCTAACTCAAACGGAGACCTGAAGGTCAAGCAGGTATTGCTCTGCATTACTGCAATTAGTCTGGACATATCGTCCAAACCCTCTCAGATATCGTACTACTTTAGGCTCAATCCAAAAGTTACTCGTCTAACCCCCTGACACTTACTGGTCTAACCATTTTTACTACTGGTCTAACAACCTGACACTTGAAAGCATCCTGATTGCAATTTTTTTTACTTAATCACAGGAGAAGGAGCTATCTAGCGCTGCTGGAAAGCTTGCGGAGTGCCAGAAGACCATCGCTAACCTCGGCCGCCAGCTGAAATCGCTAACAGACATTGATGAAGTGGCATCCGAGCCAGAAAAGCTGGAACCCAAGAGAGATGGCGGCGATGGGCTAATCTCTGCTGACTTGGCTGACGGATTGTACGAGCTGGATCTTCCTAAGAGTAACGGGAGCTGCATCTCACCAATGCCATCGAATGGGTCCTCGTCGCCGCCTGCGGAAATGTCAGTGTTTTCGGGTGGTTTGACGTCTCTTAGTAGCTACTTGAGCAAAACTAGAAAGTGAAATCTGAGACTGTTGTGCATAAATTATATGACGGTTCCTGGTTGTTTTCGTTTTCTTATGGTAGAAAGACGTACACTTACCGAAACTGAGGATTTCTTACATTTTTCACCATCTATTTCTTCACTTTTTTCGGAGTTCCTATGTTCCAACCATGTGGCTTGCATAATGCGAGTAAGTATCTTGTCTTAAGTGGGCCAAAAGAACAATTACTAGTACATAGCATTGAAGCAAAACACTGTTGCTCGCATGGTTAAAGGATCACCAACCCTTCTTGTGTGAACACCAACTACCTCACCCGTCACCTCCCTCTGCCCCCGCCAAAACTGTTCGCCAGTTATAAGCAGCAGCACAGCACACTCTTGGCAGGCAGCCACAGAAGCAAAAAGCCTTCAGGCAACACGTTCTTCTCCACTCAACGCAAGCTTCTTCCATTCCATCACCATGGGCATCTTCAGCTCGGCGCCGAAGGTCTACAAGCCGGCGGCAGAGGTCAACCTCGGCCCGGACAGCGACGAGCAGTACATCAGCCCCAATGTCAAAGGTCCCTGCTGATTTCTGATGACTTTGAAAGTTCATTCTTGGTTGCGATCTCTGTTTCTGCTTCTGATGCGTTTTCTCTTGCAGCTCCTCGCGTCGCTGGGTTTCTGGTGAAGATCTTCGCTTGGGTTCTTGAGATGCCGGTCATCGGCTGGATGGTGCTCTCTTTCCTCAAAAGGGATAATCTCGTCAACATGGTGCTCAATCGAAAGCTCTGCTTAAGTTGAACTTCCTTTCTTTTCTTCTTCTATTACAGAAGAGGGTGATTTAGTAGACTAGTCACGCTTGTTATGTGAACCTCATTGTTAGAGTGTTGGTTAACTGAAACTGTGCAAGACGTTTCAGCAGCACATACAGTGTACTTCTTGCTTGACCATTGTTGGTCCATGTCTTCCTTTGTTCTGACGAACTTTTAAACACGTGCTGCAGCTTGTCTCAGAAGCGGAGATTCCGGAGCCGCCGCTGTTCACTGCAACTCACAGCTGGCAAGGTCCATTTGCGTTCTTTTCTCACATCTGGTCGAAGCGATCATGCCCGAGTACTAAATTTAGCAAAAAGCTTCGAACTTGTAACGGAAACCGGTTGCATTGCTGGTGCAGACATCTCCGAGCAGAATGTCAACCTGACGAAGCCCGGCTTGTCGCCGGCGGAGCTTGTTCAGGAGGCTGTCAGCTGCCTTCCTGCTGACCTGGAATCGACACTGGTTGATCCGTCGTCCGGTTTCAGGCGTTGGACCATACGGGACTTCTTCAGTGCCTACAGTTCAGGACAAACCACCCCTGCCATGGTAAAGATTTCTTTTTACTGAACTTTGTGGTAGATTTATGGTTATTCTTTTTAATATTGCCAGTAACTGTGTGGAATGAGTATATCATAAAGCGTTACGATGTCCACCATCATCTCCTGTGTCGATTATTCACCAAATTATTGAGGCAATAAATTCTATTGGTTCCTGACAATCAGAATGTGCAAAAATACTTATTGCTCTCTTGAACCCTCAGAATCATTATTGGCTGATCTAGTTGATGAATCTGAATTTAAGACATGGAGCCCTCAAAAAATATATTACTGCATCACATGATCAGCTGGAATGTGTCTTTTACCGCCGCAGGTGGCGAGGCGATTCCTGGCTGCAGTGAAGGAATGTTCAGGGCCTGACCTGAACATGGCCATGTTCATCAGCTGCGACCCTGAAGACATCATGAGGCAGGCAGAGGAGTCCACCGTCAGATACCAGCAAGGTAGTACTCCAACAATCTAATTCAACTTATCGCTCTCCGTTGAACTGCATTTCGTTCGTGCATTATCAACAACGAAATCAACGAATCATCGTGGCTATAATAACCACTGGTAGTATGAATAGCAATGACAGTGTACTCACCATGCCTCACTGTCTGTCTTGTCTTCATTATCGCCATTGACGTTTAGGTCCGAGCTCACCAGATTCTGCTCGTATGAACCGTCATGACCACCACCATTTTTGTGCCTCATCAAGGCCTGCATGTACACACACCTTGGCAGCCCATGACATGTCACCAATAGTTATTGTCCGGTGTGCAATAGGCCAGTGATGCGTGAGCCATATACTCCTGCCTGCCATTTGCAGAGAAATGGACAAAGTGATGAACTACTCCCAGCTAGTAGATGAACAGTGGCATCAACTCCTTCACAGAAGGACATTTGCAGGGTCTGAACCGTCTATCGCTCGCGGTCCCTGAATAAGGAAACACGGAAGCAGTAGAGAAAGAACACGCGTACATATGGGTGGTAAAATGCAGGCTACTATAAGTTAGAGCCCGCTGGAAACTGACGAGAGAAGATAAGTTCAGAGTTTCAGACGTTGCCGATCGAGTGATAGTCGTCACACCCCGATCAAGGTTTCGCAGAAACGGCATCGATCCATCGATAGATTTGTGCACACTTGATCTGGATGGTCCTGGTTCCTGAAACGGGAATTCATTGCTCCTGCCGCATCATCAGCATGTGGGGTGGGGACTCTCTCTTGTGCGGGCCTCGCTTGCTTTACTCACCTGTGCAATTGATGGCCGGCAGAGCGATCGCATCTCTTTCTCTAGCTCTTTCACTGTTTCCATTACTGAATTGTCCGTCCATTGATGCAGATTTATCATTGTTCGCATGCTGGATTAAGATCGTATGCATCGTGTTGTGGAGTTTGATCGTTTCGTTTTTTTTTTTTTTGGGTTGCAGGGGCGCCTCTGTCCGCCATGGACGGCGTGTTGGTGGCCGTGAAGGACGAGATCGACTGCCTGCCCTACCCCACCACAGGTAACAACAACAATATAACTGAGAACGCATAGCATGAGAAACCAATCCATGCTGCAGAAAGCAGCCAGGCACGGCGTTAGATTTGTGGCCATACCTCCAAGGTTGACGAAGCACGGAGACTTGTGGAAAAAAAAAAATACGGCGCAAAAAAATGAATAAGGAGCAGCAGGACAGTACGAGCGCCCGTGCGTGAAACCATGTTCCTGTGTGCAGGACGAACCGTGTGTCACGGCACGCCGTAGCTTTGTCTTTAGACTTTACTGGTTCGGTAACCGCAATGCACGCAGGAGGGACGCGGTGGCTGGGCGAGGCGAGGCGTTGCGGCGGGGACGCGGCGTGCGTGGCGCAGCTGCGGGCGTGCGGCGCCGTCCTCGCCGGGAAGACCAACATGCACGAGCTCGGCGCCGGCATCAGCGGCATCAACCCGCACCACGGGGCGACGAGGAACCCGTACAACGTCGCCAAGGTCTCCGGCGGGTCCTCCGGCGGCTCGGCGGCGGCGGTCTGCGCCGGGCTCTGCCCCGTCGCCCTCGGCGCCGACGGAGGCGGTAAATAAGCGTCATATGAGTTTACACGCACGGCAGCTCCACGGACACAACCGTGTTCGTGTTCGTGTTCGTGCGACACTACTACTACGTACCTGCTGCTGAGTCACTGATGATGGTTGCCGTTGTTCTTGCTTCCAGGGTCCGTGCGCATGCCGGCGGCGCTCTGCGGCGTGGTCGGCTTCAAGCCGACGGCAGGCCGGCTCTCAAACTCCGGGTATTCGGCATACATACGATCCATGCCAATCTGCAATTTCTGCTGTCAAACACATTCATACACGCATATACAGTACATATATGTATTCAGCACTAGTTTCAGTACGTCACATGCTGTTTCAGGCTTCTTCCTCTGAACTGGACGGTCGGAATGCCGGGGATCCTGGCAGCAACGGTGGAGGACACGCTCGTCGCGTCGGTGCCACAATTCTTTCAGATCTTTCCTTTTAACAAAAAAAAGAGAACAACTCGATCCTTTTCGCATTTGATAATAAATAGCAAAAAACATTTCCTGTTTTGTCTCTGTTTCTTTCAGTTATGCGGCCATCGTTGATCAGTCCAGACCAGCAAGTCCCTTACAGGTAGATCCAGTTTCTGTTCTTCTGCTTACATACACACATTTCAACTACTATAGTAGTAGTGCTGACTGAAGATCTATCGACTGAGTTTTTCTGTCCACCTCCTCTGCAGCAGCCGGAACTGAACCTGCCATTGCTTGCATCGACACGGTCCATGGCTAACATCAGGCTTGCCAAATACGCAAAGGTCAGCATCCTCCAAAACTGGACTATAGCACTCCTTTCCTGAACATTGCACTGAAACTCTCGGGTACCAAAACCAGTGGTTCGACGATAGTTCAGAGGAGGTCAGGGGCTGCTGCGGCAAGGCCCTTCAAATGCTGCAGACGCACTACGGTTGGGAGGTAGTACAGTAACAAGCGTGTAAAGCTCAGTCAGCAGCTGATCATCTCATCCTAATTAATCTGACGATAAACTGGTAATCGATTTTCTTGTTTCTAGATCGTGGACGTGACTGTCCCTGAGGTCGAGGAGATGCGGTTGGCGCACTACGTGACGATTGGTGCGGAGTGCGCCACCTCCCTCGCCAAATACCTCGACAACATGTAAGCAGTTTCTGTTGATCCATCGACGTGCTTTTGCTTGTGCTTGTTCGAGCGATGAGCTGAACTAGCTAGTGTGTGTTTATTTTACTTACTGCAGGGAGAAGTCTGAG
The DNA here is from genome assembly GCA_007726485.1 of Eragrostis curvula. Classification (NCBI taxonomy): domain Eukaryota; kingdom Viridiplantae; phylum Streptophyta; class Magnoliopsida; order Poales; family Poaceae; genus Eragrostis; species Eragrostis curvula. The sequence continues at coordinate 48,278,530 of CM017440.1, forward strand.
ATCGGGTGGGACGTGAGGATCGGACTAACGGCATACAGGTCCTTCAGCAGCAGGGATTACCTCAACGCGCAGCGACTCCGGTAAAGCCCCTCGGCATTTTCTTCTTTTCTGGGACATCGTAGTTACAAGTTGTAACTCACAACGTTTTTCCATTTTCAGGCGCCGTCAGATGTACTTCCACGAGAAGATCTTCGAGACTGCTGACGCCATCGTCACACCGATGACTGGGTACGTTTATCTATGCTCCTTATTGTTGGGAAAAAAAGGGTACTCCGATAGAATTTCTGACATCACTACTGTTCGACTTATGGCGCAGCATGACCGCGTACACGCTTCAGGACGACGCGCTGAGCACCGGAGAGCTTGACTACATAAACGGAGGTACTAGAGATGTCAGATTCAGGATGCCTCATTTTATTTACTACTGAGCAATTATATGAACTATAGTAATAATAACTTATCAAACTACGTCGCAGCTGCGCTGGTGCGGTACTCCATCGCCGGGAACTTCCTCGGCCTACCGGCGATCACCGTGCCGGTACGTTGCAGCAGCATAGCCTCTCTTGAATTAATGAACCGTTCCTTCGATTCAGACATACGCAGATCTTTCTGAAAATGGCGTAATGCTTTTCGTTCAGGTTGGGTACGACAGGGCCGGGCTCCCCGTGGGGCTGCAGTTCATCGGCCGCCCGTGGTCGGAGGCGACGCTGCTGCACCTCGCCTACGCCATGCAGGAGGCGTGCAGCAAGGACTGCAGGAAGCCCAAAGTGCACTTCGACCTCCTCAAGAAAGACTAGCTTGGAGGAGGAGGAGATTTCAGTTACATTCATTAGCAAGATTGATCGATCATTGAACGGATGGTGTGGGAAATTTGGGGAAGTACTAGTCAAGGTCGATTAAAAATAGAGTAAGCGGTTCTGTTCAAGGACCAAATCAAGGTGATTGTGAGGAAACATTTTCATGCCTTTTATTGTCCAAGAAAAAGATTTGCATTGAGGTTTTGTGCTTTTCCATTCCTGCGGCTGCCGACGCACTGAGCGTGTCGTCCAGTGAACCAAAATATAGCGTGGTGGACGCTGTAGATGGGCCACAGTGGGTCGTTTTGAGGACACGAAAGATTGCATGAGGCCCGTGGCCTATAACTGGGGCGGGTGTGTTGGTGAAATGGCACTGGCCCAGCCTGAGATGAGCGGAGTATTCGGCAGCCCATAAAGGCAAACACCATGATTTTTTTTATGTCTCCCATGCATTTATGTTTAACGTCTCTAAAAAAATGCATGATATGTTTAACCCCAATGCCCCACTTTCATTCTTTTTAATAAAAGTTAACTAGATATTTGCCATTGCAAAAGTTCCCGGTCAGAGATCCGCCATCGCAAAAACGATAATGAGAAATGTGCCATCAAGGTTGCAATTCTTGCACATATTTACTATTTGTTGACTTGTCAATGGGAAATGAAGCCGTGAAAGGACCAAAATGCCCCTGTCTTCCTCCTCCAGCCATATTTTCATTTTTCTTTCTTCCTCCCATGTGACTGGAGTGCAGAGAGCCTGTACTGCAGGCAAATTCTTTCCGAATGGTTTGTACAATATTGGCAACGGTTGATGAAGATTACAGATTTTTTTTTCCCGAATGAAGATTACAGATTTTTGTTCATGCTTCCGTTACATATTGACAAGTCAACAATGGCAAATATGTGTACGAATTGCAATCTCAATGGCATATTTCTCATTATCATTTTTGCGATGGCAGATCCCTAATTTGGAACAATTGCAATGTCAAATATCTAATTATTCCTTTTAATAAATCCCCTCATAACAAAGCTGACAGAAAATATAGTAATAGTGAGAAGCCTTCTCTTATAGCATCTCCAAGAGAACCTTATAAAACTTAGCCTCATAAATTAAATTTGTTTTTTGGAGCAACTAAAAACTTATGAGAGGCAATTTTTCTTCCCTTCTCCAACAGTCACTTCCAAAAAACAGATCAAATCAACTTTGATTGAGCCACATCAGCATTTGAGGCCACAAAAACATTACTTCTATATGGAAAAAGAAAGAATACGAGCCTTAATTCTTCTCCTATTTGTAGCTACAAATGGGGAGGGTTTAGAGGCTATGAAAAAAATTAAAGGTTATTTTGAATCTTTGTTGGAGATTGTTTTTTTGACTTAAATCCCAACAATTTAATTTAAAAGAGATTTATGAGGTTCAAGACTCCTCTCTTGAATATGCTCTTATTCATGGCGTTTATCGTTATTGTTTGATCGTCTTTTGATGAACGCGAGAGTTTTGGTTTATCTCCTTCACCGACATAGTCTTAATGGCATGAATCTTTTAACAGGGAAGCGAGGAAGGCTAAAAGCAGTTCTCAAAGATAGGTTGATAACGGTACATGAACTCTTATTGTTATGCGAAGTGTTTGACCACGGAATAAAGAATGGGACAGAACTATATATCGAATATATTTATGGGTACAAATGCTATGTAGATACAAATTTTGTTCCTCAAACAATCAGATATTCTTTCTGGTAGGTATCAAGCTTATAGCACCTGCAGTGTCGCGCTGCACCGAACGAGCGCAAGATGGATTGATTTATCACGGTGCGATGGCTGCATGTTTTCGTCTTAGTGGGTCCCAAAAGAGACTAAAATAATCAAAACTGCCTCACCCCATGCTTTGAACGACTGCCTTCAGGCCTCCAAAACCCCATTTGCTACTGCTAGGGCTCGACGAAAAACTCGTGGCTCGTTAGCTCGGCTCGGCTCGTGACTAACTTGGTTCGACTCGGCTCGGTTCGTTCACTTTTTCTAACGAGCCGAGCCAGGTTTGTAGCTCGTTATGTTTAACGAGCTGGCTCGAGCTCGGCTCGTGAGCCGCTCACGAGGCAAACGAGCCAGCAAGTCTCAACATGCCTAGCATCTCTCAGTCCCTCTCTTCCTCTCCACACCTTATCATTTGCCTGAATCGGGCTCTCATTACACCTTGCCTACTCCCTAGTCCTCATCGCACGCATGCCTCGTTCCGTTCGCGAGCCGCACCGCCTGCCTCGCTAGCCCGTCACTCTGCCCCTCACCGTTCACTTGCGAGCTTGCTCGGAGGAGCTTCACAAGGTTGTCGGCGCCTCCTTTCCCCATCGCAGCACTCTCTTCTCCCTTCCCTTCGTCATTGACACTGCATCCATCCACGCCAAAGCTTATAGTGAGCATGAGGTCGCTGTCCTCACCACTCTTCCCACATGACCATGGCGACGACGGAAGGGGACCGAGTCAAGATCTAAACCGCGGATAGGCAACGTGACGCGTGACGGCTGATGGCTTCAAGCCGGGCGGTGCCGCCCCTACCCCTACTCCCCTCTCGGACGCGACGACTTCCATAACGTCGGCCTCTGCCTTCTTTCCCGGCACGCCGTCGTGCTTAAAGGCGTGAAGATGTACCCAACAGCGTGATCATTGTCTTGTTCCCCAGGTCACAGTAGAGATGCTGAAAGCGAGCGGCGAGCTTAACGAGCTGACTCGCGTGCCAGCTCGAGCTCGTAACGAGCCGAGCCGAGCCAGCATTTCAGCTCGTTGAGATAACGAGCCGAACCGAGCCAGCTCGTTATCCTAACGAGCTAGACCGAGCCGAGCCGAGCCAGCATTTCAGCTCGTTGAGATAACGAGCCGAGCCGAGCCAGCTCGTTATCCTAACGAGCTAGACCGACCGAGCCGAGCTGAGCCGAGCTGGCTCGCTAGTTCAGCCCTAGCTACTGCTGCTTATTATTTTATTAGGCACGAGTCGAACCGAACAGAGGCGTTGATCCGTTCGCTTTCTGCAGTGTAAAGTTGATCCGTTGGATGCTCATGATTCAGTTTGAAGCAACACTACGGGGTGTTTTTAGTTGTGGCAAAGGGGTATATGCCCCCCTCCCTCCTAAAAAAGTTAAAGTTCTATGACTAGTTTATTTCTCTGTTTCTTTACTCAATCTCTACCGGTGCCTTTGTTTGTAAGATCATAAAATACCACCCAAAAAAAATCTAAGCTTTTGTATGAATACCGTAAGATCAATGTAGGTAACTCTAGAAACCAAGGCTTAACCTTTGCATTAGTTGCAGATTATTGGCCCATTTTCCCCATGTGTTCTGCAATAATATTGTTTATTGTCTGAATTTTTTCCCGTCCTTTGAAATAAAACCTTTCCTAGATATACGGTTGTATGTTTTTCAATGTGATTGGGATCTACTACATCAACTGGAAATCATTTGCCCATTCATGGTGTAAGACTGACTCCAACAGCACCCCATTCAGCCCATTATACACAAAATGGGTGTTGAATCCTGAAAAACTGCTCTCCAACGGAGGACTCAAACGAGGTATCTATTTTGGGAGCGCGTCGCTCCGCCACCCACAAATGGAGCCCCTCGCTTCGCTCCCCCATCTCTTCCGCTCGCGCCTCTCTTCTTCCCCGCCGCATCTCCTCTCCCTGGCTGTCGTGTCTCCCCTCCCTCAGCTTCATCTCCGGCGGACCAACTCCCTTCAGGTCCTCGAGCAAGCCGCCTCCTCCGCCGCGCCAGCTCCCTCCTGCCTCTCCCATCGCTCCAGATCCTGCCCTCGCCAACAAATTGACCTCCAGCGCCGCCGATTCGACCTGCGGGAGCTTCGACCTCGCCTGCCGATTCGCTTTTGCGTCGACCTCAGCGGACGACGCTGGGCCAGGTTCCTCCGTTTCCTGGTGCCGGAAGGGAGGAGGAGGATGAGGGGGAGACGCAGCCGTCAAGGAAGAAGGCTCGCCGCAGTGGAGCAGCAGCTCGCCTATGGGCGGCCCCGGTGCGGTCCTCCACCGCGAGCTCAGCCCCGACCGCTACCCCTCCCCCTCCTCCGTGCCCGCCGCCCTCCCGCCGCCGCGTCGATTCCGCCGAGCTGGTTGCCACCTTCGCACCCACGACGCGCGCGAGGCTGCGCCGTGCTGCGCCGCCATGGGAGAAGCCTCGCTCGCGTTCGCGCCCTTGAATGGAGAGGCCTCCCTCGCCGTGCTGCACTGCCAAGGGAGAGGCCACTCGCGTACGCGCCCTCGAATGGAGAGGCCTCCCTCCCCGTGCTGCGCCGCCATGGGAGAGGAGGCGGGGCGCTGCGACGGTGGCTTGCGGACGCTGGGCGCCGCGACGACGGAACGGGATCAGGGCGGTGTGGCGCGGCACGACGTCGGAGGGAGACGGTCCGGCGCGGCACGCAGCCCCTCCGCCCTGGGCGACGCGCAGCCCCTCCGCCTCTTCCCTGCCTGGGCGGCGCGACGCGGAGCTGGACGGCGCGGGTGCGGCGTGGCGCTGGAAGGCGCGGCCTGCACAGCCGCGGCGCCATGGAGCAGCGGCCTGCGCGGCGGCTGGACGGCGCGGAGCAGCATGGGGTGAGCGGCGCGACGGCGAGGAGCAGCACCTAAGCATGGACTTCCGTTGGAGATGCATGATTTTGGATCTTCTATCTTCAAGCCTACCAACATCCATTTCAGCATTTGGGGGTACATTTTAGGTTGTCACCGTTGGAGTCCGTCTAAGAGCATCTCCAGCAAGGCCCTTATTTAAGACCCTACTCTATTATTTAGGGGCTTGAGCAAAAAAACAAACTCCAGCAGGGACCTTACTTGGGCCCTCATTTTGCATGCCCCCTCAAACTCCATCTCCACGCACCCATTCCCAACGAAAACTCTATTTCGCGTCCGTACGCGATGGAGCGTTACAGCGCGTACTGCCGCGGCCCGGCCCACGCGCAGAGGTGGCGGGCGTGGCGGATGGGTGGGCTGCGCGGCAAGGCGGTGAGGGCGCCGCCGGCCGCCGACGGTGGGGGAGGGCAGAGAGGGTTAGGGTTCCGGGGTTGTTGAGGGGGTCCGGGGGGCATCACCATCGCCGGACATAGAGGAGGGTTTGGGGGATCGGCGGTCGTGACCCGGCGGCGGGCGGCGGCTCGGCGGGACGGCGAGGCGGCGGTGGCGCCGCCGTAGCCGGGGGCGGCCGGCAGGTGGTGGGCGGGGTAGGCGGCGGGGGCGTCGCGTCCTGACAATTTAGCGGCGGCGGCGGCGGGTGCGGGCGGCGCGGCAAGGCGGCGCGGCGCCGCCGGCCGCCGGGGGTGGAGGCGGGCAGAGGAGGGGTTCGTGCGGCGGGCGGCGACGGCGCCGAGGACGGCGCCGGAGGCCGCGAGGGGGACGGTGCGTTCGGGCGGGGGTGATGGTCGGAGAGGAAGACGATGACCATCGAGCTGTGTTGTCAGACACGTGGCGGGGCATGGGAGCGGACGCGCTATCCGCAATCGCGCGTACGAATGCGCGTTAACGCGACCCCATTCTCAGGGTCCTCCAATCTCCCCCTTATCCGTGGGTCCCACTATTTTTTTTCATTTTTCATTTTTTTTCTCTTCTTTTTCCTTTTTTTCTCTGTTCTCCCTCCTCCTCCTCCCGCACGCCACCGCCGCCATCTCGTCGGGCGCCGTCGACCCTCTCCCTCGCCGGCCCTCGGCCCTCTCCCCGCCGCCCGCCCGCCATCGCCCCTCTTTCCCTGCTGCCATCTCCGGTTGCCACCACCGCCGGCCGCGCACCGCCTCTCCACCGGCTTCGGCAACTGCGCGCTCCGCCGCGTCGAGTCCCACCGCGAGCCCAAGCCCAAGGCGGCGGCGGCGCGGCGGCGGACGGCGACGAGGACGACCACGCGCAGCACCACCGGATCAAGTGCGCCGGGTTCTTCGGCGGCGGGATAGGCGCCACTCCGCCGCCGTCGTCCTCCTGCTACTGGCTCTCCGCGCCCGACGGCGACGCGAGCGGCGGCAGTGCCGGGAGCGCGAAGGTGCGGAGCCACCAGAGCTGGGCGTGGGCGCTGGCGAGCCCCATGCGGGCGCTGAGGCCGGCGAGCTCCTCGTCCAGCAAGAGCATCATGGCTGCGCCGCACGGCCGCGCGGTCGGCAACAACGGCAACGGCGGCATGCCGTCGATAGGGGCGGTGGCGACCAGCTAGCTTCGTCACTTGCAGATGCATACCGATCAAATGGCCAGTGAATCATCCGTCACTCCAACTGCCGTAGACCATGAAGCTCCGTGAGAAGGTTTTGTCATTAGAAACAAGGCTCAAGGACCAGACCTCATTGCTGGTAGAATATACAGCCAAGTCAGAGGATGCAGTGTCCCGGAAAAAGGCAATGGAAGGACAGCTTGAAGCAGCAAATCTGGAAGTCGCAAAACTGAGAAACAAGGTGAGCTTGCTACAAGGGAAGGTTGAGCAGGAGAAGCTCCTGTCAGAAGAGTACGAAGCAAAATGCCGCAAGTTGGAGGCTCAGCTGTCGAGGGACAGTCGAGAGGCAAAGCTTTGGCGTCTGGCTAAGGGCGTGTTCGGCGTTTTAGAGGTTAAAATTTAGAGGAGTTTAAACAAAAAGAATTTTCTCTTAAATAAACTTTAATTACAAAACTAACTGCAGAACTCCCCTCTAAATCGCGAGACGAATTTGACGAGGGTAGTTAAGCCGTGATTAGACGATATTTACTGTAGCATTACTGTATCAAAACATAGATTAATTAGGCTTATTAGATTCGTCTCGTAAAGATGTACCCATCTGTAAAAAGGTTTTGTCATTAGACTTTATTTAATACTCCTAAATAATAAGATTCTCTTTAGAGCTAAATTTTAAAGGCTCTAAAAGCCCGCACCGAACGCGCCCTAACTCAAACGGAGACCTGAAGGTCAAGCAGGTATTGCTCTGCCTTACTGCAATTAGTCTGGACGTATCGTCCAAACCCTCTCAGATATTGTAGTACTTTAGGCTCATAATTTTAATCCAAAAGTTACTCGTCTAAGCACCTGACACTTACTGGTCTAACCATTGTTACTACTGGTCTAACAACCTGACACTTGAAAGCATCCTGATTGCAATTTTTTTGGCTTAATCACAGGAGAAGGAGCTATCTAGCGCTGCTGGAAAGCTTGCAGAGTGCCAGAAGACCATCGCTAACCTCGGCCGCCAGCTGAAATCGCTAACAGACATTGATGAAGTGGCATCCGAGCCTGAAAAGCTGGAATCCAAGGGAGATGGTGGCGATGGGCTGATCTCTGCGGACTTGGCCGACGGATTGTACGAGCTGGATCTTCCCAAGAGGAACGGGAACTGCCTGTCGCCAATGCCATCGAATGGGTCCTCGTCGCCGCCTGCGGAAATGTCAGTGTTTTCGGGTGGTTTGACGTCTCTTAGTAGCTACTTGAGCAAAACAAGAAAGTGAAATCTGATGAGACTGTTGTGCATAAATTATATGACGGTTCCTGGTTGTTTTCTGATGGTAGAAAGACGTACACTTACAGAAACTGAGGATTTCTTACATTTTTCACCATCTATTTCTTCACTTTTTTCGGAGTTCCTATGTTCCAACCATGTGGCTTGCATAATGCGAGTAAGTATCTTGTCTTAAGTGGGCCAAAAGAACAATTACCAGTACATAGCATTGAAGCAAAACACTGTTGCTCGCATGATTAAAGGATCACCAACCCTTCTTGGGTGAACACCAACTACCTCACCCGTCACCTCACTCTCCCCCGCCAAAACTGTTCGTCAGTTATAAGCAGCCAGCCACAGAAGCAAAAAAACCTTCAGGCAACACGTATCTTTAGCTTCACAGCTTCTTCCATTCCATCCACCATGGGTATCTTTAGCTCGTCGCCGAAGGTCTACAAGCCGGCGGCAGAGGTCAACCTCGGCCCGGACAGCGACGAGCACTACATCAGCCCCAATGTCAAAGGTTAGAAAGTTCATTTCTTGGAGGCAGTCTCTGTTTCTGCTTCAGCTGATGTGTTCTCTCTTGCAGCTCCTCGCGTTGCCGGGTTTCTGGTGAAGATCTTCGCTTGGGTTCTTGAGATGCCGCTCATTGGCTGGATGGTGCTCTCTTTCCTGAAAAGGGATAATCTCGTCAACAAGGTGATCGATCGAACGCTCTGCTCAAGTTGAACTTAATCTTTTTCTGCTATTAAAGAGTAGGATGATTTGGTAGAGTAGTCACACTTGTTATGTGAACCTCATTGTTAGAGTGTTGGTTAACTGAAACTGTGCAAGACGTTTCAGCAGCACATACAGTGTACTTCTTGCTTGACCATTGTTGGTCCAAGTCTTCCTTTGTTCTGACGAACTTTTAAACACGTGCTGCAGCTTGTCTCAGAAGCGGAGATCCCAGAGCCGCCTCTGTTCACTGCAACTCACAGCTGGCAAGGTCCATTTGCTTTCTTTGCTCACCTCTGATCGTAGTGATCACGCCCGACTACTAAATTTAGCAAAAAGCTTCAAACTTGTAACTGAAACCGGTTGCATTGCTGGTGCAGACATCTCCGAGCAGAATGTCAACCTGACGAAGCCCGGCTTGTCGCCGGCGGAGCTTGTTCAGGAGTCCGTCAGCTGCCTTCCTGCTGACCTGGAATCGGCACTGGTTGATCCGACTTTTGCTAATTATTTACAAACAGCTTCATGCACTGCCATTTTGCCTACATCGAAATACAAAATGCCATGTGCAATTTTAAATTTCGTACTGATTTTGGACCACTAAAAACAAAGTCCACAATCACACGCCCGACTCAAATTGGACAGCAGAAGAGAGGACTCACCTGCACCTGCCGTGGGCTGGACCAGTGGACATCGCGCAGGGCCTGCCGCGCCTGTAGCCCACGGCGTCGACGCAGCCAAAGCGACAGCGAATACCGCTCGGTATCCACGAATCCCGCTCGGTTACCGCCAGACCCGGGCGCAACCACGAGAGGAGAGGCGAGCGGCGGGGAATCGACGGCGCCCGGGGCTCGGGGACACTGATTCGGCGCCAGACGGCCGGGACGCCGCGTTCCCCAGCGCTCGCGTGATTTCTGGAGAAGCCGAATGGCTCCCGTGACCTGAGGAAGAGGATAAGGTTCTGTACTTTTCTTTTTTTCTGGTTTCAGGCGTTGGACCATACGGGACTTCTTCAGAGCCTACAGTTCAGGACAAACCACCCCTGCCATGGTAAAGATTTCATTTAACTGAACTTTGTGTTTGATATTTTCGCAGCCCAACTTATTTTATGGTTATTCTTTTTTAATATTGCCGGTAACTGTATGGAATGAGTATATCATAAAGCATTACGATGCCCACCATCATCTCGTGTGTCGATTATTCACCAAATTATTGAGGCAATAAATTCTATTGGTTCCTGACAATCAGAATGTGCAAAAATACTTATTGCTCTCTTGAACCCTCGGAATCATTATTGGCCGATCTAGTTGATGAATCTGAATTTAAGACATGGAGCTCTCAAAAAATATATTACTGCAAGACATGATCAGCCATAATGTGTCTTCTACCGCCGCAGGTGGCTAGGCGATTCCTAGCTGCAGTGAAGGAATGTTCAGGCCCTGACCTCAACATGGCCATGTTCATCAGCTGCGACCCGGAGGACATCATGAGGCAGGCAGAGGAGTCCACCCTCAGATACAAGCAAGGTACTCTCAAAAAATTAATTACCGCTCTCTGTTTACTGCATTTCGTGCAATGACGACAACGAAAATCAACGAATCATCATGGCCACACTCAACACTAATAAGTAGAGTACGTAGCAATGACAGCACTCGAGCACTGCACCAGTGTCTCCTTGTTGTCATTATCGCCATTGACGTTTAGGGTTGGGCTCACCAGATTCTGCTCGTATGAACCGTCACGACCCCCACCATTTTTGTGCCTCATCAAGGCCTGCATGTACACACACCTCGGCAGCCCATGACACATCACCAATAGTTAGTATCCAGTGTGCAGTATGCCAGTGATGCGTGAGCCATATGCTTCTGCCTGCCATTTGCAGAGAAATGGACAAGTGATGCCACTGGTACCAGTAGATGAATAGTAGCATCACCTCCTTTACAGAGGACATTTGCAGGGTCTGAACCATCTATCGCTCGCGGCGGTCCCTGAAAAGGTAATACGCATTTGGGGTGGTAAAATGCAGGCTCAGAAGAGAACCAGATGGAAACTGACGAGCGACGATAAATTCAGAGTTTCAGACAGTGCTCTGATGATCAAGGTTTCGCAGAAATGGCTTTGATCGATCGACTGCGAATATGAACCAAGTTGTGCGAATTTGAGCTGGATGCGTTCATGGAGCCTCGTGTCGTGTTGTACATGGTCCTGGTTCCTGAAACGGGCATTCATTATCCTGCCGCATCAGCATGTGGTCGCATGCACAGGGTGCTTGCTGACCTGTAGAATTGAAGGCAGAGAGATCGCATCTCTTCCTTTTGCTGCTGCACTGTTTCCATACCCTTACTGATTTGTCCATCCATCCATCGATGCAAATTTATCGTTGCCACTGCTTTGATCAAGACATGGCGTTTGATCGTTTCTGTGTTTTGGGTGCAGGAGCGCCTCTGTCCGCCATGGACGGCGTGCTGGTGGCCGTGAAGGACGAGATCGACTGCCTGCCCTACCCAACCACAGGTAACAACAAACTGAAAACGCGTATCGTAACAAACCAAACGGTGCTGCAAAAGGCAGCTAGAAATGGAGCTACTACTTGATTTGTGATCTCGTTCGTCCAAGGTTGACGAAGCACATAGACTTGTAAAAAAAAAAGATGCGGCATGGTAGGCAGAGCAGAGCAGCAGGACAGTACGAGGCCCGTACGTGAACACACATGCTCCTGATTGTGTTGCAGGATGATGACACGCCGTACCTTGTCTTTCGTTGCAAGTGTTTTTTTTTAAAAATTTTATTCTCTCTTGCGAGATGAGTTTTTTTTACTGGTTCGGCGATCGGCATGCAGGAGGGACGCGGTGGCTCGGCGAGGCGCGGCGTTGCGGCGCGGACGCGGCGTGCGTGGCGCGGCTGCGGGCGTGCGGCGCCGTCCTGGCGGGAAGACGAACATGCACGAGCTGGGCGCCGGCACGAGCGGCATCAACCCGCACCACGGCTCCACCAGGAACCCATACGACGTCGCCAAGGTGTCCGGCGGCTCATCGGGCGGATCCGCCGCCGCCGTCTGCGCCGGACTCTGCCCCGTCGCCCTCGGCGCCGACGGAGGCGGTGAGTAATATATATATTTTTTTTACCTTCACTTACGTACATTTACCATGGAAATCAATCAACCACGACATGACATGATGAATCCCTGATCGATGCCATTGTTGCTGTCCTTGCAGGGTCCGTGCGCATGCCGGCGGCGCTCTGCGGCGTGGTCGGGTTCAAGCCGACGGCGGGGCGGCTGTCCAACTCCGGGTGCGCCACCGTACCTTCTCTGAAAGTTCTGAATACGATCATGAATTAATGACTCACATTGTTAATTTCTCCTCCTACATTGCAAGTGACTGACACTACTGTTGCAGACTTCTTCCTCTGAATTGGACCGTCGGAATGCCGGGGATCCTGGCCGCAACGGTCGAGGACACGCTCATCGCGTCAGTGCCACACTTGTTTTTTCAAAGAAAATGAAAATGACCTTTTGCACTCTGCTGATTACTAGTCTCTTTTTCTTCAGTTATGCAGCCATTGCTGATCAGTCTACCAGACCAAGTCCCTTACAGGTAGGTGAAACTGTAAAACCATGGTCCCCATTTTTTATTCTCTGTTCATGCATTTGAGTGGAGACTGACCGATTGAATTCAATTTTCGAAAAGACTGACCGACTGAATTGCGGACAACCTCCCCTGCAGCAGCCTGAACTGAACCTGCCGTTGCTAACATTGACACGATCCATGGCTAACATCAAACTTGCCAAGTATGCAAAGGTCAGTCCCTGAGGGAAGGGGAAAAAAAATTGTTTTCAATTAAAAAAAATTGTTTTTCATCAAAAAGAAAAAAAATTGTTGCCATCGTGCCTTGAACGTAGTGCTAACATTCACGGAAAACAAATACAGTGGTTCGATGACAGCTCGGAGGACATCAGGAGCTGCTGCGGCAAGGCTCTTCAGATGCTTCGCGCCCAATACGGTTGGGAGGTAAGCCAAAATCCAGCACTTCATTTCTTCATCTAACGTGAAGAAACAGATGTGCCAGTATCGTTGGCGACGAACATGACTGTTAATGCAATCTGAAAAGTAACTCTTTTTTACTGCATTTTTCCTTGTCACTGCAAAGACGGTGGACGTCACTGTCCCTGAGATCGAAGAGATGCGGCTGGCGCACTACGTGACGATGGGTTCCGAGTGCACGGCCTCCCTCGCCAAATACCTCGACGACATGTAAGGATTTCCAGTATCAGCTCTTGACACGCCATCGATGGATGCAGAGAACGTTTTGTGAATCATGATCTATCGACCGAGCGAGCTGATCTTCATATGTGTATGGCAGGGACAAGTCTGAGATCGGGTGGGACGTGAGGATCGCGCTGACGGCTTACAAGTCCTTCAGCAGCAGAGATTATCTGAACGCACAGCGACTCCGGTAAGCAGAGCGAGCTGATCCAGCAGATGAACACTACTGCTGTTCTGTTCTTTTCAAAACATCGTCACGCTGGCATCAAACCTGTTCTGTTCTTTGACTACTAGTAGGATGCCAACATCAATCCTGTTCTGTTCTTTGCAGGTGCCGTCAGATGTACTTCCACGAGAAGATCTTCGAGACTGCCGACGCCATCGTCACGCCGATGACAGGGTACGTCGTATACATAGTCAAGTTACAAACCGGCTGTGTCATTTCTCCCACCTGTGATGGAATTTCATTCATCCGAGACGAAGAGCGTTTCTGATATGGCTTCTCCTGGTTTACTTATACCTGTGGCGCGTGCAGCGTGACCACGTACCCGCTGCAGGACGACGCGCTGAGCACCGGAGAGCTCGACTACATAAACGGAGGTACTGAAGAAAGAATTGCTCCGATTTAGGAAGCCGCATTTTACTTACCACTGAAGAATCCATGGAACTAACTTCTCAAACTACGTCGCAGCTGCGCTGGTGCGATACTCCATCGCCGGGAACTTCCTCGGCCTGCCGGCCATCACCGTGCCGGTATGTCATCGCAGCAGCAGTGCAGCCTTTGAATCAACGGTTCCTTCGATTCAGACATATGCGGTCTGTCTAAAAATGGCGTGTGATTTTCGTTCAGGTTGGGTACGACAGGGCCGGGCTCCCCGTGGGGCTGCAGTTCATCGGCCGGCCATGGTCGGAGGCGACGCTGCTGCACCTTGCCTACGCCATGCAGGAGGCCTGCAGCAAGGACTGCAACAAGCCCAAGGTGCACTTCGACCTCCTCAAGAAAGTGTAGCTTGGAGGAGGAGGATTCAGTTACATGTATTAGCAAGGTTGTTCGATCGATTGATTGAACTGAGGGTGTGGGAAATTTGGGGATGTATTAGTCAAGGATTCAGAATAGAGTTAGTGATTCTGTTCAAGTACTAAATCGCGGCGTTTGTGGTGAAAGATTGTATGCCTATTACTGTCAAAGAAAAAGATTTGCATTGAGGTTTTGTGCTCTTCCAGTCTTCTTTTTGTTGGAGTCTCTTGTGCTCTTCCATTCTTTTTTTCTTTTTTTTTTTTGGGGGGGGGGGGGGGGGGGGGGGGTGTCTTGGACCCCGGGTCCCTTGTGCTCTTCCATTCCTGCTGCTGGCGGCTGCCGTCGCACTGTGCTGAGCGCGTCGTCCGGTGAACCAAAATATAGCGTGGTGGACGCTGTGGCTGGGCCGCGGTGGGTCGTTTTGAGGACACGGAAGATTGCATGAGGCCCGTGGCCTAACTGTTGCAGTGGCACTGGCCCAGCCTGAAGATGAACTGAGTATTCGGTCAGCCCATAAAGGCAAATACCATGATTTTTTTATGTCTCCAATGCATGATATGTTTAGCCCCACTGTCACACTTTCATTCTTTTTAATAAGTCCTCTTACTTCGTAACAAAGTTTTTTTTTTTCTCGAATAAGCAGGAAAGCCGCGTATCTTTGTATTATAGAGAAGTCTTATGACAAAGCCTCACAGAAAAACCTTTTTTTTAGTGAGAAGACTTCTCTTGTTCACGGTCTTATTGTTTGATCGTCTCTTTATTGTATGCGAGAGTTTAGTTCATCATAGCTTTCCCTTCAGCGGCATGGTCTCAATGGCATGAATCCTTTAACATGCAAAGCGAGGAAAGCTAGAAGCAGTTCTTAAAGATAGGTTGATAACTGTACATGACCTCTATATTGCGGTGCGAAGTGTAAAGAATAAATGATGTGACTAAGATATTAAAACTGATGTATTGAATACAATTATGTATACAAATGCAATGCGGGTATAAATAATTTTCCCTCAAATAATTAGATATTCTTTCGAGCAGGTATGAGCTTAGTTGCGGCACCCTCCCCGAAAAAAATAAAATAAAATTTCTATGCTTAGTTTTATCTCTCTGTTTTCTTTACTCAATCTCCACCCAGTGCCTTTGGTAATTTGTAAGATCATAAAATACTAAAAAAAAATTCTAAGCTTTTTCTGCCTATTCATGGTGTAAATACTGGAGATTCACATGCTCGGATCATGCTTTGATTCAAGATGAACGATCCACGACACTTTCAGATCAATTAACAAGTCTCCGCAGCTGTACACGGCTGGAACAGTCGCGTCCACGTATCCAACTCCCCGGGTAAAGGGGCAAAACCGGAAAAGCGCACAAGGCCTCGTCGCTCTCGCTTCTGGAGATTTGCAGATCAGATCGGGGACGGGACGGGCTGTCTCCAGTCGCAACAAAAAGAAACCAAGCCTCCCCTGCTCGAGAGAGATCGCATCT
This sequence comes from Eragrostis curvula, assembly GCA_007726485.1. NCBI lineage: Eukaryota > Viridiplantae > Streptophyta > Magnoliopsida > Poales > Poaceae > Eragrostis > Eragrostis curvula. Next base: position 48,294,227 of record CM017440.1, read on the forward strand.
AACCCACCTTCCTTCCCTTCCCCGGCGACGCGGCAACCCCGAGACCGAGCAAACAGCGACGCCGAGCTCACAGGAAGAGGAAGACGATGTCGTCGGTGTTCAGCGGCGATGAGACCGCCCCCTTCTTCGGCTTCCTCGGCGCCGCTGCCGCGCTCGTGTTCTCATGTAAGCTCCCCATCCTTTCCCCTCTTCTATTCGCGCGATCCCGTGCTTAAAGCTCTAGTTTTCCCCAAGAAAGTTTAGATTTTTCGCCGTCCATTGCCCGATCTGTCGTCGGCGCTCCGTGATTTGGCTCGATTTGGCCTATGCCTAGCCTCCCATTAGCTCGATTCATCTGTATCTCGGCTAGATTCGGTTCGATCGGGGCCAGGATTCTAGTCAACGACTAGCTTTCTGGATTGCGCTGTCGCTGACCCCTTGATCCGGTGCAGGCATGGGGGCCGCGTACGGGACGGCCAAGAGTGGCGTCGGTGTGGCGTCCATGGGTGTGATGCGGCCCGAGCTCGTCATGAAGTCCATCGTGCCCGTGGTCATGGCTGGTGTGCTCGGTATCTACGGGCTCATCATCGCCGTCATCATCAGTACCGGGATCAACCCCAAGGCTAAGCCGTACTACCTCTTCGATGGGTACGCCCACCTCTCGTCCGGGCTTGCTTGTGGTCTTGCTGGTCTCGCCGCCGGCATGGCCATCGGCATCGTCGGTGATGCTGGAGTCAGGTAATAATGACTCTGCTTGCTTCTAATCTTTGTAGATTGTTTTGTCCATCTGTTGATGTGATTGATGCCACTGTAGTTTTTATGCATTTGCATCTGGCAACATACTACTCCATATACCCATGTAATTAGCATCATGGTCGTAGATCATTGCTGGAGTACCTTATAGCTCCTGTCATGTCAATATTGTACCTGTGACTGCATTTAGGTTTGGTTTCATTAAGAATGTGTACAGAGCATTATGGTTTTGCTCACTTATCCTCGTATGTCAGACCTAGATCCATAAAACTTAATAGCATTCAAAGTTCTTTTTTAGATCCGACGTTCTTTTGTCTGTCTTAGTACGATGAACTTGTCTTTTTTGGGTCATTATACTGTTGAAAGATGGGTACCTAACAGTACCTTTGCAGTTAAAGAAGATTCTTCCTATTTTCACGTTGTCGTGTTATTTTAATGACAAAACATTAGCTTTTTTGTTCTGTTTTGATACCGTTAATTGCAAACTTTCTATTTTATTCAACCAAATATTCTTCAGCAAAACTAGATAAGAACCTATACTACATGTTCTCTGTGTTATGTGTAAATAATATGTGCAGTCATATCTAGTGTACATGGAGCACTGTCTATTATTTATAATTCACAAGTACTCTGTTCGAAAATTGATGATGTTCCCAACAGCTATTCTGTATTGGACACAACTAAAAAATTCTTGTCCGAATGTTATGAATTCGAGAACGGAGGGAGTAGTTTACTTTGACAAGATTGGTCAATCTCACATGCTTTCACAAAAAGTAAACATACACTTGATAAGCATACTAATTGATTTTTCTGCATAACGGATCACTAAAATGCTAGTCTGTCTGATGCCTCCTGGGTTAGTCATCTATGATATCTTATGTGTGCTATGTCTTTGTTATTAGATTCGGATGTGATTGATATGATTCATTTTATGACAACTCTATAGTAGGAAAGTAAATGAGAGAGGGCGATTATGCCACATTTAAAACTCTGGATAGATTGGTCCAACTAGAATGAGGACCAGATAGTTCATGAACTACTTGTTTGATATTTTCATTGCCAAAGGTCTCGCTTTTGCTTTGGTATTATCTGATTTTACCTTGCTCCTTGTAGGCTCTTAGTGTTAATGTTTTTTAACTCTCTTTTGTGGTCACTGATTTCAGGGCAAATGCACAACAGCCCAAGCTGTTCGTGGGCATGATCCTCATCCTCATTTTCGCGGAAGCGCTTGCTCTGTACGGTCTCATTGTGGGCATTATCCTCTCATCCCGTGCTGGCCAATCCCGTGCAGATTAGAGGCTCTCCCCTTCTACAATTACTGCACTGTTTATTATGATGTTTGGAGAGAAGCTGAAACTCTGGGTTCTTGTCTAGTTTATTCTTGTTACCATGTATTAAGGAAACATTTGTAGCTGAGGGAAGGCGGCACTTGCAGTCATGTTTTTGGTGGTTGCCAATTACTGTCATGCAGAGGTTTTTTTTTTTGGGTATAAGGCTGGGTGGACGCTCCTGGGCAATGTGAATTTAATATTGTTCTCGGTGAATAAAAACACGGAATTGTAGCCAAATAATAACGTGATTATATTATCTTCGTCCTTTTGCTCCATGCCTGTATCTGTAATGTCAAGTGTACTTGTGTATGAGTTTTGTTCCTAATTGATCATTTGAGTCTGCTTTGACGTTATATGTTGGACGTTTGTAATAATTTGTTCAAAGTAAAATGTAAAGGAGCACATGTGGTATTGTTCCTCGTGCTGCTAGATTTTAAATGTAAAGAGCACATGTCGTGTACCCGTTAGAAAGCTTGAAATCTCACAGTTTCAAGTGTTAATGTAAAGTTCCATTATTCCATTGTAGAAGGTATCGGGATCATGGCTACAAAAATTCAGCAAGATTCCACCCAAGCGTGGCGGCAATAGTGAAAATACACAATTACCGTTAGATATTGACCGAACCCTCTGTTCCACAGTACACAGTACAGGTCCCCGCACACATGCAGGGAAATACTACATTCTTGGCAATTAAACTTTGGTCGTTGTAGTTTTCACAAAAACATACTAAGTGTACAACTTTATTGCTTCTCGATCCAGGGAGCCCCTGCAGCAACACTAGCTGTACAACTGGGCAAGGTCCTTCTCGTATTCCTTCTTGATGACCTCCCTCTTGAGCTTGAGGGCGGCCGTGACGAGGCCTGACTCTGGTGTCCATGGCTCTGGTATCAGCTTGATTTTGGCTGGGATCTCAAACTTCTCCAGCCGTACTTGCTTAGCAGCCTGAAGAGCAATTATATACTTTAGTACAATCAAAGTACCATCATAGCAGTTTTTTTTAATCATAGCAACATATAACGCAGCACCTAAGATGCCTACAATATTCGATTTATCCTACAATTGGTATACACTCCTTTTTTAATGGCACATTAAATCAAACATATTATTTTTTCTCATAACAGCACATCTACAGTATATTGCATTGTTTCCATCAAAGAAAAACAGGAATAGTGAAGAGATGATGTATTGTTAAATCATCCAGCAAATGCATCACTAATATAAGCATTAAATTAAAGGGAAAATGAGTTGGACCATGAATGAATTGTTATTTATCAAATTCAAGCAGACGTGCAACGCTGCAAAGTCAAATGACCACAAACCTTTGCCAATGATTGAAGGACTTCTTTGACTGTCTCTTGCTTCTGGCACAAATCTGCAAAACCAGCATATGTGATTCCTTGTTTTGAGGCACAGTCTTTCAGCTCACTGTGTGCAGCTACAACAAGCGCAACACAATAACTGTGGAAGGGGTCAGCATGGATCATGATGTTGTCAACATATGGGCTTGAACTCAAAGCAGCCTCCACCTGTGATTGTATTAGTTAGAAAAAAGGTAAACCTGATCCTTTTTTCCCAGTAAAACGGTAAGCCTGCTTACCTTTCCTAGTGATACATATTCACCGTGTTGAAGCTTGACTATGTCCTTCTTACGGTCAATGATTTCAAGACAGCCATCTGGGTGCAGACGCCCAATGTCACCTGAATAGAACCACCGCATGCCTCTTTCATCATCCTTCATGAGAGGCACATTGTTAAAGAAAAGGCGCTGCAATAATACGATAGACTATATTCAGGGGACTGGATACTATCAGAGACATACCTTGTAGACCTCATTTGTTTTTGCCACATTTTTGAAGTAACCTTTAGTTACATTTGGACCACCAATAACTATTTCACCCCGAGGCATTGGTGAATCAGTGGTTAAGTAACCCCCTTCAGCCCAGTCTATCAACTATCATGTGTGAACAAAATTGTCATTATGTTCCGAAAATTCAAATCTGAAAGCAGGCATTATGTTTTGAAGAAAACAGCTCATATGGTGTTATGGATCACAAAATGGAAGGAAAAGAACCATAAAATAAAAGCGGGCACGAAAAAACAAACAACTGTCTGCAGACATTATATTCGTGCGATAGCTGCTGTTTACTGATTTGCAGTCAAACATTTTTTTAAAAAAATTGATCTTATGAGTGACCTTCAATATGACTGCTAAAATAATCCTTTTCAATTAGGGAAACTCTTTCAGGCGTATTTTATCTGATAACTAAGATGGCGCTCTGGCATCAACAGTTGTACCACCATACATGAAAATAACAGTTGTTGTGGTGGGAAATAAATTTGAGCCACATTAACATATGACCTGGTACAAGCAATAATTTCTCGATACCTTAATGTATGAACAAGGAAGAGGAGCACCGACACGGCCAACAGATGAATCATCATACTCCGAAAATGCCCCACCAGCACAAGTTTCCGTCAGGCCATATCCTTGAGATATTGGAGTCCTGTAACAGCATAAGTGATAAGTCACCCTATGCTGTTAATATGATAAAAGTGATTGTACGTTCATATGCAATCTATGGACTTGAAATGTTTGGATTCATGTGAAATCCAAAGGTAGACTTATGGAAAATATGGATGCAATTGCCATTAATATCACAAATAGAGAATCACCTTTTTTATAAATAAGAAAGGGAAAGAGGACATGAATCTCACCCAAGGCATATATTGATAAATCTCTGAGTATCCCCTGACAGAGGTGCTCCACCGGAAAGAATAAAGCGAATTCGTCCACCCAAGATTGCACGCACCTTCTGGAACACAAGCATATCCCACAAGTGCTTCTCTAATCCCCACGCACCAAGCCAGCTCCCATTAACAGCAGCTAGACGACGGCTATAGGCAATATCAAACAATTTCTTTGCTACACCACCCTTTGCATCAACCTGAATTCAACTTGGCATGAAAAGCATAACAGGTAATTTAGTAGAAAAGAGCATGAAAAGTAACAGATGAAGGTGTCATAAAAGATATTACATTTTTCCTGACACCATCACGAACACGGTCAAGTATAGCAGGTACAGCAGTCATAAGTGTTGGCTTCAGTGCAGAAGCGTCGCCTTGTGTCCCTTTCTTTATTTTATTTGACGTATCAGTCAGCGTTAAAGGAGATCCGTATCCTATTGAAGCCCCAACAGCAGTTATGATTGCCTAAACATTCCATTTGCAGAGCGTGGATCAGCAAAATAAAACCAGATACTGTGGTGTTCCTGTTCAAGGAGATATGTGACCTTAGCAGTTCATGACACGCTTACCTCTGCAGCCAATTCAAGGATATGTGCTAGTGGGAGGTATGCCAGGTAAACATCCTTCCTGCCAAGTGCAGGTACAATGGTCATAACGGCTGAAACTGTGGCCAGCACATTGCGGTGGCTCATCATAACCCCCTGTGTTGAAATTGCACGCATGAAAATGTTGTCTAATCAGTACAGGATGCAAAGCTGGCAATATCAGGAAGAAATACAAATTTCTATGTAACCTGAAATGATCCACCTTGAGCACTAGCAAGAGAAATAATCTCGGACCAGCAAGCAGAACCAGAATAAAGATGTGAAATACTAGGATTAAAACAAACCTTGGGCATTCCAGTGCTGCCACTTGTATACATTATCACTGCAGTATCAGATGGGAGAGGCAAGCTGGCTTCCACGGGTCTTTCCAATCCTATTCTCTCTAGCTCCTCAAATGATTTCACAGTCCAGCTAGTGCATTTTGCAGCCAAGGATACTTCAGTTGAGACACCTTTCTCATTTATGTATATGACATGTTTCACTGTATCAAGTTGTCCACTTATGTCGATAAGTTTTTTCAGTTCTTTGCGTCCACAGACCACCGTCGTTACCTCAGTCTGATGAGTCAATGTAGGAACAAAAATTAGCAGAAATAGCAACTACTCAGGTAATAGATATATTGTGGGCTAATACTTGAGCAATACAATTTGAAATCATATGTCAGTATTTGCTGACTATCAACTAAAGAGTGTTGTTAGTTGTTACCACTGCAAGTTACTCGTTTTGAGCACTTGAGATGTGCTACTTTGAAGATATGGATTGAAGTCATGTAAAAAAAACATCAACACTAACTTTGAATAAATGGACGAACAAAGTCAGCTAACCTCATTCAGTGAGTGACATAGTGCCCCCTCCCCCAAGGAGGCATAGATGGTGACAACGGTGATATTTTGTCTGAAGCATGCCTTGCAAAGAGAGAGAAAATATTATAGACCTTAGAAATGACAGCTAAATGTTGACACAGTGTAAAGAACATAAGCAAAACACAACAGCGAACTGATTCCTCCATCGATATAGCTATAGCAAAGCAGTTTTGCATGTGTGAAAGTTGAAAATTTCTTACATTAGCAATGAGGATTAAGTACACTGCATCGTTCCCCTTCTTCTTGTGAGAACATTTCAAGTTACATAAAAGAAGCAGAGACAGAACATTGGGTATATACTATCTTTTTGAAGAATAAACTCCTACCTTCACAAAGGAAAAGAGTACCTGTAGTTACATCTATCCTACTTCCTCATGAGATTGTTACACATACATAGCATATTTAAACTTGATACTATTACCATAGCATATTTAAAGTAATTATGAAGTACTTGAAGATCTTAAATATTCAATGCACAAGTTGTACACTAGAGGAATAGCAATTGTATTTGCTGGTATTGATAGACAGACAGAGATGATACCTGCAATGCAATCTGCCACTCAGCTCGAGTATCAGCAAAAATAGCAACACGCTCATCCCTCTGGTGCCCAATTTGCAGCAGACCAGATGAGAAGTTGCAGGCAGTCTTGAATGCGTCAGCATAACTTTTCCACTCGTACGGGCCCAAATGGAGCTTCTCAAACGACCTTCCATCGGCAGCCACCTCTGATTCTCTCGCAATGAGCTTCCTGGTGCCGAGAAAGGGCATGAAGGCAAACTGCTTGCACGATTGCTCGAACAGCTCAGCAAGAGTGCAAACCCCCTCCCAGTGAGTTTCCACAGGCTGTTGAAACCTATGGTTACGGATGGCGTGGCCAGTCTCTCCACCCACATCGACTGGCACTCCCCTCTTCTTTTGTGCTGACTTCCTCTTGGTGAACATCAGTGATGCCACGAAAGGGAGCACGAAACCGATAAAGTAAGGATTCATTTTCCTCGGAAGACGGCCTTACAACACTTTTAGCTCTCTGAATGTCGATAGAGAATGGCAAAGGCTTTGTAGTGATAAACCTGAAACGGTAACTTCATGAGGTGAAATTTCCAGAAATGTTGGCCCCGGGTAAATTAGGTGAGGCTAGGCAATATTTTCATATCGACATTATTTATTTTAACTCTAATTTCTCATGAAGAGCCCGTTGTAGAAGTCTACAGATATGCATTCCAATTAGGTTGCCACGCACATCGATGTTCAAGTCCTGAAATACTGTATTACAGCTTCACTGACAGCAAGGACCCGATCTCGAGTCAAGAACTCCGGCAAACCAACTAGTTCTTAGAGGTCCGCACAATGAACCATGTTTTTGCTAACAACTAAGGAAACGCGTAAGCTGATGAGCGAGCGAGGCGGGCGAATCTAAAGCAGCCAGCGTAATGCTGCAAGCCGAAATGAATGAGGAGAGCGCGTACGCGCGAAGGGGGGAGAGGCTGAGAGCTGCCGCGTACCTTGGTTCCTGCGCGAGGAGAAGAATGCAGGTACCGGGAAGGAGGAGGCGGAGGACGAGAGAAATAAAGGCGGGCGGAGGATCCAATGCCGCCGGCGCCGCCGAGGACGGCCGCGGGCTCCGCCTGTGTTTCGTTTTGTCCCGTTGCGGGCGGCGCTTTGGTATTTTTTTAATTCGAAAAATCGGGCGGCGCTTTGTCGTGTCTCGCTTTTGGAGTCCAGGTTTGGCTGGGCCCTAGTCCCATGGGAAAAGCGGGATCGCGTCGCTTGCCGAGGTATTGGAACTGGGCGGGGTGGGGCCTGCTGATTGCTCTGCTTTGGTTTCTCCCATTCCATTCCATGCTTATGTTCTTCCAATTCAAATTTCTTTCTTGATAAAAAAAATAATTCAAATTTCTTTCTCTTCTCTCCTTCCTAAGTAAATCAGTTTCTCTACTATGTCGCATCACTTGCTCGTCCACCAACATTCATGGGTCTGCGTTGAAGCATCCTCCCAAGAGGAAAATTTGCACTGCACAAATGCTTGACAAGGTACTCTTTAGCTCTTCTCTTCATTGATCACAGAGATTACTTCATGCCGCGACGTGATTTCAGGTAGTTATGCCATGTAGCGTTGTTGTGTGTCTTCTAGACATATGTATGGTATGCTGGTATCCCAGTAACTATCATGATGCTTTCAAAATAAAACATTTACATGACCTTTGCCCTCTTCAATGATACTTTGGCTCAAAAAGTTTATCAGTCATAGGCCTGTTCGGTTCGCTGGCTGTTGGCTGAGCTGGCTGAATCCCTCTCACGAGTTACTGTAGCAGCTGGCTGGTGCTACAGTAACTCACTGAGTGAGTATTCAGCCAGCCGAACGCGCTGATAGATTCGGGCATCTCGATTCTCTATTGTAGTAGCCTTTGTCCGTTCATCATCACACCCACCCTTTTCCCTCTACAATGTGGGCAGGGGGCGTACTCAACGATGGGCCAGGGGGCTCACGCCCCCCCCCCCCCCCCCTCCCCCTCAACACACACATCCCTTTTTTTCTCTGTGTCCGCCATTGAATATAGGTTTCTGGTTATGTTGGTCAAATTCTAGTTGACCCTCATTGTGAACCTTAGTCTTGTTCGAGCAACTCAGTGTTCTAAGAAAAAAGATTATAGGACACAAAAAGTCGAATTCTGAAGCATATTGGTTGGGGATTTAAAAAATTAGCAAGAACGATGTTTGAAAAACGCAGGTGTAATTGAAGAATCTGTTCTTTTTTTGGCGTCAACAACTTAGTAGAAACGGAGAGAGTAATTTATGTTGCAAATCTGTTAGCAACTCAAATCCCGGTGGTAAGTTGACCTCTTCACTATCGGTTTCCTAACTGTGTCCGAATGCCACCTCGCACTTGTCATGGTTATGGCGTGACAGGGCTAACCACGCTTACCATGACCCCGTGCTAACTCCAAACAGAATTAGCACTCGAACACGCAGGAGTACTCAAATAATCAATTGACGTGTTTCAGCAACCAGAAGTCAATCAAGCACAGTAAAAACTACACTGTTTCAAAAATTTCCTAGTATGTCAGACTTGACGAGGTTCAACAGCAAGCACATCAAAGCTCTCTGTTTTTCAGAAAAAAAAGAGGAAATGCTTTAAAGTGAGGAGGATATAACAGCTATATGCACGTCGCGAAAGGCAGAGGCCAGGATAATGCCGTTTACTCCGTAATAATGTAGCCAATTTTTGAAGTTTACAGCATCAACTGTATATCCTTTCCGACCTTCTTCGCACCAACTTTTCACCCAACAAAGCCACGACACATTGTAGTAGAAACTACAAACGTAGCTAGCTCACGCTACAGTGAAGACTGCACGCCAATAACTAAGCAACCATGCGGAAGCCAAGCACTCTCCTTCCTCTGCTCCTCCTCCTGATCACCATCACCGCCAATGACGCCAATGCCGACGCCGGCGAGACGTGGCAGGTTCCCATCGAGGTGGTGTCGTCGGCGCCTGACCCGCCGTCGCCGCCGGCCGGCGAGTGGCAGCTTTTACACGCGAACATCGGCGTGTCGGCGATGCACATGCAGCTCCTGCCCGGCGACTTCGTCCTCATGTTCGACCGCACCGACACGGGCCCTTCCAACCTCTCCCTCTCCGCGCTGTCGCCCTGCGCCGCCTCCGCCTCCGGCGCCAACGGCGGCAACGACGCCGACTGCACGGCGCACTCGGTGCTGCTTGACCTGCGGTCGAACGCGCTGCACCCGTACCCGCTCGCCACCAACCCGTGGTGCTCGTCGGGCGCGCTCCTCCCCAACGGCACGCTCCTCCAGACCGGCGGGTTCGGCGCCGACGGCGACCGCGTGGCGCGGCTCTTCACGCCGGCCACCGGGTGGACCGAGCTGCCGTCGTTCCTCGCCGCGCGCAGGTGGTACGCCACCGACGCGCTCCTCCCCGACGGCCGCGTGCTCGTGCTCGGCGGCCGGAGGCAGTTCAACTTCGAGTTCTTCCCGCACGAGGAGGGGTCGCCGGCGCCAATGGTGACGTTCTTCCCGTTCTTGGAGGAGACGACGGAGGCCGAGGCGGAGGACAACCTGTACCCGTTCCTCCACCTCCTCCCCGACGGCACGGTCTTCGTCTTCGCCAACGACCGCGCCGTCGTCTTCGACCCGTACAACCGCGCGCCGCTCCGCCGCCTGCCTCCCGTCCCGGCGGCGTGCCGCGGAACTACCCGTCCTCCGGCTCCTCCGTCCTCCTCCCGTTCCGCGCGGCTGACGCCACCTCCGTCGAGGTGCTGGTCTGCGGCGGCGCGCCACGTGGGTCCTACCGCCTCGCCCTCCGCAACGCGACCTTCCTCCCGGCCGACCGGACCTGCGCGCGCGTGGCGCCCGCGGAGCCCGACCCGGCCTGGGCGCTCGAGGAGATGCCGTTCGCCCGCGTCATGGGCGACATGGTGCTGCTCCCCACCGGCGACGTCCTCATCATCAACGGCGCCGGCGCGGGCACCGCCGGGTGGGAGCTAGCGCGTGAGCCCGTGACGCGGCCCGTGCTGTACAGGCCCAACGCGCCGCTGGGGGCCCGGTTCGAGGCGCTGGCGGCGACGTCGACGCCCCGGATGTACCACTCGGCGGCGACGCTCGACACGTACGGCCGCGTGCTCGTCGGCGGTAGCAACCCGCACGTCGGGTACGCGTTCGGCGCCAACGTCACGTTCCCGACCGACCTCAGCCTGCAGGCGTTCCTCCCGCCGTACATGGACGCCCGGCTCGACGGCGCGAGGCCGAGGGTCCTCGCCGCGCCGGCGGAGGTCGGGTACGGCGAGGCCACCGCCGTGCGGTTCGAGGTGCTCGGCGGCGTCTCCGGTGAAGCGGCGGTGGAAGGGGATCAGGGGATTGGGGAGGTGAGGGTGGCCGCGGTGGCGCCGGGGTTCGCGACGCACTCGCTCGGGATGAACCAGCGGGTGGTGGAGCTCGCCGTGGGACGGGTGGCGCAGCTGGGGGTTGGGGTGTACGAGGCGGAGGTGGCTGCGCCGCCCACGCCGGGGGTCGCGCCGCCCGGGTACTACCTGTGGTTCGTCGTGCACTCCGGCGTGCCCAGCAGCGCCGCGTGGGTGCGTGTGCGCCCGCTCGGCCCGGCCACCTGATGATGACCTCATTGATGCTGTGGGTGCCTTTTGATTGATGATGAGGGTCAAGTGATCGAATCGCAGCATTTTGCGCGCGCGACAGGTGTCAGATTCAAAAAAACGTATCAAGTTCGAGGAAAAAGAACGTTTACAGCTGAAATTAAACTGTTGTTGCAAATTATAAGCAAGATTTCAATGTACAAAATATGTTACAGATTTGCATTTTGAACAAAGATACATTGCTACATTATATCGGTCGATATGTTCTTTCAAACTTTTTTTGCTTCAAAAATTATACCTTTTCCCTTCAAAAATATGTAAATGATTGGAAAAACCTTTTTTCTTTTTGGTGCGTGCTCATGACTGACCATCTGACTCCTCCCTCTCGTAATACTTCTTATAGAGTAAAGTTCATAAACTCCGTTTTATGGTTATTGTCTCATACTTTGGATTGTGCCACATGAACCCAGATATTATTTTCATATTGTTTTACAACACACCACCCATATCCAAAATGGTCATGAATACGATGGAAATTCTATATTTGTGCTTGCATGATGCATTCATTGAAGTTGGATGCACGGCTATGTAATCCCCTGAAATGAAATTGACGTACAGTACACCCTCTGTTTTTAATTATATAACGTTGTTGATCTTTTTTGTTGACCTTTGATCAACAATATATATGCAAATAATTAGTTACTTAATTTGAAATGTATATTGTTGGATCTATCATTAAAAACATTTTAAGATTAACTTATACATTTAGCAATTTGCACAAATATTTATGAATACGACGAATAGTCAAAGTAACGAAAAAAGTCAACGGTGTCATATATTAAAAAACAGAAGGAATAGGATTCATATCGTATTGAATAGAGTGACACAGACCAATATTATTGGAGTTTTGTGGGAACAATGACAGCAAAACTCTTTTTCTCTTTTCTTTTTTGAAACGAGGACAACAAATCCTTGGTTTTATGAAACTCACTTCACTTTGACGAGTTGAAAAAAAATAACTGGGCCGTAACATTTGTTCACTTTGACGAGTGGCCCAAACACCCATTTGGCCCCTAAGGAAATGAATGCGTATATTCTCCGTAGGCCGCAGCCAGCCCAACCCACTCACCCACCTACCTTACCTGTCTCCACGTTTCCAGCTTCAACGAAGTGCCCATTCCCCAGCCGCGCGCGAGATCTCATCTCGGCTTCTCCGCCGCCGCCGCCGCCGGCCATGACTCCGTCCCCGTCCCCTGCCGGCGCGGCTCCCGCCTCGCCGTCCGGCTCCGCCTCCGCTTCGGCCTCCGACCCGACCCCGTCCTGGTGGGAGTCCGTCTCGCAGGCGCGCTCCCGCATCCTCGCGCTCTCCTCCATCCTGCCCCCGCCCGCCGCCCACGACGTCGCGGCGCTCGCCGACTCCGACCGCCCGGCGCGCGCGCTCCTCCGCTCGCCCGCCGCCTACGCAGCGCTCTCCGATGCGCTCCGCTCGGGCGGAGGCGCTGACGACCCCGCCTGCCACTGGCTCTACGACACGCTCCTCTCCGCCGACCCGGACCTCCGCCTCGCCGCGCTGGCCTTCCTGCCGCTGCTTGCGGCGCTATACCTCCGCCGCCTGCCGCCGGAGCTGCCTTCCTCGCTCTCCGGCTTCGAGGCCGTCCTCCTCGCCGTGTATTCGTCCGAGGCGAAGACTCGCCAGGGGAAGCCCGTGCTTGTCCAGGTGCCTGACCTCTCTGTTCCCTCACTGTACCACACGCCGGCTTCAACCCCCACAACCAAGTCGCCTCGCCGGCCGCAGCCGCCACCGATTCCTCCGCCAGCGGCGAATCCAGTGGTTGGAGTGCTTTCACCACCGCTGGAGCCGCAGGCAGCGGTGAAGTCAACGAAGCGCGCGGGGATAATCGGAGTCGCGTTCGAGGCGTACTACTCCAAGATCTCGCAGATGCCAAGTGCGTCCAAGGTGGATGCCTGCAATGCTGTGGCAGCATGGGCGGGGCAGTACTGCAAATGCCGTTTTGAGCTTGATGAAAAGGATTTGGAGGAGGATGAGGGTGATTCTTTGGGCTCTGTGTCGCCAATGTCTTCAGAGACTGAGAATGGGAAGCAATTGGAGGAGGAATTGGCAAGGATGCGTGTCAATGGTGACAGCAGCGGGCGGAATTGCAACGAGGAGGAGGTAAAGGAGGCGCGGGTGCCGCTCCCGTGGGAGCTGCTCCAGCCGGTGATGAGGGTTCTTGGGCATTGCTTGCTTGCGCCACTGAACCCAGTTGAGGTGCGTGATGCCGCTGCAGAAGCCGTGAGGGTGGTATATGCCCGCGCGTGCCACGACCTTGTGCCACAGGCAATCCTAGCATCCCGAAGCTTGATTGAGCTTGATAAGAGTGCTCGAAGGCTGCCAAGGCAGCTGCTGCAGCAGCTTCTGGGACAATTGTGGTTGCTGGCACAGCTGGAAGCACGGCGTCGAGCTCAAGGCCAAGTTCGAAGCCAAACACGCCAAGCAAGCAGCGGAAGCCGGACACGCTGCTTGTGTCCAAATGAGGTGAACTGCACTACAACAAGTAAGAGGTCTTACAATTGTAGTAAAGAGTAAATTCCTGGTGAGTCATGTATTGTGTGTCACTAAAGATGTTGGTGATCGTCTAGTAAATCTGGATTCCGGAATGCGAAAGAACATCATGGTGTTGTATTTTAACTTGATTTATGTTACCTATTGCATATATATAGTTCACGAATCAATATATTTCATTATTCAATTGGTGGTTTAATGAGGTGGTGTTCGAATAGAGGCTTTATTTGATCTTTTTTTGTTTATTTTGAAGAACGTGCTTTGCATTTTATTTTGCTACATCAATTTGAATTAGTGTGCTATGTTTTGTTCCACCAGTATGTGCTTATAATTTATTTGACAAATACGCTTTATTGTACGTATTGACAACTGCTAATATAAAAGTAACATTGAGCTCATTAAATCCTGATAGATTCCATACTTCAGTTATCAATTGCAAGTGTAAATAATGTTTTCAACAATGTCCACTTGGTTGATGCATTTTTTGCACAAAGTACAACAATTGAAGTAATACTTGAATTGCAATGCACATATTAGATATTACCTGATGTGCTGTTCATGTCCAAATGAGGTCAAGGGCACTTGAACCTGTAAGAGGGTTTACTATTATGTTAAAGACTTAATTCTGATGATTATGTTGTTTGTTTGTGTGCGCATGCGAGCGTGAACAAGATACTGGTGATCGTATATGGTCTTGTATGTTACTTATGTTGTGAACTTGGTCTTGTGTGTTAAACTTGATTGCTGTTACTTATTGCATACAGTTCATGAATCAGGGGGTGCGATCAGATCCCTTGGCTGTGGCGTTTTGGGCTGCAGCTGTGCACCCAGCGGATTGGCACAGCTGCAGACCAAAACAGCAATAGTCGTTCGCGTGAGTTTTGAACTGTATAGCTGTTTGCTTGGCTGCTGGTTTTACTGTTGGTGGCTGCAGCCTGCAGCCACAAGTAGCTGAAGCGATCAGGCCCGAAATGTATTTCATTATTCAGATGATAATATGGTCAGGAGAAATGTTCAAATAAATGCTGTGGTTGATTTCCTTTTGGATTTGCAATATCAGTCTGAATTTGTTTGCCCATGTTTTGTTCCACCAGTTTGTGCTTTTAATTAGACTATGGTGATTTGTTGTGCATCAGTTGACAATTACCTATGCTCCGTTTGTAGAATCATTACTGACTTTTATTACTGGAAGTATTGTGATCTCACTTATTCAAATGGAATTAATTTCATGGTTCGGTTCATGGACTGGCGAGCATAAAGTGACCTGCATAATGTATTAATGTTTTTTTTTTGTACAATGCCACTGCCAACTCGAAATTGCTTTGTTAATGCATTACTTGCACAGAACACAAACCTTGATGAAGAAATTTGTCTGTCCATCAAATACTATATATTTCATGAAATGGGTGACACTGTGTTGGGGATCCAGCAACAAGTATTCGACTGGCGAAGGGTCAAGAATGAAGCGTCTCCGCTTTTCACAGGATCGAGTCGGTACGCGCCGATGAACAGACGCAACAGTACATCACATAAAAAGCTCAAATTTTTATATCTTTAAGTTATTACATGAGTCAAATGATTTAAAACACGTAAGAACACAGTGGAAGCCTACAAAGTACAACAATACTACCACACTCAACGATGTAAGCCACACATCGAAGCCCTGCGATGTGGACCTGCTGAGAAACTCCACCAAGCAACAGCGGAAGCAAAGACTACCTGCATAAAACATAAAGAGCCAAACCCTGAGTACTAGTTACTCAGCAAGAGTTACCCGTTAACGTGGCTAACTACAGCCGACTCCTAGAATGCAAACGCTACAAGGGGTTAGGCTGACTCACTTGCATAAAAGCGCACTAATTACTTGGTACTTACTTTCAAATTTTAATTCCAATTAAGTACTTAACCAATAAAGCAATGTTCATATATCTAGAACATGTATAAGTAACAATACATCAACGGTGACAGTATATATATAGCAATATAAATAATAGTAAAGTAATAGACTAGCATCATCATCTCATCAATCATATCACACTACGATGTGACTCAGTGAGCAAGGTTGCTCTTGACCGAGAGCGGCGGCATCGATGTACATCCTGCAGGAGAAAACCTGACCACACGCCACACACGCGCAAAAGTCGTATGCAACAACTATTCGCAAGTGTCCCCCTAGAGCTAGGCCGGATCCAACTTCTCTCGAGAAAGGCCTTCCCGCACGGTCCCCGTCCCAGACGTACGCCCGATTGGAAGCATCCTTTCTCTCCCGAATACCATGATAGAAAGAGCAGGCTTCCACCGCACACTAGGGCAACTCGAGCTACTAAGTTTACTAGGTCCATAAAAACACTAGCATGTGATGAGTACGTTCGAACTTGCTCAACAGGGTCAACAACGGACGGTCCTTAATCGACACAGACGGGGCTACACCACCGTGAAGGCCCAGCCTTCTCCAACCATCCTATACAAGCAATTCCCCGTCCGGTCTCAACAAATGCTAAATTCAGCTAGTACAATCCAGGGTGATTCCTATCATGCGAGTGGGACCTATCACTCGACTTCTACCGTCCGCTATCCACTAAGCCTAGCAAGTTCTAACGTAACCTAGACCACATCTACAAAAATAGGACATAAGGTAGGATATAGAAGGGTAATCCTAATGCATTTCTAAGGTTTCACATCAACTCCTAATAAACCTAATGCACAATCAAATACTAGCCCAAATCAAGTGCGAAAATAAAAATCCTAAATAGGGAGGCATGCACCGGGGCTTGCCTAGCTCAGGAGCTACGCTAGCTGGGTCAGCGGGGTCAGTGTCCTACTGCTGCTCCTCCTGTGCCTCCTCCTCCGGCAGCTGGAAGTCCAGTGGCTCCGGAGTCGTCTCTGTCACTACACGTTATGACAAGGAATAATGCAAGTTAGATGCAAATAATATGATGCTTTTAAGAATCTTAATTATCTGATTGGACAGTCATTTATACTATGAGTGCAATTGATTAACTTGTTAATTACTTTCGTATGAAGTATTTCCTTCATTGACTTTCAATTTAGTTAACTATTTAATCCATTTGGAGTTGGTTAAATAGATAATGCGACTTCAAAAATTAATTTCTGTCCAGTGGCATTTTTCTAGTGAAAGTCACCACTGGAAATGATTTATGGTGAAGTTTGATAATTTATTGCACTATAGATTATTTATAATAATTTATACAGTGCAGAACATAATTTAAATCATAAGAAAATAATTAAACTTCGTATGACAGTGGAAAAATGTTCTGTAAGTGTGCTCGCAATATCTTAACAGGCATGCATGATTTCATGATTTATGGGGCGACATGTAAATTATTATGAATTAAACAAATCTGCATAAATGCCTTTTTACATAAAACAGAGAAGGTGAACTATGTGACTTGACATTTTTCCTACACAGATCAGAGTACAGGAAGGCTAACAAAATTTGATTTGCATTTTTCGGAGGTGTATTCGTTTTACTATGTATTTTACAAGCTTTCAGCATTTTTTGGTGATTTAAACAAATTCTGGAAATTAGGAAACTCATGGACCAGTGAGTTCAAAGCCACAGGGAGGGCCACACAAGGTGCAGCGCACCAGATCTGGCCTGGGTGAACCAGAGCTCGGGTGAGCTCGTCCATGGACGACGGACCTCGCCGGAGAGCCGCGGTGGCTCGCCGGAACTCGACCAAATGTCCACGAAAAATTATACAAAAATTATGGTTGCGAAGCTTGTCGAGTTTCTCACCCATTTGAGGGTGTTGGAAGTGACGGCAATGACCGGAGGATGGCCGGCGGCGAGCATGGCGGGTGAGAAAAGTTCGGCGAGGTCGCCTGTGCGCTACGCCGCATGAAAAATCTAGGAAAAATGGTCAAAAGGTTCACCTTGGAGCGTAGAAGAGCGGCGTTGAGCATGTAGACGACGGGGAGGCACGGAAGTTGGAGTTTGTCTCGGAGGTGCTCACGTTCTTCAAACAGACGACGGGGAAAAGTCATGCTACGACGACCTGGGCTGCAGATACGGAGGGTAAAGGGGTCAGAGAGATGCACTAGCTCGACGCGCACCTCGAACTGAAGGGAATTGAAACTGGTCTCACCGGGGAAGGAGGATTTGACAGCGAAGCGGAGGTGGCCCGGCTGCCGGTCTCGAGGAAGATGACCCTGGTTCGCGCGATTCACGGCGGGGAAGAAGGGTCGGCGGCCACTGAGGATTTTGGAGGGAGAACGGCGAAGCTTGGGAGGTGGTTGCTCGGCCGGGGCTCGCGCTACTGCGGCGGACGGCGAGCTCGAGCTTCTGCTCGGCAATGGCGGCGCTAGGGTTTGCGGGTTGGCAAAATGCGGAGTAGATAGCCGGGAGAGGGAGCGGAGACCGTTTTTGACGTCGCGACGAGGCGCGGGAGCGGGCCAGGGCGCCGCAGGCGTCGCCCGTACGTCGACGGCGACGTGGAGGCAGGGCTCCGACGCGCGCAGTGAGAGGGAGGTGAATGACAGGTGGGCTCCACATGAATCTTTCTTTTTCGCGAATTATTCAAACTCTAAGTTTTCCCCAATCTCGTGCATAAAAATTGGAGTAGCAAACGAACTCTAAAATTCGTAATTTTGGTCTCTTTGGAAAGGCCTTGAAAAGATCTTCCATCTGGCCAACATGCACATCTTGATTACCAGTAGATTTAAAACTGCAGCTAGTCAAAGTTGGGTACCTTTTAAGCTTGTGAGATTTATTTGAGCAACCAAACGAATTTCAAAAATTATGAAATATTCTCCAAAATTCTTCCTAGGTGTCCTGCATCTACTGGTATTTTTGGTTGTGCAAGTTGTTATGTGAAAATTTGAATTCCTTCACAAGGCTTGGTTTGACCATTATTTGCATAAATGATTTCGAATTTCAATTTGAATGGCTTTTAGTTCCTGTTCAGTTTGAGTTGATTGCACGAGCTGGTTTTTAGGTGACACGGGGTGTCACAAAGAACAACATGCGAAAGGGCACAAGGCGGAGCGAAGGGTCTCCGCATAACGGACAAGCGAAGCCAACTGCAAGGCCTGAGGCGTAGAGACGTAACTAGAGTCAGCTAATGGCACATCTGTAATAATGACCTTTCCTCTCCCTATAAATATGGGGGGAGGGGATCCTGTAATGACATCTGTTTTTCAGGCCACGAGCCAGAGACATCTCATTTGCTCCGTCCATATTTCTCTGTCATATCTAACCCCTTCGCCCAGCATCGCAGGCGATTGAGGGCTTTGGAGTTACATATAACGAAAGACCCAAGGAACAGCCTGGGCAGAAGAACCTCATCCGACAACGCGGACACATCAGGAGGGTTTCGCTAAGGAGTCAACAGACGGCAAGGCGTCAAGAGGGCTTCGCAAGGGGACCTCTGGACGTCGTAGCATTCTGAGAGCTTCGCAACGGCAAGACAACCAAGCACGACCTGTTGGAGGGTTTTGCTGAGTCCAACCGGGACCTTAGATACACCAACATTTGGCGCCGTCCGTGGGCCGAACCGACGATGAAAAGGAGACAAGATTATCACCCAGCAAAAATTGTGAGGGCAAGAACAGAGCAGTTAGGATGGAAACAATCGGTTATCCGTTTCACGTCAGAAGATATCAAGGTCACCGACTACCCGCACACTGATGCCTTCGTCATCAAAGCAGACATCGAAGGGTTCCTGGTACACAGAATACTGATCGATAATGGAAGACCAACAAACATCATTTTTAAGGAAACTCTAAAGCGTATGAAGATCGATGGCTACACAAGTGCCAGCAAGTCGGTGCTGAAGGCCTTCGGCGAGGAGTTAAACTCAATAGGAACTATAAAAATGAAAGTAACCCTAGAAGATGGAGACAAGTCAGCAACTCAAGAAACAAATTTCCTGATTATGGACTTGGACACCCAATACAATGCCATATTCGGAAGACAAATCCTATCAGCCTTCGGAGTGGCGGTCCATCACAATTATTTGACAATGAAGATCCCTTTAGAACAGGGTATCATAAGCATATGTTGCAATCTAATCAGACAGCAAGCAAGCGAAGCTAATAAAGAAACAGTCAAGAAGAATGAACAAGAGTACACTCAAGCGAAGGGTTAACAAGCAAAGCTCGAACCTTTTAGCGAAGTAGAGGAAGTCATTCTATGGCCAAAAAAGGCAGAAAGGACTGTCACAATAGGCAAGAACCTCTCCGCAAACGAGAGAGAACAATTGATCAGGTTCCTGAAAGACAATGCTGACGTCTTTGCATGGTCACCTCAAGACATAACAGGAATTAAAAGAGAAACAATACAGCATAAGTTAAAAGTAAACCCAAGGATAAGGCCCTTCGCAGACAAAATCAGAAAGGTATCTGATGAGAAGAAAACCGCCGCAACAGTCGAAGTAACTAAGATGTTAAAAGCTGGGGTAATAAGGCCGACAATCTTCTCAAGTTGGCTCTCAAACGTTGTCCTGGTAAAGAAGAAAACAGGAGAATAGAGAATGTGCATCGACTTCACAAGGTTAAACAAGGCTTGCCCGAAGGACAATTTCTCTCTAGACCGCATTGACACAATAACAGACTCAGTAGCTGGGTCCCATTTGCTAAGCTTTTTAGACGCTTACTCAGGCTACCATCAGATACACATGTCAAAGGAAGACGAGGAGAAAACAACTTTCATTACACACGACGGAACGTTCTGCTTCATTAGAATGCCGTTCGGCCTTCGCAATGCAGGAGCAACATTCGCCAGACTAGTCAAAAAGATCTTCGAGGATCAACTGGGAAGAAATGCCGAAGCGTATGTGGATGACATAGTCATAAAAACAGTTGAAAGAGCTGATCATTTAAGAGATTTGGATGAAACCTTCAAAAACTGAAGAAAACACAACCTTAAGCTCAACCCAGCAAAGTGTGTTTTTGCAGTCGAAGCTGGAAAGTTATTGGGTTTCATGGTATCACAGCGAGGCATCGAAGCAAACAAGAAAAAAATCGAAGCCGTTCAAGGTCTAGCACCGCCTAGGTGTTTGAAGGATGTTCAAAGGCTAGCAGGAAGGTTAAACTCTTTAAGCATGTTCATCCCAAAGCTAGCAGCGCGAAGCGGTCCCATCTTTAAGGCACTCCGTGCAAAGGAAAAATTCCAATAGGGCCTGAGCAGCAAGAAGGCTTTGAGAAAATCAAAATAGCCCTTGCTGAACTCACAACCCTATCCAGCCCAAAGCTAGGAGAGGACTTATTCTTATACATTGCGGCTTCTTCAACGGCAGTAAGTGCCGCGCTGGTACACGAAATTAGCGAAGACAAAAGTCAGAAGCCAGTATATTTTGTTTCCGAAGCCTTATCAGGAGCCAAACTTCTATACTCAGAGATAGAAAAAATGGCATACACAGTAGTCAGGTCTTCAAGGAAATTGAAGCATTACTTCAGCGAGAGGAAAATAATCATACCAACTTCCTTTCCTCTTCGAGACACCTTGTGAAGCAAAGAGGTAATAGGACGAATTGGTAAATGGTCAGCAAAACTGGCATCCTTCGACATTGAATTCAGAACAAGAACAGCTATCAAGGCAGCCGCTGTGGCAGATTTCATAGCCGAATGGACCCCTTTAACTCCCGAAGCGTCCATAACAATGACAGAGTCACTATGGACGATATATTCACCGATGGAGCATGGGGTGCAGCAGGCGCCGGAGCGTCAGCGATAATAACTTCGTCATCAGGTATCAAGCTAAGATACGCCGTCAAGTTAGAGTTTCACTCAACTAACAACATAGCAGAGTACGAAGAAGAGCTACTTGGACTTCGCAAAGCGAAGGCTCTGGGGGCAAGAAGGGTCCTTATTAGCACGGACTCCGAAGTCGTAGCCAACCAAGTAGAAAACAGTTATCAAGCAAGAGATTCAGAACTCATCAAGTATCACAAGGCAGTGATCAAAATGCAGAAATACTTCAAAGGTTTCACCGTCAAGAGCCTAAAAAGAAATTTGAATAAAGAAGCAGATGCTCTAGCGAAGGTTGCTGCAAGAGGCGAAAGCCTCCCTCCAGACATTTTCTTCGAGATCCTAGATGGATCAACGGCCGAGGAATCTAGAAGAAAAATACATCACCTTTTTCAGCTATGGGAAGATTGGAGGGCTCCAATAATAGCTTACCTAAACAACCAATACGAAGCTCAAGACCAAGTCGAAGCGAAGAGAATAGCGCAAAAAGCAAGAAATTACAAGTTGATAGAAGGGCAGCTATACAAAGGAGGAGTCTGCCAAGCATGGCTACGATGCGTCTTACCAGAGGATGGCAAACGAATCCTCCAAGACATTCACTCAGGCATGTGCGGATCTCACATCGCATCGAGGCCACTGGTGGCGAAGGTCTACAGAATGGGTTTCTATTGGCCAACAACAGCAAAAGATGCTGAAGAAATAGTAAGGAAGTGTAATGAATGCCAATTCTTCTCTAGACATCAACGAAGCCTAGCAGCAGAAGTACAGCTAATGCAACCCATATGGCCTTTCTACCAATGGGGTATCGAGATATATATAGTTGGGAAATTACCGGCAGCACCTGGAAATCTCCAGTACACATTCGTCGCAAGGGACTATTTCTCGAAGTGGATCGAGTTTAGAGCAGTGGCTTCGATCACTTAGGAGAATATGAAAAAGTTTGTATGGCAGGCCATAATTTGCAGATATGGAGTTCCGAAGAAGTTGGTGGTAGACAATGCAAAGCAATTCGACAGCCATTTGTTCATTGACTTCTGTGAATCATTGGGAATAAACCTGCATTTTGCATCTTTATACCACCCTCAATCAAATGGAGCAGTCGAAAATGCAAACAAGAGAATATTCTTGGCAGTAGAAAAAAGACTTCTCAATATCAAAAAAGGAAAGTGGCCAGAAGAACTCCACTCAGTACTATGGTCGTTAAGAACAACGCCATCAAGATCAATTGGTTTCAGCCCTTTCAAGTTACTCTTCGGAGAAGAGGCGATAACACCAGAAGAAATGGAGAACAAATCCTTGTGAAGCTTAGCAGAAAATTCTGACGAAGCATCCCTAACGTCAAAAGAAAATCTGGAGGAGGTTCGTAACGAAGCAGTACTCAATCTACAAAAATATGAAGAAGAAATCAAAAGATGGAAGAACAAAAACGTGAGATCGTAGGGAATAAAAGATGGGGACTTGGTGCTTCGGCGAAAGCCAAACGAAGGAACTGTAGGAAAATTACAGAGCAAGTGGGAAGGACCATTCATAGCAAAGGCAACCGTCAATGAAAGAGCCTTCATACTGCTGACTTCTGAAGGAGAAGAAGTAAGCCACACTTGGAATGTAGAAAACTGAAAAAAATACTATGTGTAAAAGACAGCCGGCCTGTACTCTTTTCCTTGCACAAGGAAACCCTTCACAGGGAGCAAGGTTTTTAACGAGGCAGGACCAAGGAATAAAGTTTTTTCCCTAAAAATTCAAGATTTCATCGCGATAGCATGAGAGATATTCGTCCAAAAAAGGACAGAGAAAAAAATATACATCTAAAAATTCCCAAGGAATGGGAATTAGATGATCAATCGAAAGGTCAATAAGAAGATCTTATAACCTTCGACATCGTCCAAAAGGACAGAAAGTGAGTAATGTGCAAACAAAAAAGACGATTACTCACATTGGCAGGAGCTTTCAAAAGATGAAAGCTTCGACCAAACAGAACACTCCCAAAAAAGGGAAGAAAATACGAAAATAAAATACTAAAGAAAGGTATCTCAGACATCGCATAAAGACCAAAAAGGTCAACTAAATACATTAATCGAAGGAGCATTCGAATGAGTTAAAGTGGCATCTTCGATTAAATTAAAAATACATTGTATTACAAAAGCTCTCTGCAAGAGCAATGTTAGTCCTCAGGAACGTCATCCCCGGACTCGTCCGAAGCCGTTGTGTTCCGGCCATTTCCAAAGGACTCAACAAAAAAAGAAACACGCCCGGAACCTACACCGTGCCAGTGCGGAATCATCTTGAAAGAGAGCTTCGCGCCTCATCGGGAACAGGTCCGGGAAGCTCCGTAGAAAGAGAAAAACCTTCACTTAAAAAGGAGTCAACCTTGCCACCAGACAAGCTAAGCTGAGCGAAGGCCTCCTGGATACCGGCAGCACCAGCAAGAACACCAAAGTTCTGTGCCGAGGTCTTCGTATAAGCAGAGTTTGCGGAAATCCATTCGGCAAGCTCTCGGTTCGAGGCGTTTGGCAAAGGAAAGCTTGACACTTCGCTCCTAAGGTATAAGAGGCAATTCCTCAAATTTTTGCAAGCCTTGAAAAGAGGCGACGAAACCTCTCTCGCCTCAGTGGTTTTCTCCCTGAGTTCATGCCTCACTTCGCGAAGCCTCTCTCTGGTCCAACCTAGGCGATCGCGAAGGTAGTAAAACTGATCTTCAACATCGCCAAGAACAGAAATGCTGAAAAAGAAGAAAGTCAAAAAAAAAGAAAACTTTATTCAAAAACAATGATTAAGATAGAGTAATAGAAAAATGAACCTTGACATGATTAGCATAAAGCGCCTTGAACAAATATTGGCTATCCACTTCGGAAAGTTTCTGCTTCTCCTTAGCAAATTGAAGATCATCCAGAACTTTGTCAATATCCTCCGAAACTGGGGTTCCAGGAAAATCCTCCGAAGGGACCAAAGAAGGAAGCTCATGCCCAGCATAGTTGGTGTCAACATCGAACAGCACAGGCTTTTCGCCATCCAAAGCTTGAAAGCGAGGCAGCTTGCCGAAGGGGTCTTCGTCAGTCGAAGAATCTTCGTCTGAGTCATTCCCCGAGGAGCCTTCGTTCCTCGCAGAATCCCTGGAAGGGGCAACACTAACGGGATTAACATTCAAAACGGCCCCGCGAAGACATCTCCCAGCAGAAGTTGAAGTATTCTTGCGGCGACGTTTCTTCGAAGGCTCAGGATCTTCAGAAGTCGAAGCCCGCTTTTTTCGCTTCGGAGCAGGAGCACCATACTCAGCATATGGTTGGCCGCGAGCTTTGAAGGACCGGTTGAACCGAGCTGGTATACCAGCTTCTTGGCGACCAGTAAACTCCTTCTCAACATAGGAACCAACAACTTCCTTGGCCAGCTCCTCGACCTCAGCAACAGAAAGACCATCACCGTCTAACACATACTTGCGAAGGCCATTACTGTATAAGCCTTCTGCAAATTGAAGACTCCAGTTGGGTCGAAGGGGATCAATTCCAGCAGAGGTGTACTCTTCCACAAGGTCCCGACAGCTCAAAAGAGGTCTGATCTTGCGAAGGGCGTCAGTACAACCTTTGAACTGATCATCATGTTCGACTTCAACAGAAATCAACCATTCTGGAGGCTTCATCGCACTGACGATTCTGTCACCATCGCTAAACTTCACATAAAACCACTTTCGCTTCCATTGTGACAAAACTTTGTTCATCTGACCAAATGATGGGACATTTTCCTGGGAAACAGGAACAAAGTTGATCACTCCAAAGCTGTCTGAACACTCAGATGACGTAGGCTGAAAGTGAACCCGATGGGTAAAGGCGAAGGCCGACAAACTGGGAGGAAACCCTTCGGATTGACATGCCCAAACGTAAATAGCCAGCTTCGCAATTGCGTTTGGAGTAAGCTGGCGAATATCCAAATAGAAGGCATCCAACACTTGAGCAACAAAAGGATGAGCAGGCGTTCGAAGCCCATACTTGAAGAAGTCAAGAAAAACGACTGCTTCATCAGGTCTTGGGTTCGGAACAAGACTGGAGCCAGGGGAACGAGCCGAATCCCTAGGGCCAAACTCGGAAGTAAAATACTTATCAAGATAAGCCTCGGTGCATTCAGAATGACCAAATACGTCACGAAATACTCTTTCGGTCAAAGGTTTCTTGGGAGGCATCTTCGCAAAAACAAGCCGATTTCAACGAAGGGAGGCAGTGGATGAAGCGAAGGCGTAAAAGGAAAGAGATCTATCACAGTAAAAAGTGGAGACTCAAAACTTCAGTAAAACACTGAAGACGGCACTCCTTTTATATGCACCGATAGCGCACCGTGAAACGAGCCACCACGAAATCAAACAGTAAAAATGAAAGGACGCGACGCTAAAATAAATGACATGACGATTTGACTTGTTGCAGAATCACAGGAAACTGCCTCAGGACCTCGTTACACGTGACACTTCATCAGTTGAGGGCTAATGTTGGGGATCCAGCAACAAGTATTCGACAGGCGAAGGGTCAAGAACAACATGCGAAGGGGCACAAGGCGGAGCGAAGGGTCTCCGCATAACGGACAAGCGAAGCCAACTGCAAGGCCTGAGGCGTAGAGACGTAACAGAGTCGGCTAATGGCACATCTGTAATAACGACCTTTCCTCCCCCTATAAATATGGGGGGAGGGGATCCTGTAATGACATCTGTTTTTCGAGCCACGAGCCAGAGACACCTCATTTGCTCCGTCCACATTTCTCTGTCATCTCTAACCCCTTCACCCAGCATCGCGGGCGATTGAGAGCTTCAGAGTTACATATAACGAAAGACCCAAGGAACAGCCTGGGCAGAAGAACCTTCATCCGGCAACGCGGACACATTAGGAGGGCTTCGCTAAGGAGTCAACAGACGGCAATGCGTCAAGAGGGCTTCGCAAGGGGACCTCTGGACGTCGTAGCATTCTGAGAGCTTCGCAGCGGCAAGACAACCAAGCACGACCTGTTGGAGGGCTTCGCTGAGTCCAACCGGGACCTTCGATACCCCAACACACTGTGTCAGCATCACTGTGTTAGACACCACTATGATTGCTCTTGTAATTGTGTGCCTAAAGTTGATTTCTGTTTAAATATTGTTAGGGCTAAAAGAGATGCTAAATTACTTTACATAAATAATGGTCACTGTCCAGTATCCAATTTCTTTTTTTCTGGAAAAGAAAATGATCTCCTTTTTCTTTTTTGCTTTCTAATGTTAGTTACTATGAATTGCACTCTGTATCATACATGCAGTTAATCTAAATAAAGTAGATTAAACAGGATTGAGATGTGAAAAAATATCTGTAGCAAATATTTCATTAAATATATTGTAATACGAGAAACTCATTTCATCACTGTTGTAGTATGGGCTGATTCCTTTTTCTCCATGTATTGGATTTGCTAATAATCGTATGGTTGGGCCTCACAGATGCTGATAGAAATATAGGGTTTGGCTTTGGCCCTTTATTTATCTGTGTCAGTGTATAGTTGATCGTCAGGAAATTGCAATGGATTGTTTATGTTATGGTTTTTAGACTGCAGCGGATTTAATTAAAGCTAAACAGGTGATTTTACTGGATTTTGGATATTCTGCTGTAGTAAGCAACTTCAGCATCTATTTTAATTTGGTGCAATACGGTCAATTCTTCTTAGCTGGCAGTGATTGAGCATGATCTGATCTATCTTTTCCTTGATCGATTAAACAATAGGATATAGGGACGCTGATGTATGTGCCCAGCACATGCTCTGCAGTGCACTGAACATGCCATCTTTTTGATCTACCATAATGGTAGCAAAGAGTTTATCTTTGCTGGAATGAAGTCCACTAGAACTTGCAGTGCAGGAAGAATGACTTTAAAGACTAGGAAATAGTAGTTTTGTTGTTTTAGTAAGTCTCCTGCTCTTTGTTGTAAGTTAGCTAGCTATTATGTAACCCTTTTCCATATAATTCAGTGGCCAGTACTTCCAATGTGCTGGCTGTGGTTTGGTGTGTAGAAGTGTTGAACTTTTGTTATGCAATTAGCTCAATATCTGTATAATTTATGCGAACATTACCTGCACGTGCTTTACATCATGCACACATGGTACATGGGTACTGATGACTGATGAGTCTGCTTGTGTCTTGTTCGGTGGGCTAATGTATTCAGCCATGAATATTGCCACCGATCTGAAGACATTTCTGGCCCTTTTTCTCGAGTAAGTTTTCAGCAGATACCATCATAAACTCGATGAATTATGAATGTAAGTTGTAACGAGATGTTTCTTTCTTTCTTATTCTTTTTTTTTTTGAACAGAGGCAGGAGTACTGCCTTTTCATTAAGAAGAAAAACAGAAGTTTACATATTCAGTTACATGAGAAGGATTACATTTGCTAATGATGGCTCTCATCTACAAGTTGGGCAAGGTTGGGCTGCCCACAGCCTCTCTTTCTCAGTGCTATATCTTCCCTGATGAGCGTGACCACCTCTGCTGGTTTTTTGCTCTGTTTACAAAAGCTCGTCTGTTGCGTTCATTCCATATGTGCCAATGCTCTCCTCTACCGGCGAGGAGCGGTCCTTTCACCACGTTCTCCCTCTGTCGCTGGCGTCCGCGGTAGGCGCGGCATAGCTGGTCCTGGTATCAAAAGAATGGACAAGTCACAACTTGTAAAATGAACTTTGTTGTTCACTGATGTGAAAGGGCGAAGTGGCGAAATTGCACCAACCGCTAGGTGGTCACTTTACGCTCTTCCAGTTCTGACGAATTGTTGAGCCGTCAATGTAATTTCTGTACACGCCGAATACACTGCCGCTTCGGTCCATTGATCCGACGAGTCCGCGATGCCGTCGGCTTCACTGCAGTGCAGGCACACTTCACTCAGCCAGAAAACCAAATGGCGATAGGCGTTGCACCTGCACGCATATTACACTCATATGTTACACAGGACGAAACAACATGCATTTTACACACATATATGCTGAATTCTCGTTTTCATTCGGACCATCGGCATACTCAGAAACGGCACGTGGAAGCGAGAATGGAACAACACAAAATCTGCGCAAGATACAGGCAAGCAATTACGGTACATGCGATTAGGGATAAAAACGGTCGGAAATGATCGGGAAATATCTGAAACCACTTTCACTCATATATTTTTCTCTCGGAGTCGAAATAAAAAACGGTAACATTAGAAACGGTTATGGCACCAGAAATAACGGAAACATAAAAAACAAAATAATCTGAGCGGAAATATATCGATATCGGTCAGAAAACGATAGTTCACATCGGACAAGCGCATTGCCAATGAAACGGCCAGCCTATGTGACAGACGACGAGCAGACAAAGAAGCGATACATTTTCCTATGCGTATAGTGTAATATTTATGTACCATGTATGTTTACATTATCATCCAGTCAGGGGCGGAGCCAGGAATTTAGTATGAGGGGGGCCAACCAGCAATTATGAGGAGTTGAGGGGGGCCAAGCTGAAAATTTGCATGTAATTACATGGTGAATTCCTGTGTGCACTACTAGTGTTCAGCTAGCATAGGGGGGGGGCCAGGCCCCTGCCCGCCCTCCCCTGTCTCCGCCACTGCATCCAGTGATAGTCTACATACACATATAAGATCTACATGCATAGAATAACAAAAAATATGAACATGATACTTCAACGAAAGTATGAAATGGTCAAATACTCAAATGTATCGAATGAAATGCTTCTAATAATCAATCTCACGCATATATGCATAATTATTATTGGATAAATATGGAAATTTCGGTTGTGATTTTCGGTAAATATGGTATGATGATAAAACGTGCGGAAGAATGCCCAAATCATTTTTGAACCAGATTCCATATTTGTCACTCCAAATACTGTCAAATTTCCATAAATTTTTGAATAAAACGGAAATGATCGGAAAAAATATAAAAACGGTGTCGGTAGTTTTGGCAAATTACCGTTCCATTTTCATCCCTACGTGCGATTAGTTTACCTGAAGCGTTGGCAGAGGGGCTGACGTTTGTCCACATAGGCACGTCGTCCTGCCGGCCACTCCTCTTCAACGGGGCATGTGTCCTCGTAAGCTGACCACATGCGTTCCGAGCGAGCTGCAGATGACAAGATTGAATCAATGGGAGTGAATTAATAAAACCGAGTAACCCAATGTAATATATAATACAAAATTAGATGAAGCGGTTGTTGACGCCTTGTGTTACTTTACCTTGGTTAATGGCAGAGCTGCTTACGTTTGTCTTGAAGCTGAAAGGATCTCTTGTGTACAGCACG
The DNA here is from genome assembly GCA_007726485.1 of Eragrostis curvula. Taxonomy (NCBI): domain Eukaryota; kingdom Viridiplantae; phylum Streptophyta; class Magnoliopsida; order Poales; family Poaceae; genus Eragrostis; species Eragrostis curvula. The sequence goes on from CM017440.1 coordinate 48,324,155, forward strand.
TACCACGTCCTCTGGATGTTGGTGTCGGCATCGTATGCATAGGCCTTGACTTGCCAGATATGGCTGATCTTATTCCACTCAGGGCTAGATTTTCCTGCGGCTATGCAAGTGAGCAGGGACATGCCGCAGCGTAGCAGTAGCTGATTTGGGTTTACATCCTGCAGGTATCCAGGGAGCAGTTGCATGCCGTAGTCCTCCAGCACAAGTCTCTGCAGCGCGGGCACACCCTCCAATACCTTCAACTTCGGGCACTTGTTGATTACGAGCTTCTGCAGTTTTGGCATATTACGAATGCTCTCGAGGCTCGAGCAGTCCTGCACCTGAAGTTGAAAAGCAGAACCTAAACTCTCCAATGTGCTTAGGTGCTCATGATGGTCTGGTTGCATGAATTCTGGTCCAACAAACTTGATGGCTGGGGCATTGATAATCTGTAGTAACTCCAAGCAGGGGAGCTGATACAACATGTCAGGGAGCTCTATGAAGCAAGGAAGGTCTTGCAACGTTAGAATCCTCAAGCTTCTAAGGGGCACAACTTCAGTCGGCGTCATCCATCTTGGGAGTAGCCTCCCAAAATATCCAACAATTATAAGATTTTCCAAGGAAGGTGGAGGGCAGAGCTCATCAAACACCTCCTCGATTTTTTGCCGCCCTTCGCGAGAGATGTTGTCTTCCTCTTTGAACAACTGGCCATTATGTCCATGTTTGCTAGTGCAACGTAAAACTAGTAATCTTAAGTCAACTTTTCCACCAAGGTTGGTCTTTCTGGCAATTGTTGATGCAAATACATTCTCAAGGCCATCTATACTAAGTTGAGTGAGCTTGGAAAGGGGCGCCAATTCTTCCAAACTGCACCAGTCACCATCCATGTGGACTGGAAACCCACGTAGCTTTCTCAAACTAGTCAGACCACCAAAACCTCTGGGTACACTATTTATACTTGTCTCAGAAAGATCAAGAAGCCTCAAGTTTTGTAGCTTTCCAATGTTGCTAGGAAGCTTTACCAAGCTTTTACAACTCCAAAGGAAAATATACTGCAAGAATTTCATCATGTGAATGTTCTCTGGCAGTATAGATATGTTGGTGCATCCTATGTACAAATATCTCAAGTGTTTGAGTTTGACCAAAGATTCAGCCAGTTGATCCAAATCTACATCTTGTACATGCAGGGTTCGTAGACTTGAAAAAGTAACCAGTGAATCACCAGGCTTGACCTTTATATTATTCCCAATTGAGATTAGTGTTCTTACTGACATCTGTGCTTGTAGAGACATCCATTCTAACACATCTGATTCTGATCCTTTATTATCTAGGGACAATCGAATAAATTTTTGTGAATTAAGTTTACTAGTAATATCAATCTTACTACTCTGACCTACTACCAATGCTTCATCTCTGACGATATATTGAGCAAACGAGCGAACAACATCATGCATGCTGCAAAGCATATGATCAACAAACTTTGTACTCGGCTCTATAAGATTCCTCAATATTAGCTCATCATAGTATCCCTGCCCTATTTTTTCTAAATCATCTAAGTTTCCATGAACCAAACCTTCACTAATCCACATGCTGATAATTTGATGAACATAGAAACATTCGCTCTTGGGAAGCAGGGAGAAGTACAGAAAGCATGGCTTCAAAGGAGGATCCAAATATTGGTAGCTAAGGTATATTGCACTGTTTAACTCTTCAGGCATTTGAGATACTGACCAAACAGAATCTTCTAGGACAGCTTCCCAATCACTACGTCTTCTATTTCTCTGAAGCAAGACACCTCCCATTACTTTGACCGCAAGAGGCAGGCCATCACATTTTTCTATGATTCCCATTCCAATATCCTTTAGCATATCAACCTGAGATTCATCATTTACATTTCTGACGACCTGCACGCAGTTATAGCTTGTTAAATGAATGAATCATGTTGACAAATTTATACTGAATACTGTGTACGGAAGTAAAATCATGTATTTGTGTCGAATGCTGGGTAAAATCATGTATGCCAGTATCTGTATATATAAGCACTACGGGTCAGTTAGGACCGACTGCACATGAATGTATATGTCATTATGTTCTCACGTGCCGTCCCTATGCTTCCTATTCCATAGTCCTTATGGTAGCTGGAAGAAGGAGGATGAGCAAAAAGACAGTGATCTAGACGGACGATAGTATTTTGGTGAGATTGCAGACGGTATTGGAATGAAATCAAAGGGAACAGTGGAAACAAAATATATGGTAACTGAGAGAAAGGGCAGCTCCCCCTGATTATCTTCAACGCTAGCTACTTTGGAAAGATATAATGCTCGGTTACCCGGTGATGATCATGGGTTGGTCTGAACAGGCCGACATGAGCATCCAAAATGGAAGGGGTGATGCTGAGGATGACAGACAAGGCTGGGTGCAAGAAGCTCATGGCCATCTATATCCATGAAACGGCTCGCCCTGCTAATATATCACCGCAATCAAGACTTCATTGCAGTGACGTGGCACCACCGTAGGTCTGAGTGCACTAAGATATAGCACTGCAGCCTGGGGCCAGACCCCAATGCTCTATACTCCGAGCGACTACAAGAGAAATAACTTGTATAGATACTTTTGTTACTCCCTCCGTCTCAGTTTTTTGGTGTTCACATTCGTAGAATGTTCCATGACCTTGGACAGGCTGTTTGTCCAGGTTCAAAGAATGTTTATGAACGTGATACAAAACCAAGATACAAGTGATTTGGGACAGAGAGAGTATATAGTAGAGGCATGATTAAATTGTCTCTAGACAACCATAATGGCATTTTTAAAAATGCCTTCTAAATGCTTTGCCATGAATTGACTCTAGAAATATAGTGACACTTTGTAAATTGTCTTTACCAAATTTGTTTTAAATTCATAGAGGCACCATATAATTAGTGAGAGGCATTTTTAGATATTGATAAATCAATTGTCAAAAATATAGTGGTTCCGAGCCTTGAACACAATACCTCATCTACTAATAATAACTTGTTCGGCATCAATAGCCAACTCACCCACACATCAGAATATATTTATGTTTGGATTATAATTATTATGAGGTGTTTATTAGCCATTTTTAAGCTGTCGCAAAAACTGTGTCTATGTTGTTTATGTGTGTGGACACTCTATAAAAATGCAACCATCCACGTGACACATTGTTTTTCAGAATTTTTACATATTCTCTCTCTAGGTTTGGACAGAAGGCAAATTAGAAAAATGCCAATAGAAAAGTCTTTATGAATGTTTTTTCTTGTAGCAGGACTAGCTCTGGCACCATCCTCCTTTATATCATCAAAAGAACAAGTGAGATCTGTCTAGGTTTAGGAGAAGAAGGTGAAGAGAGAGGCGGAGAAAAACTCGGGTGAGACATTGCTTTATTTTTGCCCATGTGAGACATAGATTTTCACGCTATATATAATGTTTGCAGTAAGATATAATGAATGTAATTCTAAAGAGAAGAGGAAAATTATAGAAGGCAACATATATAATTTTTTGATAATGGAAGACCCGGGCTTTACCTCAATGAGGCTATGGCCCATAGAAGGCAACAATGGCTCTGGGTGCTGACCTAGGTAGCTAGATAGACTGTGCAGCAAACATGTGCCCATGAGTAAGAAAACGGTGTAATAACATATAAATAAACTCATAAATACCTGCTTCTTGAGCAAAGACCAAGCATCTTCCGGATTTAATTTTTCAATATTGTGGTACGGTTCCTCTGCCATCATGCCTCGGGCAACCCGGTAATTCCTTGTGGTCACAAGGACACAACTACCTTGAGCTAAGGCACTTGTCAATGGCGTTTTGAGCACATCCACCCATGCTCGATAGTTCCAAACATCATCCATCACCAGTAAGGTCTTGCACCCATCCAATGTTTCCTTAAGAGTTAGCTGCAACATGACCATTGTAGTTCCAGCTGTTTGGTTGCCTCCCCCAGCTTCTATGGTTCTCCTCAACAGCTCAGTATCACTATAATCTTGGTTGACGCTCACCCATATTTTCTTTTGAAACTCTTGTTGGATGATTTCGTTGTTGAAGATATTTTTGGCAAGGGTCGTTTTGCCAATCCCGCCAACTCCCACAATGGCAAAAACCATAACTTTGTTGTCTTCATGTATTGTTTCCTCCTTACGTGTGAGCATCTGCACTAAATTTCTTGTGTCCTCCTTTATCTTCTCACCAATCACAACCAACTCGAGCTCTCCCGTTGTCTCATGTCTAGAAAGGCGATAGGAGGATGCCATCTTTCTTCCATGGTCCTCATATGAAGTAAGGTTAAAGTTGAAGGTCATGCTGCGCTTGATGATGTCATCTAGCTTCTCATTAAGGTTTCTAAGACGGCTACCAATGTCATGGGCATGAAGGGGGTTTCTCATGCAGAAGAGCAACGGGTTCAAGCACCCCATGTCCCGGATTGGACCCCGCTTCATGGCCTTGAGCTGGCACAAGTCAAGTATGTCTGTGGCATCGTACATGGCACCTTTAAGCTCTTTCACCCAACCCTGCACAAGCTCATCAGTGATGTTCCTCCTATCAGCATCCGCGAGGAACTTCTTAAGGTCCCCGAGCTTGATGCCCATTTTCTTCATCTCATTGGGGACCCCAAGCAGCATACGCACCTCTTCCGTTGCCATCTCCGTCAGCATGCTTTGGATGTAGGATGCCAAAACATCCAAGCCCATCGCCATTAATGGCGAGCGTGGTACCTGCAATAGCAAAATTAGTCACAATATTGTCTACTGTATTTGATTTGTATACAACAAAAACACTATCAATGATGTACTTCCAAAGAAGCGTAATCAATATACGAGCTTTCCAGCATCTTGTACATAACGTGTTGATATGCCATTAATTACCATGGAAAAGTCTGCGTGGGTAATTGCAGAAGTGTGCTGATCAAAATTTTAACCGTAATACATGGGAATGCTATAGTGCTTGAAAGGAGACTGCAGAACGAACTATCTGTTATTCTGGGATGAAATCTTTTCTACAGCTTTATATTCAGTGGAAAACTTCTCTGGTTGTTTTACATCAGTGGCCCTACGTGCAACATATGCAGCGCAATTTGTACTTGTCATCATCGTATATTCAAGAGGCACTAATGTAACAAAACAACATCAACTGCACTGACCTCAAACCATGTGCTCACAATGGGATGGACTCACAATCATCTGAATCGGGAATGCTTATCCTGCACTGTACTTAATTACGAGTTGTAAAGAACAGGATTGGCTGGTTCGAGACCAGACTGTGACTGAAGTATTGAACATCGCCAGAAGTCTCCCGTGAGATAGATCAGAAAAGAGATGGAGAGACGAGGAACATGCACCTTGACCGCAAGGCCTGCGCAGGATAGGACGCTTTGGGGTCTTCTGCTCTTTGCTTGCTGCTGTGGAGGGCGAGCAAGCCTACAGGGCCGGGTAAAACTGGGTACACATTCAGATCCCGAAGAGATTGATTACATCTTAGGGGGTGTTCGTTTTCACCCCTCTAAATTTTAGACCTTTTAAAATGAAAGAGAATTTTGTAATTTAGGAGCATTAAATAAAATTTAAAGACAAAACTTTTTTACAGATAAATGCTCATTTCGAGATGAATCTAATGAGCCTAATTAATCTATGTTTTGCTACAGTGATGCTACAGTAACTATCATCTAATCACGGCTTAATTACCTTTATTAGATTTGTCTCACGAATTAGACCCGAGATTCTGCAGTTAGTTTTGTAATTAAATTTATTTAATACTTCTAAATAACAAGATTCTTTTTGATGTGACCACTATAAAATTTAGACCACTGAAAACGAGTGCCTTGTATTCTTTGAAGCTCAATCTACTTTGCTGGTGGCGCGGCGCTATCATCGTGGTTGGTGGAGTCTCCCATGGCCGTTTAATCTGCAACTCCAGTGCAGAGCTGCCGAGGTGGCACTGGCAGACAGCAGTTGGACGGGACCATCAGCTAATGGACTTGAAGCAGGTTCAACGGGGATATTACTTTTCTTATGGAGTTTGAGAATTATACGGCATAGGTGGGCCCAAGTCTATATCAAGCGCATCATCTTCTGACCACAGTGAAGCTAATTACATTTAGCACCGAATTGAGAAGCTCAAAACCAGAAAATGAAACGATCTTTCCTATCTACAGTCAGCTAGCAAGCTCTAGTTCTGGACCCACCAGGAGTCAGCAAGCTAAAGAGGCTGTATCGTATGGCGGTGCGGTGACAACAAGCTCTGTTCCCAATCACTGCTGTGCGGTGACGACAAGCGTTATGCGTGCGGCGGCGTGACGGGTACCGTGTGGTGCCACAGCTCCCTCGTCTTCCCCCATCAACGGCGAGGCCCTCTACTCTGCCTCTCTCGACACCGTTGGGCACTGGCACAGCAGAACACCGATGTCTCGCAGGTAGACCCACCGCCGTTCCATTTCTTTTTGTCTTTTCAGCCCTTGTTGAAGCGGTTTCCACCTGTTGCTACAAATCACTAATTTCCAGTGACACCAGCTTAGCGGCATAACGAATCGGAAGCATATATGTATGATGTGCGGATCCAGATATAGCTGTATATCTGGCAGCTACCAATCAAAAGCAGAAATATGAATGCTTATTTTCTGTACTACATGATTACGCGCAGTAAAAATAGATAAGAGTGCTAGTTTTAAACCGGTTTGACAAACACAACACGGATTGAAGTATCGAGGAACCCAATTAAGAAATCTCCCGTGAGGAAACAAACGGAAAGAATGAAAAACAAAACAGAGGGGCAAGAGATGATGACTTGATGAGAGACGAGCCATTCGCACCTCGATTTGCAGAGGGGCGCGTGATGCCTTTTAGTCTTCAGCTCCGTGACTTGTTGTGCAGGCGAGAAGACGGGGTTGGGGGCTCATTTATCTATTTATCCTACTGAGGCCGCGTGTTGTTTAAGACATTTGCAGTTTGTGTGTTCAATATGCTTTTCGCACTCAGGTACCAAAGCTATACAGAAATTGTCATGTGCCAATTTGAAAGACAGAGTCAGAGCTTCAACTCCCGCGCGGTGTCGAAGCGGTTAGGGCGTCTCAAACTTTGACATGAAACGTTCCGTGACACCGCCATGGATCGCAGGATGCTTCCTCTGCTCCATCCGACGAAAAGAAAAGAATAGACTCTCAAAGAACGTCAAGGAAACAAATTCCATGCCACTTCATCCCTACCAAAGGCAAACAGCGTGCTTAACTGAATCATTAACATACTGTCACCAGGCTGATAGGACAAAAAGGCATATGCATCTGACGATTTCAAAAGGGACGTCCGAGATTGGCGAATTGCGGAGGCACTTATTACATCGGATTTGCTATACATTTGTCAGCTATACCATATTTATATGGTTCTAGTTTCACAAAAAAAAACTTGGTTCTAATTTATCAATTTATTAAAACAAAAACAATGTTTTTGGAATGATATAAAATATATAATTGTACACAAATCTAGCCACGCAAATGCGCGGACGCCTCCCTAGTTCCAGTACATTTTAATGTCTATTTATCCTAGTGAAGTTCCTGGGTTTGATATGCTTTTTGCACCGAGGGTACGCGAGCTGCTCAAAAATGTTGAACCATAAGTGAACTGCCCTATCTTTTCTCATCAGCTTAGCCTTTTAGGTGAACTGGTTGATGTATACAACTCAACGTGATATCGAGCCAGAGATCTTTATTTCAAGTCCTGGTGACCGCATATTCCGCTGCGCCGCTCCTATTTCCACGTTTGCGCCCACAAAAGCTGCACGTGAGGGGAAGTGTTGAACCATAAGTGAATTGTCCACCTTTCCTTATCAGCTTAGACTTTTAGGTGCAACTGATCCGTGCATGCAACTCAACAACAAATAGTGACAATCCCACACGACCGATCCAGTTGCATAGATCAATTGGCATACGATGTAACATGACTAGCGTGCCTCAAACCGTCATGTGAAACCTTATGTAAGGCCGCGATGGGTGCAGACCGCAGGATGCATCTTCATCCCCCGAGAAGAAAATAAAAATTCAAGGCCAGCCGGCTGTTTAACTAAATTAGTAATGACGTGGTAGCGGCGTGGCTTAGTCACCGTGATGGCGGGTGAATGTTAATAAAGGGACACCGGGCACCGCAGACTCTCTTAAAATCCTAGTTTATTAATCTACAAGTGCCGTGTGTTCCTGGAAGAATGGCGTAGGATGCTTCCTCATGGCAAGAAAAACAAACCAAAGGCCACCTCGGACAAAGACATCCATTCTACTACTTCCTTTTTGCTGGCGAGGTTGCTGCTTAATTAATCAATTGGTCACCTTTGCTGGTGGCGCGGCGGCTATCATCATGGTCGTTTAATCTACAACTCCGAGTGCAAAGCTGCCGAGGTGGCAGAGTGGACTTTAGCAAACGGGGTGACGACGACGCAAGACAAGAGTTGGAGGGGACCTTCGGCTCATGGAGTTGGATCGAGCAGGTTAAACCGGCCTACTTTTCTTGTAGAGTTTGAGAATCATACGGCACAGGTGGTCTCCCAAGTCCATATCAAGTACATCATCTTCTGCCCACAGTGAAACTAATTACAATTTATATCACTGAAGAACCTCAAAAAACCAGGAACTGAAGCGATCTTTCCTACGTGCAGTCAGCTAGCAAGCTCTAGTTCTGGACTCACCATGAGTCAGGAAGCTAAGAAAGCTGTATCATATCAAGTGATCCGTCATAATTCACAACAAACACATGCATCTCTGCTCTTCGAAAAAGAAGCGAGGAGGGGATTGCATCAACTGCTACCAGAAGTAATTAGGACCACAAAGTTAAAAAACACATGCATATTCATCACATCACACTACGATGCCAATGCCATTTCCCTTGGGTTGCATTCTCGAGCATCTGAGTGCCTACCAACAAGGTGTGGGAAAAGAAAAAGCAGGTTCACAACATGTGAGAATGAATTGGCTGGGCATATTCTCATGGGCTTTGAGAACTCCACGGCCCATATTGGCTCACCCAAATCAAATGGAGGAGTCGGCGCCGCTCTCCTCCATCAGTTCCTCACGCCTCCCAGCACTGACTTCGACAAGGCACTGGCTCTACGACACGCTCCTCGCCGCGCTGGTCTTCCTGCCACCGGAGCTGCCATCCTAGCTATCCGGCTTCGAGGCTTTCCGCCTCGCCGTCTACTCCTCCGTCTCCGAGGCCAAGGCTGGCCAGGGAAAGCCCTTTCTTGTCCCGGTGCCTCCCTGACGTCCACACGCCAGCTTCCAGACCCACCACCAAGTCGCCTCGCCTCGCCGGCTGCAGCCTCCACCGATCCTCCGCCAGCGGCGAATCCAGTGTTCTCGCCGCCGCTGGGTAATCGGAGTTGCGTTCGAGGCGTACTACTCGAAGATCTCACAGATGCCGGCTGCGTCCAAGGTGGATGCCTGCAATGCTGTGGCAGCGTGGGCGGGGCAGTACTGCAAATGTCGTTTTGAGCTTGATGAGAAGGATTCGGAGGAGGATGAGGGAGATTCTTTGGGGTCGGTGTCGCTAATGTCATCGGAGGCTGAGAATGGGAAGGAGCTGGAGGACGAATTGGCAAGAATAGGTGTCAATGGGGACAGCAGCGAGCAGAATCCAGAATTGCAGTGAAGGAGCACCAGTTGATGGCTTAATGAGGAGAAAGTGTTCAAATAAAGGTTGGAGTGCTTACCTGTTATGCTAAAGACTTAATAATTACCTGGAATGCGTAACAACATTACTGTTGCTCTGAGGCAGTTTTTAGTGGGTGAATTTTTTAATTCTATAATGTCAAATTTGGTGCCCCTATTTAAAGTTTAATCTTGCTATACTCTCGTATCAAGACATGCGTTCGAAGCACGTCGCTTGAAGCATCCAAGGGTATAAAACAGACAACTTAAGTACACTGATCCTCACTTAAGCTGTGCAGAAGACACTCTGTCAGTGGGCAGTTGCCCTTGAGTTTTGCCCTGTTCTCTATGAACAAAACAATGCCATTGGAATGCTAGATTAACAATGTTTAACAAATAATCATGTACCCATGATATGTATGGTCGGAATAATCTGCGGGATCGAGCGGCATGGGTGGTGGCCTGCTACACCGCCGATGACACCTACTGGCTGGCTCGTCGTCAACCTCGGCATGTACATGTGGGTCTGTCTCGTGATGCTCCATATGCTGCTGCACGGTGTTCTGTTCTTGAAGCGTCTCCGCTTTTCGCAGGATCGAGTCGGTATAGCGCTGATGAACAGACGCAACAGTACAACATATAAAAAGCACGAATTAAGTCTTAAGTTATAACATTAGTCCAATTAAAACAACGAGTACACAGCGGAAGTTTTAACGATACAAATCCAAGTCCAAAAATAAGAGATACAAGCGCACGCGCTCACGATACAAGTGAATTCGCATCCAAAGCCATGAAGATACGAACTCGAGAGGAGATCACTCCTCAGTCTCCCAGTGGGCTGTCCAACCATAGGGAAGCTGGCCATCCCACTGTCCACCTCCACCCGTAGAGTCGGGGATAAAGGTGCTACCTGCAATCAAATATACAGAGCCAAACCCTGAGCAACTAATACTCAGCAAGTCTTACCCGTCAAAGTGGCTATCTACAGCCGACTCCTAATATGCAAGGCTAAAAAGGGGTGGCTGACTCAATAGCATAACTCGCACTAATTACTTGATCCTTACTTTCAAGTTTTAGTTTCACGTTAAGTACTTATCCAATAAAGCAGTGTGCATATAGCTAAAACAGATATTAGTAACAGTACATCAGATCATCAACATAGCAGTAATGAGATACTATAAATATAAGTACTAGTCATCATCATCAATCATATCACACTACGATGTGGCGCACTGAACAAGGTTGCTCTTGACCGAGAGCGGCGGCATCGATGTACATCCTGCAGGAGAAAAACCTGACCACACGCCGCACACAGCAAAAGCCGTATGCAGCAACTATTCGCGAAGGTCCCCCTAGAACTGGCTGAGTCTCACACCTCCCGAGAAAGGCCCTCCCGCACAGTCCCCGTCCCAGACGTACGCCCTGATTGGGAGGCATCCCTTCTCTCCCAAGTACCATGATAGAAAGTGCAAGTATCCGCGAGACACTAGGGCAACCTAAGCTACTAAGTTTACTAGTCCCATAAAAACACTAGCATGTGATCAGTACGTTCGAACTTGCTCAATAGGGCCAACAACGAACGGTCCTCAATCGACACAGACGGGGCTACACCACCGTGAAGGCCCAGCCTTCTCCAACCATCCTACACAAACAATTCCCCGTCCGGTCTCAACAAATCCTAAATTCATCTAGTACAATCCAGGGTAATTCCTAACTCGCGAGTGGGACCTACCACTCGACTTCTACCGTTCGCTAGTCCCTAAGCATAGCAAGTTCTAACGCAACCTAGACCACATCTACAAAAATAGGACACAAGGTAGGATATGGAAGGGTAATCCTAATGCAGTGCTAAGGCTTCACATCAATTCCTAATAGACCTAATGCACAATCAATTACTAGCCCCAATCAAGTGAGAAAGTAAAAATCCTAAACAGGGAGGCATGCACCGGGGCTTGCCTGGCTCAGGAGCTACGCTAACAAAGTCAGCGGGGTCAGTGTCCTGCTGCGGCTGCTCCTCCTGCACCTCCTGGGTCTGCTCCTCCGGCAGCTGGAAGTCGAGCGGCTCCGGAGTCGTCTCTGTCACTACACGTTATGACAAGGAACAATGCAGAGTTAGATGCAGAATATGATGCAAAAATGATTTAATTACTTGATAGGACAGTCATTTACACTCTAAGTGTAAATGATTAACTTTGTTAATTAATTTCGTCTGGAGTATTTCCTTTATTAACTTTTAATTAAGTTTACCATTAATTAACTTGGGCAAGTTAAATGAATAATGTGATTTCGAGAGTTGATTTATGTCCATTGGCATTTTTCTGGTGAAGAGTGCCACTGAAAGTAATTTATGGTGAAGTTTCATGATTTATTGCAGAGTAGATTATTTATAATAATTTATACAGTGCAGAACATGATTTAAATCATAATAAAATAATTAGGCAACATGTGACAGTGTAAAAATGCTCTGTAGGTGTGTTATCAGATTCTTAACAGGCATGCAAGAGTTCAGGATTTATTGGGCAACATAGAATTTATAAGGAATTAAACAAGATCTGGACAGATGTATTTTTCAGGAAATACACATTCTGCAAAAGTGTGATTTCTCATTTTTATTGGATAGATCATGTCGCAAGGAGTCCAACAAAATTAGTTTTACATTTTTTCTAGGATGTATTCGAATTATTATGCATTTTACAAGTTTCCTGCAATTTCTGGGAATTAAATTAATTCGAAAAGATTTGGAAATTGGGCGGCCAATCAGATCCGGCCACAAGGATGGCCACAGAGTCTGGGCCGCACAGGATCAGCCGTGTGCCATACGGGATTCAACCACTGAGACGCGAGGACACACGGTTGGCCACACGGAGTGTCACAAAGGATCCGTGTAGCCACACCGGATCGACGATCCTGTGGTCCTCCGGTGCGTTGGCCGGAGTTCCACCGGAGATGGGCGGCGGCTCATCGGAGGCGACGTCCCGGCGTTCTGGCGACCAAAGGAAAGGACGGAGAGGTGCGTCACGGCATGGAGAACTCACCGGAAGGGACGCCGTTCCACGGGGAAGGCCGGAGGGTGGTCGGCGTCGAGCGGCGGCGGAGGGAAGGTGGCCGGCGATGTCGCGGGCTTGCTCTGGTGGTCGGGGAGGTTCACAACTTGGTCCCTGGGCTTCCCGGAGTCGAGGAGAAGGTCGGCGTGGTACGCGTTGACGAAGAAGGAGCCGGGAAGGTGGTCGGCGACGGAGAGCCGCCCGCGGCGGTGAGGACCGGCGATGGGTAGAAGCTCAAATCTGGCGACTACACTGCGTAAGGAGGGAAAATGTGAGGTCCTGGGGGTGCGCAAGGTTTATGTGTACCTCCAGGCACGAGGAAAATGGGCGAGGCTCACCGGAGAGTGGGAATCGGTCGGTGGCGCGGCGAGTGGCTCGGGTGGCCGGGCTTGGGGATGGAGCTCTGATTCGCAATACTCACGGAGGGAAGAAGAATGGCGGCGCCATGGATATCTTGAGGACGTCGCGGCGCAGCTCTAGGCCAAGAAACGCGGCTGGAGTAGCTCCACAGCGGCGGCGCGACAGTGAGCTCCCGAGCGGCACGGCAATGGTGGTGCGGTGGCTAGGGTGTGAGGCAGCGAGGAGAGCATGCGAGGCTGGGAGAGAGAGGAAATGGCTCCTCTGGAGCTTGTCCGCACGGGATAGCGAGGGAGAGCGGCGTGGGCGGCGCGGCGGAGCCGTACATCGGCGGCCACGCGGCGGCAAAGTGCCGATGCTGCTCAGCGAGAGGGAAGAGACCGACAGGTGGGTCCCACGGGTATCTTTTCTTTTTCCCGATTAATTCAAACTGAAATTTTCCCCAATCGTTGGCGCTCGATTTGAACTAGCAAATGAACACCAAAAATTGTGAAACCAGTTGCATTCGAAAGATCATGAAATGCTCTTTCCAGTGACATAACATGCACATCTCAATTCGAAATAGAATTCAAATGGCAGCTAGTCAAAGTTGGACATTTTGGAACTTTGGGGATTTATTTGAGCATCGAAATGAATTTCAAAAATCACCAAAAATTCTCCAAAATTCTTATTTCGCAAGGGCTATCTTCAGAAATTTTGGTTGGGTCAAGTTGTTAAAGAAATTTTCGAGTTGCTTCACAGACATGGGTTTGAACTTGTTTAAACTTCGAATTTTGAATTTTGAATTTGGCTTAATTTCATCTTCACTTCAGTTTGGTTTGCACGCTTCTGTAATACAGTGACACGGGGTGTCACAGCCCTCCCCCCTTAAAGGAATCTCGTCCCGAGATTAAAGAGAAGGAGGAAAACGAATGGCGAAAGGACGAAGAAAAAGATGCAAAAATGGAACAACTAGATAACGCACCTCGGAGGTAGAAAACCTGGAAAATGGGAGTTTAAGAACTCCGCTGTCTCCCACGTGGCCTCGGCCTCAGAGTGGTTGCTCCATTGCACCTTATAGAATCTGGTAGTGCTCTTCCTGGTGACTCGGTCCTTCTGATCGACAATGCCAATAGGCTGCTCGGGGTATGTCAAATCTGGCTCAAGCTGCTCAACACCACTGACCACTCTGTCACTAGGAACCTTCAAGCACTTCTTCAGCTGCGATACGTGGAACACATTGTGAACACTGGAGAGATTGGAGGGCAACTCCAATCTATAAGCGACGGGTCCACACTGCTCAGATATCCGGAACGGTCCAACGTATCGGGGTGCTAGCTTCCCTCTGACACCAAACCGACGTACACCCTTTATGGGAGAGACACGAAGGTATACGTGGCTGCCAACTGCAAACACCAACGGTCGGCGTCTTCTGTCAGCATAGCTCTTCTGTCGAGACTTGGCTGCTCTCAAGTTCGACTGAATGCGTCTCACAGTCTCCTCGGCCTCTGCTATCAACTCAGTCCCAAAGGTGAATCGCTCGCCAGACTCAACCCAATTAAGGGGAGTGCGACAGCGACGTCCATACAACGCCTCAAAGGGTGCCATCTTGATGCTCTCCTGGTAACTGTTGTTGTAGGAGAACTCTGCTAGCGGTAAACATTTCTCCCAATCCTTGGTGTGAGTCAGCACGCAAGCACGAAGTAAGTCCTCAAGAATCTGGTTCACCCTCTCAGTCTGTCCATCTGTCTGAGGGTGGTAAGCAGCACTGCGGATCAAGGTGGTGTCTAAAGAAGCATGCAGCTGCTCCCAGAAGCGAGAAACAAACTGAGGTCCTCTATCTGAAATGATGGTCTTAGGCACTCCATGCAAACAGACAATCCGGGAGATATAAAGCTCAGCATACTTCTGCACACTGTAACGGGTATACACTGGAATGAAGTGAGCTGACTTGGTCAATCGATCGACAATTACCCAAATAGAGTCATGCTTCTGTGATGTGAGAGGTAAGCCAACAATGAAGTCCATGCTAATATCCTCCCACTTCCAAGCAGGAATACTCAAAGGCTGCAATAATCCAGCTGGCTTCATGTATTCTGCCTTCACTCTCCTGCAAGTGTCACACTCAGAAACGTACTGTGCGACCTCCCGCTTCATGCGGGTCCACCAGAAGCGACTCCTCAAATCCTGGTACATCTTGTTGCTACCAGGGTGGATGGAATACTTGGACAAGTGTGCCTCATCAAGAATCTTCCTGCGCAACTCAAAGTCCTTAGGAACTACCAATCTGTCCTTGAACCACAGGACTCCATCCTCATTCTCTCTGAAACACTGGACTCCAGCTTCCCCGAGCTTGAGTCTCCTCCTGAGGTGATTCACCTTCTGATCCTTCTTCTGCGCTGCCACAATCTCATCTCGCAGGGTCGAAACAAGTGATATATTGGCCAAAGAGCCATAAGCATACACTCTAAGACTGGGCTCTGCCTCTGCATAAGGAGCTGCGATGAGATTATTGCAATGAGCCTTGCGACTCAAAGCATCAGCAACCACATTAGCCTTCCCTGGGTGATAGTGAATCTCCAGATCATAGTCCTTGATCAGCTCTAACCATCTCCTCTGGCGCATGTTCAGATCTGACTGCGTGAATATGTACTTGAGGCTCTTGTGATCTGTGTAGATATGCACCAGATTTCCCAACAGATAATGCCGCCATACTTTCAAAGCAAGTACGACAGCTGCAAGCTCAAGATCGTGAGTGGGGTAATGCTCTTCATGTCGCTTAAGCTGCCGAGAGACATAAGCAATTACCCTGCCATCCTGCATCAGCACACAACCAAGACCAGTACCGGAAGCATCACAATACACATCAAATGGCTTGGTGATATCAGGCTGAGCTAAAACTGGAGCGGTAGTGAGAAGCTTCTTCAGATTCTGGAAAGCATCACCACACTGCGAGCTCCACACAAATCTCATGTTCTTCTTCAGCAACTCAGTGATGGGCTTGGAGATCTTAGAGAAATTCGGAATAAACCGACGGTAGTAACCAGCCAAACCCAAGAAACTACGAATCTGAGAGACAGTCGTAGGTGCGTTCCAATCCAGAACATCCTGCACCTTGCTAGGGTCAACAGCAATACCCTCAGCTGATATAACATGGCCCAGAAAAGGCACCTCGCTAAGCCAGAACTCGCACTTGCTGAACTTAGCGTACAGCTGGTGATCCCTCAAACGCTGCAACACAATCCTGAGGTGCTGCTCATGTTCCTCCTCTGTCTCTGAATAGATCAAGATGTCGTCAATGAACACCACGACAAACTTGTCCAACTCTGGCATGAACACTGAGTTCATCAAGTACATGAAGTAAGCAGGTGCATTGGTCAAACCGAAAGACATCACCAAGTACTCATAGAGTCCATATCTGGTAGCGAAAGCAGTCTTCGGAATGTCCTCTGCTCGGATCTTAATCTGATGATACCCAGAACGGAGATCAATCTTGGAGAACACCTTAGCTCTAGCAAGCTGATCGAACAAGATATCAATGCGAGGCAGCGGATACTTGTTCTTAATCGTCACCGCATTAAGTGGCCTATAATCCACACATAGCCTGAGCGCCTGATCCTTCTTCTTCACAAACAAGGCTGGACAACCCCAAGGTGAAGAGCTAGGACGAATGAAACCCTTGTCCAATAGCTCCTTCAGCTGCATCTTCAACTCTGCTAACTCATTAGGGGCCATCTTGTACGGTTTCCTGGAGATAGGTGCTGTGCCTGGCTGCAAGTCAATGCGGAACTCCACATCACGATCTGGTGGTAAGCCTGGCAAATCATCTGGAAACACATCGGGGTACTCACGCACCACCGGTATCATATCCAGACTCTTGCCAACGGTCTGGTGCACTGACGGTCGCGATGGGGCCAACAAGGATAGCTGAAGGGTGATCTTGCCGTGCATAGGAGAATCCAAGTGAACAAGACGGAGAGAAGTATCAAGAACAGCCTTCTGCAACCTCATCCATCCCATACCAAGTATCACATCTAAACCCTGACCGTCCAACACAATAAGATGGGTCGGGTAGATCTGTCCAGCAAGGTCAATAGGAGCATTACGCACTATCTGCCTCGTCACAATGCGGCCTCCTGGTGTACTGATCACGTACAGAGTCTCTAAGGAAGAAATCACAAGACCCAGTCGTCGAGTACAAGCTAAACTGACAAACTCATGTGTCGCACCTGAATCAAACAAGATAACCACGGGCTCGTGTCGCATAGAGAACGTACCAGCTAGAACCTGCTCACCCTCTGGAACCTCCTCTGCAGTGGTGTAGTTAACGCGCCCAGTCTTGACTGGCGCGTTCCTGCCCTGCTGGCGCTGCTGTCCTGCTGCCTGAACTGGAGCCCTCTGCGCGTTGTTCTGCCTAGGTGCTGCACGGCAGTCACGCGCAAAGTGCCCCACCTGTCCACAGTTGTAGCACGGAAACCCTCTGCCTGCCTGCTGCTGCTGCTGCTGCGAGCGCTGCTGCTGCTGACGCTGCTGCTGCTGTGGCTGTCTCTGAGCCAACTGCTGCTGCTGCTGCTGACGCTGGTACTGTGGAGGTGCAAGGTACCTCTGTCCACTGGGAGCGGTGTACACAAGGCGTGGCCTGGCTGAAGTGCTGCCAGACTGTGGTGCCACTGCCTTCCTCTTCCTCTTGTCGTCCTGGTGTGCCCTGAAGGCATCCTCCATCACGATCGCTGCACTGACAAGCTCGTCGAAGGTACCACCGGCGTTCAGGACAAGCCGGGACTGAAGCTTGGTAGACAAGCCTCTCAAGAAACACGCCTTCCGCTTGGCGGGCGTGTCTACCTGGTCTGGAGCAAACTGGGCCAGGTGGTTGAACACCTGGGCGTAGTCGAACACGCTCCTGCCTCCCTGCCTGAGGTCCAGGAACTCCCTGAGCTTCCGCTGCATAAGGCCAGGCGGAATGTGGAACGAGCGAAAGGCCTCTCTGAACTGTGCCCAAGTCAACTGCTGACCGGCTGGAAGAGTGGCAAGGTGAGCAAGATATTCAATATGGCAGAATTGAAAAGCAAGAAAGGCCATAAGCATCCATATAGGGAGAGTTTGCAAGAAAAATCCCACAAACTGCTCCAAACTGAACAACCATGCTAAATAAAAATTAGAACATGGTAAAGAAGTTCTGGAAGGTCCATATCAAGTACATCATCTTCTGCCCACAGTGAAACTAATTACAATTTATATCACTGAAGAACCTCAAAAAACCAGGAACTGAAGCGATCTTTCCTACGTGCAGTCAGCTAGCAAGCTCTAGTTCTGGACTCACCATGAGTCAGGAAGCTAAGAAAGCTGTATCATATCAAGTGATCCGTCATAATTCACAACAAACACATGCATCTCTGCTCTTCGAAAAAGAAGCGAGGAGGGGATTGCATCAACTGCTACCAGAAGTAATTAGGACCACAAAGTTAAAAAACACATGCATATTCATCACATCACACTACGATGCCAATGCCATTTCCCTTGGGTTGCATTCTCGAGCATCTGAGTGCCTACCAACAAGGTGTGGGAAAAGAAAAAGCAGGTTCACAACATGTGAGAATGAATTGGCTGGGCATATTCTCATGGGCTTTGAGAACTCCACGGCCCATATTGGCTCACCCAAATCAAATGGAGGAGTCGGCGCCGCTCTCCTCCATCAGTTCCTCACGCCTCCCAGCACTGACTTCGACAAGGCACTGGCTCTACGACACGCTCCTCGCCGCGCTGGTCTTCCTGCCACCGGAGCTGCCATCCTAGCTATCCGGCTTCGAGGCTTTCCGCCTCGCCGTCTACTCCTCCGTCTCCGAGGCCAAGGCTGGCCAGGGAAAGCCCTTTCTTGTCCCGGTGCCTCCCTGACGTCCACACGCCAGCTTCCAGACCCACCACCAAGTCGCCTCGCCTCGCCGGCTGCAGCCTCCACCGATCCTCCGCCAGCGGCGAATCCAGTGTTCTCGCCGCCGCTGGGTAATCGGAGTTGCGTTCGAGGCGTACTACTCGAAGATCTCACAGATGCCGGCTGCGTCCAAGGTGGATGCCTGCAATGCTGTGGCAGCATGGGCGGGGCAGTACTGCAAATGTCGTTTTGAGCTTGATGAGAAGGATTCGGAGGAGGATGAGGGAGATTCTTTGGGGTCGGTGTCGCTAATGTCATCGGAGGCTGAGAATGGGAAGGAGCTGGAGGACGAATTGGCAAGAATAGGTGTCAATGGGGACAGCAGCGAGCAGAATCCAGAATTGCAGTGAAGGAGCACCAGTTGATGGCTTAATGAGGAGAAAGTGTTCAAATAAAGGTTGGAGTGCTTACCTGTTATGCTAAAGACTTAATAATTACCTGGAATGCGTAACAACATTACTGTTGCTCTGAGGCAGTTTTTAGTGGGTGAATTTTTTAATTCTATAATGTCAAATTTGGTGCCCCTATTTAAAGTTTAATCTTGCTATACTCTCGTATCAAGACATGCGTTCGAAGCACGTCGCTTGAAGCATCCAAGGGTATAAAACAGACAACTTAAGTACACTGATCCTCACTTAAGCTGTGCAGAAGACACTCTGTCAGTGGGCAGTTGCCCTTGAGTTTTGCCCTGTTCTCTATGAACAAAACAATGCCATTGGAATGCTAGATTAACAATGTTTAACAAATAATCATGTACCCATGATATGTATGGTCGGAATAATCTGCGGGATCGAGCGGCATGGGTGGTGGCCTGCTACACCGCCGATGACACCTACTGGCTGGCTCGTCGTCAACCTCGGCATGTACATGTGGGTCTGTCTCGTGATGCTCCATATGCTGCTGCACGGTGTTCTGTTCTTGAAGCGTCTCCGCTTTTCGCAGGATCGAGTCGGTATAGCGCTGATGAACAGACGCAACAGTACAACATATAAAAAGCACGAATTAAGTCTTAAGTTATAACATTAGTCCAATTAAAACAACGAGTACACAGCGGAAGTTTTAACGATACAAATCCAAGTCCAAAAATAAGAGATACAAGCGCACGCGCTCACGATACAAGTGAATTCGCATCCAAAGCCATGAAGATACGAACTCGAGAGGAGATCACTCCTCAGTCTCCCAGTGGGCTGTCCAACCATAGGGAAGCTGGCCATCCCACTGTCCACCTCCACCCGTAGAGTCGGGGATAAAGGTGCTACCTGCAATCAAATATACAGAGCCAAACCCTGAGCAACTAATACTCAGCAAGTCTTACCCGTCAAAGTGGCTATCTACAGCCGACTCCTAATATGCAAGGCTAAAAAGGGGTGGCTGACTCAATAGCATAACTCGCACTAATTACTTGATCCTTACTTTCAAGTTTTAGTTTCACGTTAAGTACTTATCCAATAAAGCAGTGTGCATATAGCTAAAACAGATATTAGTAACAGTACATCAGATCATCAACATAGCAGTAATGAGATACTATAAATATAAGTACTAGTCATCATCATCAATCATATCACACTACGATGTGGCGCACTGAACAAGGTTGCTCTTGACCGAGAGCGGCGGCATCGATGTACATCCTGCAGGAGAAAAACCTGACCACACGCCGCACACAGCAAAAGCCGTATGCAGCAACTATTCGCGAAGGTCCCCCTAGAACTGGCTGAGTCTCACACCTCCCGAGAAAGGCCCTCCCGCACAGTCCCCGTCCCAGACGTACGCCCTGATTGGGAGGCATCCCTTCTCTCCCAAGTACCATGATAGAAAGTGCAAGTATCCGCGAGACACTAGGGCAACCTAAGCTACTAAGTTTACTAGTCCCATAAAAACACTAGCATGTGATCAGTACGTTCGAACTTGCTCAATAGGGCCAACAACGAACGGTCCTCAATCGACACAGACGGGGCTACACCACCGTGAAGGCCCAGCCTTCTCCAACCATCCTACACAAACAATTCCCCGTCCGGTCTCAACAAATCCTAAATTCATCTAGTACAATCCAGGGTAATTCCTAACTCGCGAGTGGGACCTACCACTCGACTTCTACCGTTCGCTAGTCCCTAAGCATAGCAAGTTCTAACGCAACCTAGACCACATCTACAAAAATAGGACACAAGGTAGGATATGGAAGGGTAATCCTAATGCAGTGCTAAGGCTTCACATCAATTCCTAATAGACCTAATGCACAATCAATTACTAGCCCCAATCAAGTGAGAAAGTAAAAATCCTAAACAGGGAGGCATGCACCGGGGCTTGCCTGGCTCAGGAGCTACGCTAACAAAGTCAGCGGGGTCAGTGTCCTGCTGCGGCTGCTCCTCCTGCACCTCCTGGGTCTGCTCCTCCGGCAGCTGGAAGTCGAGCGGCTCCGGAGTCGTCTCTGTCACTACACGTTATGACAAGGAACAATGCAGAGTTAGATGCAGAATATGATGCAAAAATGATTTAATTACTTGATAGGACAGTCATTTACACTCTAAGTGTAAATGATTAACTTTGTTAATTAATTTCGTCTGGAGTATTTCCTTTATTAACTTTTAATTAAGTTTACCATTAATTAACTTGGGCAAGTTAAATGAATAATGTGATTTTGAGAGTTGATTTATGTCCATTGGCATTTTTCTGGTGAAGAGTGCCACTGAAAGTAATTTATGGTGAAGTTTCATGATTTATTGCAGAGTAGATTATTTATAATAATTTATACAGTGCAGAACATGATTTAAATCATAATAAAATAATTAGGCAACATGTGACAGTGTAAAAATGCTCTGTAGGTGTGTTATCAGATTCTTAACAGGCATGCAAGAGTTCAGGATTTATTGGGCAACATAGAATTTATAAGGAATTAAACAAGATCTGGACAGATGTATTTTTCAGGAAATACACATTCTGCAAAAGTGTGATTTCTCATTTTTATTGGATAGATCATGTCGCAAGGAGTCCAACAAAATTAGTTTCACATTTTTTCTAGGATGTATTCGAATTATTATGCATTTTACAAGTTTCCTGCAATTTCTGGGAATTAAATTAATTCGAAAAGATTTGGAAATTGGGCGGCCAATCAGATCCGGCCACAAGGATGGCCACAGAGTCTGGGCCGCACAGGATCAGCCGTGTGCCATACGGGATTCAACCACTGAGACGCGAGGACACACGGTTGGCCACACGGAGTGTCACAAAGGATCCGTGTAGCCACACCGGATCGACGATCCTGTGGTCCTCCGGTGCGTTGGCCGGAGTTCCACCGGAGATGGGCGGCGGCTCATCGGAGGCGACGTCCCGGCGTTCTGGCGACCAAAGGAAAGGACGGAGAGGTGCGTCACGGCATGGAGAACTCACCGGAAGGGACGCCGTTCCACGGGGAAGGCCGGAGGGTGGTCGGCGTCGAGCGGCGGCGGAGGGAAGGTGGCCGGCGATGTCGCGGGCTTGCTCTGGTGGTCGGGGAGGTTCACAACTTGGTCCCTGGGCTTCCCGGAGTCGAGGAGAAGGTCGGCGTGGTACGCGTTGACGAAGAAGGAGCCGGGAAGGTGGTCGGCGACGGAGAGCCGCCCGCGGCGGTGAGGACCGGCGATGGGTAGAAGCTCAAATCTGGCGACTACACTGCGTAAGGAGGGAAAATGTGAGGTCCTGGGGGTGCGCAAGGTTTATGTGTACCTCCAGGCACGAGGAAAATGGGCGAGGCTCACCGGAGAGTGGGAATCGGTCGGTGGCGCGGCGAGTGGCTCGGGTGGCCGGGCTTGGGGATGGAGCTCTGATTCGCAATACTCACGGAGGGAAGAAGAATGGCGGCGCCATGGATATCTTGAGGACGTCGCGGCGCAGCTCTAGGCCAAGAAACGCGGCTGGAGTAGCTCCACAGCGGCGGCGCGACAGTGAGCTCCCGAGCGGCACGGCAATGGTGGTGCGGTGGCTAGGGTGTGAGGCAGCGAGGAGAGCATGCGAGGCTGGGAGAGAGAGGAAATGGCTCCTCTGGAGCTTGTCCGCACGGGATAGCGAGGGAGAGCGGCGTGGGCGGCGCGGCGGAGCCGTACATCGGCGGCCACGCGGCGGCAAAGTGCCGATGCTGCTCAGCGAGAGGGAAGAGACCGACAGGTGGGTCCCACGGGTATCTTTTCTTTTTCCCGATTAATTCAAACTGAAATTTTCCCCAATCGTTGGCGCTCGATTTGAACTAGCAAATGAACACCAAAAATTGTGAAACCAGTTGCATTCGAAAGATCATGAAATGCTCTTTCCAGTGACATAACATGCACATCTCAATTCGAAATAGAATTCAAATGGCAGCTAGTCAAAGTTGGACATTTTGGAACTTTGGGGATTTATTTGAGCATCGAAATGAATTTCAAAAATCACCAAAAATTCTCCAAAATTCTTATTTCGCAAGGGCTATCTTCAGAAATTTTGGTTGGGTCAAGTTGTTAAAGAAATTTTCGAGTTGCTTCACAGACATGGGTTTGAACTTGTTTAAACTTCGAATTTTGAATTTTGAATTTGGCTTAATTTCATCTTCACTTCAGTTTGGTTTGCACGCTTCTGTAATACAGTGACACGGGGTGTCACAGCCCTCCCCCCTTAAAGGAATCTCGTCCCGAGATTAAAGAGAAGGAGGAAAACGAATGGCGAAAGGACGAAGAAAAAGATGCAAAAATGGAACAACTAGATAACGCACCTCGGAGGTAGAAAACCTGGAAAATGGGAGTTTAAGAACTCCGCTGTCTCCCACGTGGCCTCGGCCTCAGAGTGGTTGCTCCATTGCACCTTATAGAATCTGGTAGTGCTCTTCCTGGTGACTCGGTCCTTCTGATCGACAATGCCAATAGGCTGCTCGGGGTATGTCAAATCTGGCTCAAGCTGCTCAACACCACTGACCACTCTGTCACTAGGAACCTTCAAGCACTTCTTCAGCTGCGATACGTGGAACACATTGTGAACACTGGAGAGATTGGAGGGCAACTCCAATCTATAAGCGACGGGTCCACACTGCTCAGATATCCGGAACGGTCCAACGTATCGGGGTGCTAGCTTCCCTCTGACACCAAACCGACGTACACCCTTTATGGGAGAGACACGAAGGTATACGTGGCTGCCAACTGCAAACACCAACGGTCGGCGTCTTCTGTCAGCATAGCTCTTCTGTCGAGACTTGGCTGCTCTCAAGTTCGACTGAATGCGTCTCACAGTCTCCTCGGCCTCTGCTATCAACTCAGTCCCAAAGGTGAATCGCTCGCCAGACTCAACCCAATTAAGGGGAGTGCGACAGCGACGTCCATACAACGCCTCAAAGGGTGCCATCTTGATGCTCTCCTGGTAACTGTTGTTGTAGGAGAACTCTGCTAGCGGTAAACATTTCTCCCAATCCTTGGTGTGAGTCAGCACGCAAGCACGAAGTAAGTCCTCAAGAATCTGGTTCACCCTCTCAGTCTGTCCATCTGTCTGAGGGTGGTAAGCAGCACTGCGGATCAAGGTGGTGTCTAAAGAAGCATGCAGCTGCTCCCAGAAGCGAGAAACAAACTGAGGTCCTCTATCTGAAATGATGGTCTTAGGCACTCCATGCAAACAGACAATCCGGGAGATATAAAGCTCAGCATACTTCTGCACACTGTAACGGGTATACACTGGAATGAAGTGAGCTGACTTGGTCAATCGATCGACAATTACCCAAATAGAGTCATGCTTCTGTGATGTGAGAGGTAAGCCAACAATGAAGTCCATGCTAATATCCTCCCACTTCCAAGCAGGAATACTCAAAGGCTGCAATAATCCAGCTGGCTTCATGTATTCTGCCTTCACTCTCCTGCAAGTGTCACACTCAGAAACGTACTGTGCGACCTCCCGCTTCATGCGGGTCCACCAGAAGCGACTCCTCAAATCCTGGTACATCTTGTTGCTACCAGGGTGGATGGAATACTTGGACAAGTGTGCCTCATCAAGAATCTTCCTGCGCAACTCAAAGTCCTTAGGAACTACCAATCTGTCCTTGAACCACAGGACTCCATCCTCATTCTCTCTGAAACACTGGACTCCAGCTTCCCCGAGCTTGAGTCTCCTCCTGAGGTGATTCACCTTCTCATCCTTCTTCTGCGCTGCCACAATCTCATCTCGCAGGGTCGAAACAAGTGATATATTGGCCAAAGAGCCATAAGCATACACTCTAAGACTGGGCTCTGCCTCTGCATAAGGAGCTGCGATGAGATTATTGCAATGAGCCTTGCGACTCAAAGCATCAGCAACCACATTAGCCTTCCCTGGGTGATAGTGAATCTCCAGATCATAGTCCTTGATCAGCTCTAACCATCTCCTCTGGCGCATGTTCAGATCTGACTGCGTGAATATGTACTTGAGGCTCTTGTGATCTGTGTAGATATGCACCAGATTTCCCAACAGATAATGCCGCCATACTTTCAAAGCAAGTACGACAGCTGCAAGCTCAAGATCGTGAGTGGGGTAATGCTCTTCATGTCGCTTAAGCTGCCGAGAGACATAAGCAATTACCCTGCCATCCTGCATCAGCACACAACCAAGACCAGTACCGGAAGCATCACAATACACATCAAATGGCTTGGTGATATCAGGCTGAGCTAAAACTGGAGCGGTAGTGAGAAGCTTCTTCAGATTCTGGAAAGCATCACCACACTGCGAGCTCCACACAAATCTCATGTTCTTCTTCAGCAACTCAGTGATGGGCTTGGAGATCTTAGAGAAATTCGGAATAAACCGACGGTAGTAACCAGCCAAACCCAAGAAACTACGAATCTGAGAGACAGTCGTAGGTGCGTTCCAATCCAGAACATCCTGCACCTTGCTAGGGTCAACAGCAATACCCTCAGCTGATATAACATGGCCCAGAAAAGGCACCTCGCTAAGCCAGAACTCGCACTTGCTGAACTTAGCGTACAGCTGGTGATCCCTCAAACGCTGCAACACAATCCTGAGGTGCTGCTCATGTTCCTCCTCTGTCTCTGAATAGATCAAGATGTCGTCAATGAACACCACGACAAACTTGTCCAACTCTGGCATGAACACTGAGTTCATCAAGTACATGAAGTAAGCAGGTGCATTGGTCAAACCGAAAGACATCACCAAGTACTCATAGAGTCCATATCTGGTAGCGAAAGCAGTCTTCGGAATGTCCTCTGCTCGGATCTTAATCTGATGATACCCAGAACGGAGATCAATCTTGGAGAACACCTTAGCTCTAGCAAGCTGATCGAACAAGATATCAATGCGAGGCAGCGGATACTTGTTCTTAATCGTCACCGCATTAAGTGGCCTATAATCCACACATAGCCTGAGCGCCTGATCCTTCTTCTTCACAAACAAGGCTGGACAACCCCAAGGTGAAGAGCTAGGACGAATGAAACCCTTGTCCAATAGCTCCTTCAGCTGCATCTTCAACTCTGCTAACTCATTAGGGGCCATCTTGTACGGTTTCCTGGAGATAGGTGCTGTGCCTGGCTGCAAGTCAATGCGGAACTCCACATCACGATCTGGTGGTAAGCCTGGCAAATCATCTGGAAACACATCGGGGTACTCACGCACCACCGGTATCATATCCAGACTCTTGCCAACGGTCTGGTGCACTGACGGTCGCGATGGGGCCAACAAGGATAGCTGAAGGGTGATCTTGCCGTGCATAGGAGAATCCAAGTGAACAAGACGGAGAGAAGTATCAAGAACAGCCTTCTGCAACCTCATCCATCCCATACCAAGTATCACATCTAAACCCTGACCGTCCAACACAATAAGATGGGTCGGGTAGATCTGTCCAGCAAGGTCAATAGGAGCATTACGCACTATCTGCCTCGTCACAATGCGGCCTCCTGGTGTACTGATCACGTACAGAGTCTCTAAGGAAGAAATCACAAGACCCAGTCGTCGAGTACAAGCTAAACTGACAAACTCATGTGTCGCACCTGAATCAAACAAGATAACCACGGGCTCGTGTCGCATAGAGAACGTACCAGCTAGAACCTGCTCACCCTCTGGAACCTCCTCTGCAGTGGTGTAGTTAACGCGCCCAGTCTTGACTGGCGCGTTCCTGCCCTGCTGGCGCTGCTGTCCTGCTGCCTGAACTGGAGCCCTCTGCGCGTTGTTCTGCCTAGGTGCTGCACGGCAGTCACGCGCAAAGTGCCCCACCTGTCCACAGTTGTAGCACGGAAACCCTCTGCCTGCCTGCTGCTGCGAGCGCTGCTGCTGCTGACGCTGCTGCTGCTGTGGCTGTCTCTGAGCCAACTGCTGCTGCTGCTGCTGACGCTGGTACTGTGGAGGTGCAAGGTACCTCTGTCCACTGGGAGCGGTGTACACAAGGCGTGGCCTGGCTGAAGTGCTGCCAGACTGTGGTGCCACTGCCTTCCTCTTCCTCTTGTCGTCCTGGTGTGCCCTGAAGGCATCCTCCATCACGATCGCTGCACTGACAAGCTCGTCGAAGGTACCACCGGCGTTCAGGACAAGCCGGGACTGAAGCTTGGTAGACAAGCCTCTCAAGAAACACGCCTTCCGCTTGGCGGGCGTGTCTACTTGGTCTGGAGCAAACTGGGCCAGGTGGTTGAACACCTGGGCGTAGTCGAACACGCTCCTGCCTCCCTGCCTGAGGTCCAGGAACTCCCTGAGCTTCCGCTGCATAAGGCCAGGCGGAATGTGGAACGAGCGAAAGGCCTCTCTGAACTGTGCCCAAGTCAACTGCTGACCGGCTGGAAGAGTGGCAAGGTGAGCAAGATATTCAATATGGCAGAATTGAAAAGCAAGAAAGGCCATAAGCATCCATATAGGGAGAGTTTGCAAGAAAAATCCCACAAACTGCTCCAAACTGAACAACCATGCTAAATAAAAATTAGAACATGGTAAAGAAGTTCTGGAAGGTCCATATCAAGTACATCATCTTCTGCCCACAGTGAAACTAATTACAATTTATATCACTGAAGAACCTCAAAAAACCAGGAACTGAAGCGATCTTTCCTACGTGCAGTCAGCTAGCAAGCTCTAGTTCTGGACTCACCATGAGTCAGGAAGCTAAGAAAGCTGTATCATATCAAGTGATCCGTCATAATTCACAACAAACACATGCATCTCTGCTCTTCGAAAAAGAAGCGAGGAGGGGATTGCATCAACTGCTACCAGAAGTAATTAGGACCACAAAGTTAAAAAACACATGCATATTCATCACATCACACTACGATGCCAATGCCATTTCCCTTGGGTTGCATTCTCGAGCATCTGAGTGCCTACCAACAAGGTGTGGGAAAAGAAAAAGCAGGTTCACAACATGTGAGAATGAATTGGCTGGGCATATTCTCATGGGCTTTGAGAACTCCACGGCCCATATTGGCTCACCCAAATCAAATGGAGGAGTCGGCGCCGCTCTCCTCCATCAGTTCCTCACGCCTCCCAGCACTGACTTCGACAAGGCACTGGCTCTACGACACGCTCCTCGCCGCGCTGGTCTTCCTGCCACCGGAGCTGCCATCCTAGCTATCCGGCTTCGAGGCTTTCCGCCTCGCCGTCTACTCCTCCGTCTCCGAGGCCAAGGCTGGCCAGGGAAAGCCCTTTCTTGTCCCGGTGCCTCCCTGACGTCCACACGCCAGCTTCCAGACCCACCACCAAGTCGCCTCGCCTCGCCGGCTGCAGCCTCCACCGATCCTCCGCCAGCGGCGAATCCAGTGTTCTCGCCGCCGCTGGGTAATCGGAGTTGCGTTCGAGGCGTACTACTCGAAGATCTCACAGATGCCGGCTGCGTCCAAGGTGGATGCCTGCAATGCTGTGGCAGCATGGGCGGGGCAGTACTGCAAATGTCGTTTTGAGCTTGATGAGAAGGATTCGGAGGAGGATGAGGGAGATTCTTTGGGGTCGGTGTCGCTAATGTCATCGGAGGCTGAGAATGGGAAGGAGCTGGAGGACGAATTGGCAAGAATAGGTGTCAATGGGGACAGCAGCGAGCAGAATCCAGAATTGCAGTGAAGGAGCACCAGTTGATGGCTTAATGAGGAGAAAGTGTTCAAATAAAGGTTGGAGTGCTTACCTGTTATGCTAAAGACTTAATAATTACCTGGAATGCGTAACAACATTACTGTTGCTCTGAGGCAGTTTTTAGTGGGTGAATTTTTTAATTCTATAATGTCAAATTTGGTGCCCCTATTTAAAGTTTAATCTTGCTATACTCTCGTATCAAGACATGCGTTCGAAGCACGTCGCTTGAAGCATCCAAGGGTATAAAACAGACAACTTAAGTACACTGATCCTCACTTAAGCTGTGCAGAAGACACTCTGTCAGTGGGCAGTTGCCCTTGAGTTTTGCCCTGTTCTCTATGAACAAAACAATGCCATTGGAATGCTAGATTAACAATGTTTAACAAATAATCATGTACCCATGATATGTATGGTCGGAATAATCTGCGGGATCGAGCGGCATGGGTGGTGGCCTGCTACACCGCCGATGACACCTACTGGCTGGCTCGTCGTCAACCTCGGCATGTACATGTGGGTCTGTCTCGTGATGCTCCATATGCTGCTGCACGGTGTTCTGTTCTTGAAGCGTCTCCGCTTTTCGCAGGATCGAGTCGGTATAGCGCTGATGAACAGACGCAACAGTACAACATATAAAAAGCACGAATTAAGTCTTAAGTTATAACATTAGTCCAATTAAAACAACGAGTACACAGCGGAAGTTTTAACGATACAAATCCAAGTCCAAAAATAAGAGATACAAGCGCACGCGCTCACGATACAAGTGAATTCGCATCCAAAGCCATGAAGATACGAACTCGAGAGGAGATCACTCCTCAGTCTCCCAGTGGGCTGTCCAACCATAGGGAAGCTGGCCATCCCACTGTCCACCTCCACCCGTAGAGTCGGGGATAAAGGTGCTACCTGCAATCAAATATACAGAGCCAAACCCTGAGCAACTAATACTCAGCAAGTCTTACCCGTCAAAGTGGCTATCTACAGCCGACTCCTAATATGCAAGGCTAAAAAGGGGTGGCTGACTCAATAGCATAACTCGCACTAATTACTTGATCCTTACTTTCAAGTTTTAGTTTCACGTTAAGTACTTATCCAATAAAGCAGTGTGCATATAGCTAAAACAGATATTAGTAACAGTACATCAGATCATCAACATAGCAGTAATGAGATACTATAAATATAAGTACTAGTCATCATCATCAATCATATCACACTACGATGTGGCGCACTGAACAAGGTTGCTCTTGACCGAGAGCGGCGGCATCGATGTACATCCTGCAGGAGAAAAACCTGACCACACGCCGCACACAGCAAAAGCCGTATGCAGCAACTATTCGCGAAGGTCCCCCTAGAACTGGCTGAGTCTCACACCTCCCGAGAAAGGCCCTCCCGCACAGTCCCCGTCCCAGACGTACGCCCTGATTGGGAGGCATCCCTTCTCTCCCAAGTACCATGATAGAAAGTGCAAGTATCCGCGAGACACTAGGGCAACCTAAGCTACTAAGTTTACTAGTCCCATAAAAACACTAGCATGTGATCAGTACGTTCGAACTTGCTCAATAGGGCCAACAACGAACGGTCCTCAATCGACACAGACGGGGCTACACCACCGTGAAGGCCCAGCCTTCTCCAACCATCCTACACAAACAATTCCCCGTCCGGTCTCAACAAATCCTAAATTCATCTAGTACAATCCAGGGTAATTCCTAACTCGCGAGTGGGACCTACCACTCGACTTCTACCGTTCGCTAGTCCCTAAGCATAGCAAGTTCTAACGCAACCTAGACCACATCTACAAAAATAGGACACAAGGTAGGATATGGAAGGGTAATCCTAATGCAGTGCTAAGGCTTCACATCAATTCCTAATAGACCTAATGCACAATCAATTACTAGCCCCAATCAAGTGAGAAAGT
Source organism: Eragrostis curvula (assembly GCA_007726485.1). Lineage (NCBI taxonomy): Eukaryota > Viridiplantae > Streptophyta > Magnoliopsida > Poales > Poaceae > Eragrostis > Eragrostis curvula. Next base: position 48,354,997 of record CM017440.1, read on the forward strand.
AAAAATCCTAAACAGGGAGGCATGCACCGGGGCTTGCCTGGCTCAGGAGCTACGCTAACAAAGTCAGCGGGGTCAGTGTCCTGCTGCGGCTGCTCCTCCTGCACCTCCTGGGTCTGCTCCTCCGGCAGCTGGAAGTCGAGCGGCTCCGGAGTCGTCTCTGTCACTACACGTTATGACAAGGAACAATGCAGAGTTAGATGCAGAATATGATGCAAAAATGATTTAATTACTTGATAGGACAGTCATTTACACTCTAAGTGTAAATGATTAACTTTGTTAATTAATTTCGTCTGGAGTATTTCCTTTATTAACTTTTAATTAAGTTTACCATTAATTAACTTGGGCAAGTTAAATGAATAATGTGATTTCGAGAGTTGATTTATGTCCATTGGCATTTTTCTGGTGAAGAGTGCCACTGAAAGTAATTTATGGTGAAGTTTCATGATTTATTGCAGAGTAGATTATTTATAATAATTTATACAGTGCAGAACATGATTTAAATCATAATAAAATAATTAGGCAACATGTGACAGTGTAAAAATGCTCTGTAGGTGTGTTATCAGATTCTTAACAGGCATGCAAGAGTTCAGGATTTATTGGGCAACATAGAATTTATAAGGAATTAAACAAGATCTGGACAGATGTATTTTTCAGGAAATACACATTCTGCAAAAGTGTGATTTCTCATTTTTATTGGATAGATCATGTCGCAAGGAGTCCAACAAAATTAGTTTCACATTTTTTCTAGGATGTATTCGAATTATTATGCATTTTACAAGTTTCCTGCAATTTCTGGGAATTAAATTAATTCGAAAAGATTTGGAAATTGGGCGGCCAATCAGATCCGGCCACAAGGATGGCCACAGAGTCTGGGCCGCACAGGATCAGCCGTGTGCCATACGGGATCCAACCACTGAGACGCGAGGACACACGGTTGGCCACACGGAGTGTCACAAAGGATCCGTGTAGCCACACCGGATCGACGATCCTGTGGTCCTCCGGTGCGTTGGCCGGAGTTCCACCGGAGATGGGCGGCGGCTCATCGGAGGCGACGTCCCGGCGTTCTGGCGACCAAAGGAAAGGACGGAGAGGTGCGTCACGGCATGGAGAACTCACCGGAAGGGACGCCGTTCCACGGGGAAGGCCGGAGGGTGGTCGGCGTCGAGCGGCGGCGGAGGGAAGGTGGTCGGCGATGTCGCGGGCTTGCTCTGGTGGTCGGGGAGGTTCACAACTTGGTCCCTGGGCTTCCCGGAGTCGAGGAGAAGGTCGGCGTGGTACGCGTTGACGAAGAAGGAGCCGGGAAGGTGGTCGGCGACGGAGAGCCGCCCGCGGCGGTGAGGACCGGCGATGGGTAGAAGCTCAAATCTGGCGACTACACTGCGTAAGGAGGGAAAATGTGAGGTCCTGGGGGTGCGCAAGGTTTATGTGTACCTCCAGGCACGAGGAAAATGGGCGAGGCTCACCGGAGAGTGGGAATCGGTCGGTGGCGCGGCGAGTGGCTCGGGTGGCCGGGCTTGGGGATGGAGCTCTGATTCGCAATACTCACGGAGGGAAGAAGAATGGCGGCGCCATGGATATCTTGAGGACGTCGCGGCGCAGCTCTAGGCCAAGAAACGCGGCTGGAGTAGCTCCACAGCGGCGGCGCGACAGTGAGCTCCCGAGCGGCACGGCAATGGTGGTGCGGTGGCTAGGGTGTGAGGCAGCGAGGAGAGCGTGCGAGGCTGGGAGAGAGAGGAAATGGCTCCTCTCGAGCTTGTCCGCACGGGATAGCGAGGGAGAGAGGCGTGGGCGGCGCTGCGGAGCCGTACATCGGCGGCCACGCGGCGGCAAAGTGCCGATGCTGCTCAGCGAGAGGGAAGAGACCGACAGGTGGGTCCCACGGGTATCTTTTCTTTTTCCCGATTAATTCAAACTGAAATTTTCCCCAATCTTTCAGTTCCGGCGAATTGTTAAGCTGTCAAAGTCTAATCCGTGTACACGCCCGATACGCTGCCGCTTCGGTCCATTGATCCGACCGGTCGGCGATGCCGGCGGCTTCACTGCAGTGCAGGCACACTCGATTCAACCAGTGAGACAAACGACGATAGGCGTTGCACCTGCACATGCATTGCCCTCATAAGTTATACAGCATGAAACAACAAGCAAGCATATTACACACGTGTATGCTTAATCCTGCTTTCATTCAATCCATCCATCGGCATACTCGTAACGGGACATGGAAGCAATCAGATGAAATGGAACAGCACGAAATGTGCACAGCATGCAGGCAAGCAATTACTGTGTCAATTAGTTTACCTGAAGCGTTGGCAGAGTGGCCGACGTTTGTCCGCACATGCTCCTCGTCCTAGCGGCGTCTCGTCTTCAATGGGACATGTCTTTGAGTAAGCAAGCTCCGTGCGTTCCCTGCAGGCTGCGAATGATATGTTGATCGAATCAACAAGAGGGAATTAAGAAAACATAGTAACTCAATGTAATAATACAAAATTATATGAAGCGGCAGATGATTCATTGTACTACATTACCTTAGTTAATGGCAGAGCAGCTGATGTTTGTCTTAAAGCTGAAAGGATCCCTTGTGTACGACACGTACCACTTCCTTTCAATGTTGTTGTCGTCATCATCTGCATATGCTTTGACCTGCTTGATATGGCTGAACTTGTCCCACTCAGGACTGGATTTCCCTATGGCCATGGAAGTGAGCAGAGATACATCGCAGTCAATCTCCAGCAAATGCCTTGGGTTTACATCCTGCAAGTATCCCGGGAGCGTACCCATGTTATAGTCCACCAGATCAAGTCTCTCTAGTGCAGATACACCCTCCAATACCTTCAACATTGGGCAGTGTTCGATTAAGAGCTCTTGCAGTTTGGGCAGATTACCGATCCTCTCGATACCAGAGCACTGAATCACCTGGAGTTTTCTTAGGTGCTCATGATGGTGTAGCTGTAAGAATTCTGGTCCAACTCGCTTGATTGCTGGGGCAAGTTTAATCTGCAAAAACTCCAAGCAGGGAAGCTGACACAAGCTGTTAGGGAGCTCGGTGCAACATGGCAGGTCTTTCAAAACCATAATCCTCAAGCTTCCAAGGGGCACAACTTCATTCGACCTCATCCATATTGGGAGTTGCCTACCAAAGTATGTGTTGATGGTAAGATTTTCTACGGAAGGTGGAGGGCAGAGCTCATCAAACACCTCCTCAATGTTTTGGTGCCCTTCGCCAGAGATATAGTCTTCCTCTTTGAACAACTGGTCATTATGTCCATGTTTGCTAGTGCAATGTAAACCTAGTTTTCTTAAGTGAACCTTTCCACAAAGGTTGGTCTTTTTGGCAACTGTTGATGAAGATACATTCTCAAGACCATGTATATAAAGTTCAATGAGCTTGGAGAGAGGCCCCAGTTCTTCCAAGCTGCACCAGTCACCATCCATGTGGACTGGAAACCCATATAGTTTTCTCAAACTAGTTAAACCACCAAAACCTCTGGGTACATTATTTATACTCGTCTCCCGAAGATCAAGAAACCTCAAGTCTTGTAGCTTTCCAATGCTACCAGGAAGCTTCACCAAACTTTCACATTGTAAAAGGCAAATATACTGCAAGAATTTCATCTTATGAATGTTCTCTGGCAGTTTAGATATGTTTGTGCATGGTATGGACAAATATCTCAAGTGTTTGAGTTTGACCAAAGACTCAGCCAGTTGATCGAAATCTGCATCTTGTACATACAGGGTTCGTAGATTTGGAAAAGTAACCAATGAATCACCAGGCTTGATCTTTATATTATTCCCAATTGAAATAAGTGTTCTTACTGATATCTGTTCTTGTAGAGACATCCATTCTAACTCATCTGATTCTGATCCTTTATTTTCTAGGGACAACCGAATAAAGTTTTCTGAATTAAGTTTACTAGTAATATCAATCTGACTACTCTGACCTGCTACTAATGCTTCATCTCTGGCAATGTATTGTGCAAACGAGCGAACAACATCATGCATGCTGCAAACCAGTTGATCCATATAACTTATATCCGGCTCTATAAGGTTCCTCAATATTAGCTCATCATAGTACTCCCTTCCTATATTTTCTAAATCATCTAAGTTTCTATGAATGATTCCTTCACTAATCCACATGCCAACAATTTCATGAACATCGAATATTTCGATCTTGGGAAGCAGGGAGAAGTACAGAAAGCATGGCTTCAAAAGAGGATCCAAATCTTGGTAGCTAAGGTATACTGCACTGTTTAACTCTTCAGGCATTTGAGATACTGACCATACCGAATCTTTTAGGACAGCTTCCCAATCACTACGTCTTCTATTTTTCTGAAGCAAGACACCTCCCATTACTTTGACAGCAAGAGGCAGGCCATCACATTTTGCTATGATTCCCATTCCAATATCCTTTAGCATCTCAACCTGAGATTCATCATTTACATTTCTGACCACCTGCAAGCAGTTAAAGCTTGTTCAGTGAGTGAATCATGTTGACAAATTTATACCGAATACGTACTGTGTGCGGAAGTAAAATCAACGAAGTAATTTGATTTGTGTGGAATGCTGGGAAAAATCAAGCATGACATCATCTATACGTATATACAAGCACGACGGGTCAGTTAGGACTGACTGCACATGAATGTATCTGTCATTATGTTCTCACGTGCCGTCCCTATGCTTCCTATTCTATAGTCCTTATGACAGCTGGAAGAAGGAGGACGTGTTCAACTGCCAGCAAAAAGACAATCATCTAGACATACGATAGTGTTTTGTTGAGATTGCAAACGGTATTCGAATGGAATCACAAAGGGATCGAGCAGCGGAAACGAAATATATGATAACTGAGAGAAAGGGCATCCCTGCCTCCCGTTCCTCCGCCCCGACGCCCTCGGCTGCCTCCAGCAGCCATTCAGGGAATACGCGCGGTGGCGCCAGCCATACGAACTCGCCACCCTTCTGTCTACGGCCCTCGACTCCGCCGCCGCGCCCACCACTGCGACGCCTCGGAGCTCGCCTTCTTCCCTGTGCAGGCGCCGTCACCACCATCCGCCTTGACACTGCCACGCTTCGAGCCGCGCCTGCCATCGCACGCCGCCGGCCCGCCACCAACGCCGTCGTGAGCTTGGTGGCATCGCCCCTGTTCATGGTGCATCGCGAGGTCATGCCCGGAGGAGCAACCCGCTTTATGGTTTATGGCTCACCTGGTCATGCTCGGAGGAGCAGCCCAGCAGCGACACAGCTTTATGGCCCACCTGGACACAGCTGCACAACGACTTGCCGGGTTTGACGTGCATGCACGCATTCCTCAGGCCGGGTTCTTCTAATCCTCCCCTTGTATGTGAGCCACACCCTCATGCGCACGCCGGCCCTCTCCGCTGACCGCAGCAGCAAGCAACAACGTCCTCCACGAAGCCAGCTATTCGGCCGCACTTATCATGTTTCCTAATGACTTAGTCATCTGCTAGCCACGAAACAACACACGCATGCAATCTATCTAGTCAAGATCAGTGCTTACATCTCGATTGCAGGGGACGTGAAACAAACACAATCTAGTGAAAACTGGGTGCCCCTCCGATCAGATCGAGTTACAAACATGCCAACTAAACAATACCTAACTGACACTCAATGCTGTGACATGTAATTTTCTGACCTTTCTATAGGTGAGGCTGGTGAACCAATATTTAGAGGAACTTTACGGTCCAAAATACTAACTGGTAATATGAAAAAAAAAACTAGCTAGTGTTATGATCTAACAGTGTAGATCTGTTTTCTCTAATCAATCAATATTAGCTAGTTTTTGTTAAGATGAGAGTACTATCGGAAAAATAATAATGGATTACAAGTAACTGTTTTTTCAGAATGTCGTTCCGTAGCTCAAGCAGAGTGGAAGTGGATGGGGCCGTTTTGTCATGAGCAATACCGTGATGGTAACGCCCCTGAGAATTTCTAGACAATGAGAGGAAAAGTGGATGCTCTTTTTCATGGCACGGCTAGTATCTATAATTTAATTATAACTATTAATATTGTATTAACTTGAATAACTCACTAAATTATTTTTCTAAAACATAGCTTAGTCATATTTTTGGAACAACCAAAATGTACACATGGAACATATGTTTTGTCAAGCTGGAACATTTTTTTATTGAACCTGGAACATTTAGTTACTAGTGACTAAAATCTGAAATATTTCTTGATCATATTCTACGAACAATTAGAATGCATGCATGGAACATTGATTTTTTGAAGCTGGAAAAAGTTATTGTTAAAGCCAAAACATTTTTATTATTCAACAGAACATTTCTAAAAAAATTAAGTTTAAGGGGGAGTAGGAAGATCTAGATGGTTAGATCCATATCTAGTAGTTGAAAAAGTGACTGAAAGATTAGCAAAATCTCAGTCACCTGAGAAGGAGACACACCCTTCTTAAATTGTCACTAGACAATCATAGAGACACTTTCTAAAATGCCTCATTAATGCCTTGTCTTGCATTGACTTTAGGAACATAGTGGCACTTTAAAATGTATGCGTACTAAATTTGTGATACTTTCATAGAGGCATTATATGTTGCCTTAATAAGCTAGAGGCATTTTTATAGTGTTGAATAAATTGTCAAAATTATTGTAGTTCTGAAGCTTTGAACTGAAGACCTCGTGGACTAATAATAACTTGTTGAGTCTTGCTGGCCGATTCACCAACACATCACAATGTGTCTATGTCAGAATTATTATTCTTATAAGTAGTTTATTAACAGCCACAAACTTACAAAAAAGTGTCCCTAGAGACTCAAAAGATGTCTGTAATAATGCGTCTACAAGATAAATGCATTTTTAAGATGTCGTAAAATTTTTTTCTCTACAGTGTTTATGCATGAACATTCTACAAATTAAAATGCCTCTACCGTCTATGTGACACTTTCTTTTTCAGAATTCTGGCAGATCCCCTCTTTAGTTTTGAGACATATTTGAAGATGTCACAAAAATATGTCTCTACAAGGTAATAGAGGCAAATTAGAAAAATGCTTATAAAAAAGTGACTCTATTTAAGGTTTTCGTTGTCAAGGTATCTTAGAATGATAAATGGTATGTAAACATACCCAAAGCGGTTTTTCAAAGCGGGAGTAGCTACACTAATGAGAAGAATTGAGAGAGAGAGAGAAAAGAGTGATATATATATATATATATATATATATATATATAAAGATATAAATATAATAGTAAATACGATATACTTTTCTTCTTTCAAATTAAAGCATAGGACATTAAACATGGCCCGTATAAAATGAAACTCAACCAAGAATCTATGCACCTAGTAGTCTTGGGCTTAACAGTAGAGGCATGTTTAAATTGCCTCGAGGCAATCGTATTGGCACTTTCTAAAATGCCTTATAACATCTTTGTCATGCATTGACTCTTGGAATATAGTGGCACTTTATAAAGCGTCTCTATCAAATTTGCGATAATTTTATAGAGACATTATATAATGCCTTAGTAAACATAGAGACATTTTTATATAGTGTTAATGAATTGTCAAAATTACGTAATTCTGATGCCTTGAACTCAACAGCTCGTGGACTAATATTAACTTGTTGAGCCTCGCTAGCCAACTCACCCTCACATCACAAATGTATGTCTAGATTATTATTGTTATGAGTAGTTTATTAACAACCACAAACTAACAAAAAGGTGTCCCTCAGGACTCAAAGATGTCTGTAATAATGCCACGATAGGTTATAGGCATTTTTTTTAAGATGTTGTAAAAAATTTTCTCTACAATTTCTATGAGTGGACACTGTGCAAAATGCCTCAAATATTAATGGGTCTACCATCCTTATGACATTTTTGTTTTTGGAAGTTTCACATATCCTCTCTGTAGATTTGAGACACATTTGAAGATGTCACAAACATACGCTTCAACAATATAATAGCGGCAAATTAAAAAAATGCATATAACAAAGTGCCTGTATAAGAGGTTTTGTTGTAGTCGCCTTATGTACCCTAAGCAGATTTGGTAGTGGGACGTCCACCCCCTCTGCAAGACCTAACCAGTCCCAAGGACACACCAAGGCGTGCGGCAACACAATTCATGATAGAAAGTTGTGCATATTTTTGAAAAAAATGGGTTGTGCACGTTAATGGTCGGTGCGTCCGAGCCATCCTCATCCTATGCTTCAGGCTGCTCTTGCTCTAGGAGAATGTGTAGAAAGCTTAGATTGGGTTAGAGCATTGGATGGGTGATGCGGCGGGGTCAGTTAAATTTTGACGAGTGTGCTCCTGCACTCAGATTTACGAGGAAGCCGTTGCTGCCGACGAGGCGGGGTAGGCCCCTCTGACTTGGTGACTCAACCATCAATGCACTCGCACTGATGGTTGTAAGCCGTTGTTGAACATGGGTTGGTCTGAACAGGCCGGCATGGGCATTGAGAGAGAGAGAGAGAGAGAGAGAGAGAGAGAGAGAGAGAGAGAGAGAGAGAGAGAGAGAGAGAGAGAGAGAGAGAGAGAGAGAGAGAGAGAGAGAGAGAGAGAGAGAGGATTGTTTCCTGATCCGTGTGGCCACATGTTAAGAGGTAAGGAGGTTCCTTGCTTGATAAGCAATAGGTCTGGTTTGATTGGATACCATCAAAGGATTAAGTAGGATGCCGACCTGGCTTACCAATTAAAAAGGGTCCCAATTTTCTAGTATATAATATTTGTTTATCATATTAGCCATTCCATTATCTGCAGTCCATAGGTTTAAACTTTTTTTATATAAAATTGATCAAAAAATAAGTTTTGTACAATTTAGCAGATCACATCTGAATGGAGAGATCAATGAGTTGCAACGAAGAATGATGCTAAGGTGGCTGGGAGTGGGATAGAGACCTTGTGTTTATTCAAATTTGAGTAACTAGCTAGACAGGTAACTCAACAATCTTACTGCAAATGTGTGAACATAAGAAAAAACATACTAGATAAAGGGAGTACATGCACGAATAAAGATTAATTTATTAGCTGGTTAAACTTGTACGCACCTGCTTCTTGAGCAATAACCACGCATCCTCGTCCTTTAATTTGTCGATTCTATGGACGTCCACAGCATTCATCCCTCGAGCAACCATGTAATTTCTCGTGGTGACGAGAACACGGCTACCTGGTGCCAGTGCATGAGCCAATGGAGTCTCTAGAACATCCACCCATGCCTTATGGTCCCAAACATCATCCATCACCAATAAGGTCTTGTGCCCCATTAAAGCTTTCTTAAGTGTTCTCTCAAGTGCACCCCTCGTATTTCCAGGTGCTTTGTAGTCTCCTCCTGCTTCAGTGATAGCTTTCTTTAGCAGTTCAGTGGCATTGAAGTCTTGGTTGACACTCAACCATACTTTCTTTGTGAACTCATGTTGGATTGTGTCATCATTGAAGATCTTTTGGGCAAGGGTAGTTTTTCCAATCCCACCAACTCCAACAATGGCAAAAACCATAATTTTGTTGTGTGCTGTGGTGGTTTGCTCCTCCTTTGTCAGCATCTCAACCAGACTTCTTGTGTCCTCCTCGATCTTCTCACCAACCAGGGCTGACTCATTGAGCTCCCCTGATGTCTCACGTTTTGAAGAATGCGAGGACGTTCTATTTCTTCTACGATCCTCTTCAGAACCGAGGTTAATGAAGTTGAAGGCAGCACTACGCTCCTTGATGTCATCCAACCTCTGGTTGAGCTTCTTTATACGGCTGCCAATGTCATGGGCGAAGAGGGGATTTCGCATGCAGAACAACAAGGGGTTGAAGCACCCTGCATCTCTGTGTTTTCCCCGCTGCATGGCCTTCAGCTGGCATAGATCAAGGATGTTGGTGGCATCGTACAAGGCACCTTTTAGCTCTCTCACCCATTCTTGCACGGTATGGTCAGTGATGTTCCTTCTATCTGCATCAGCAAGGAAGTTCTTGAGGTCCTTAAGCTTGATGCTCATCTTATCCATCTGGCCAGAGGCTCCGAACAACAAAGTGACCTCTTCTTTTGTCATCTCTGCCAGCATGTTCAGGACATATGATGCCAAAGAACTCAAAACAGTCGCCATGATGCAGGTTGAATGTTCTGCAAAATGAATAAAATTTATGCTCTATATATGCTTTCTAGTAGGATTCCACTAATTACACTCTACTCCAAGCAGATTTAAACCCAAATATTGTATTATTTCCTTTATATTGTACTAGAAATAGACTCTAATTAAATGTCAGTCTTGCAAGCATTTTGTTTTATGTCACATCTGAAAACAAGGAAAATGAAAGGTTGTTCTTTTATCAAACTCTTTATCAAACTCTACGTCCCATAAAGCAACAAGAAAATTCATTTTTTTTCAACGCAAAGAACAACCGTGAACTAAGTGGATGATACACTACAAAAATGCAATTGTGTCAATTTCACAAGTGCAAAGAAGAACAGTGAACTAAGTAGGATTCCACTTGTAAACTTCACAAAAACTACTTACAATCCTATCGTGCAAGGATTTTGCTTTATATCACTTCAGAAAAACCAAAAAAACTCAAGGCTGTTATTCCATCTAACTTTTCTATCCAAATTGTACTAGGGGGTTCTGACCTGTCGGAACAATCCGTTATAGCAAACAGTGAACACCACGTCTACTATTGCAATGATAAAAGTCATTCTGAAAACCAGCACTGAACTAAGCGGATGTGAACTATTTACACTGGAATGCACAAAATCAAAGACATTCGGAACACACGATTTGAAGCCTTATCAGGAGATGCGCGAATGCTGTTAAAAATGACCTTGGTCTCTGTTTTGATGAAATGGAAGGTGGGGAGAGCCCAATTTCAAAATTATCAGGAGATCAGCGACAGGAAGTGGGAAGCAAGAAAAATAGGGAGGCAGAGTATCGTTACCTTAATTTGCAGTGGGCTCTTTGGGTTCCCTGATCTCAATTTGCACTCGAGTCTTGAGTAACGGGCGATGTTGAAATCTGGAAGGTGAGAGGCAGATCATATATACACACCGGATGTGGTGGCAAGAAAAAGAAATCCAAAACTTGCGACAAAGTTCTAGGATCCATACTAAACTAATCTGGCATCCTAGATAACTTGTGGGTAAGAGCAGAGCATATATGTCCCTCCTGGCTACATAGTACCATACGTGTGGATGCGGCCATGGAAACGCCTTATTCATTCTCTTTGACAGAATGAATTCCTTGTCCATCAAGAGGATAGCTGCTTTTCTGCTTTACAAAGGCGCTTGTTTCCTTGCCACAAAGGCATTTATGGATGCTGTAACACCCTGATTTTCAGATTTTGAAATAAATTAAAATTTGCATAGAATTAAGTAGGGTGTTAACATTTTATTATGCAAAAGATTTATTTTCTAAATTAAATTAATTAATATAGGTTATATAAATTCCTTGTTGCATCCATGCTGGCTAGATTTGCACCAGGTTTTTCTTTGTGTGTAAAATGATTTTGAAATTCGATAGAAAATTGTTTTTGGTAGAATTCATCAGTTTCAACCCTAACCTCTCTTCTCTCGCCTGACGTGGACTCAGTTTTGATTTTCCTGGTGCCGAAGTCGTAACCATCGTGTCGCTAGAGTTGGACATGGAGAAGGATTTTATCCGCAAGTCCCGTATATTTAAGCCTGCCTTTCCTACTTTCCAATCCAATAAACCAAAACCCTCACGTGCATCGCTCTGCCCAAGAAAACCCATCGCTGCCGCCGTTCTTGGCTATCCGGAGTCCGCGGAGCCGATCGCCATCGTCTTTCTGCCGCCACGGAATTGATCGCCGGCAACCTGCTTCCCGACGAACACCAAGGACCACCATGATTGATCATCACCACCAACGCTGCAGCTAGCCTGATCTCCAAAGGACGGCAACGATCTTCATCCACCGTCACCAGATGCTGCCATCGCAAGTCACCGAGTCGTCTGCTACTTACCTTTGCAAATTCCCTCGGTGAGAACCTCAAGTCCTTCACGTTCGTTCCAGTTAATTTGCTTCGAGGTTGTTAGTCCGTAGTGCAGTTTCGTTCGTCTCCGGTAAGCATGCATAGCAGCCATGGCGTAGCTGCTGGAGATAGTTGCCGCTGTTGTTTTTCCTCGTCTGCAGTGCAGCGCATAGGCCAGTTCTAGTTTGATAAACGTGTGCCTCTTGTTAATTAGATCGATCCCTGCATGCTCTTCGGGCCTCTCGTTAATTAGATCGATCTCTGCATGCTCTTCGGTTCCTGATCAGGTCAATACGTGCTGTAGTATCTGTATAAAATACGCTTTTACATCAGCATGGCATCTTGCTTACGCGATCACCAGTTTTCAGTTTAAACTAATCTTCAGTTAATCACGTATACAACTGCAGTTTTTCAGAAAAACCCCTGATGCTTGGAAACCTTATAACTTTTTCTTACGAATTCCGATTTACCTGATTCTTGCGCTCACGCGACCGTCATGACATAGGCTTTCTGATGATGTACTTTGGTTACTGTGATTATGTTGTTTGGACTGTTTTCTTAGCACTGCTTGTTGTTTGCTTGTCGGTATTCTCGCGCGGGCAGAATCGATTCAAGAGCCGTCGTTCAATCTTCAGGACCAAGAATTCCAAGAGCCGTTTAAGCAGCAACTCCAGGAAGGCAAGTGCCCTTGATGCATACTGAACCTTTTTAGGATGTGTCGTTTATAAAATTGCATGCATGAGTCTTAATATGAATCCCATGTTAGTGGTTTACTAGCTTTTTCCATATAATTCCTTGAAGCTTTTGTTCGGGTAGTATGTCTATGGTTTGGGTAAAATCTTGCTAGTGCTGATTGGGAACCGGTTACTTAATTTGACTAATGCTCTACTAATTAATTCACTGGGTTCGTAATTGTTTAGCAACACATGGAGCTTAGGGAATCTGGACAGGCTGGTTTGTTTGGTATGGTGCCGTCGTGCACGAGATTTCGGTTTGTGTTGGTGCCTGTGCTAGATTCTAAGGACCGGTTCGTGGACATGTAACCCGGCTGAACAGCGCAACCACGTGGCTTAAATGGGTGCGGCTTAGCTAATTAAATAGTTGTCTCTTATTTACTGTGGCACCATTCGGTTGTTGTTGTGGCGCAAATGGGGGCTATGCATTGGAGGGAAAATAGACTCCCGTGTTTTAGCGAATCCTAGCGGGTGTTTACAGGGTATGAGGCGCTATTGAAAGGCTTTTCAATGTTTACCTGGCTTGACACCACGGAAGTGTAAAGCAAAACAAAATAACATTGACTCGTGGTGAATGTGTGCAAACCTTGCAAGGATAAAAACTGTCATGACAGCCGTGCTCACGGTCAAGAGCGAGCTTGGACTTCTTCGCGATTAGTGGGATGGTTGGTTGGTTTGGTTTGGTAGCCAAGTGGTGGGAACTTGGTGAGTCGGTAGTCGGATGGGGTAATCCGATGAGCTTTTCCTTGATGTTACTTTGTTGGAGCTTGGAGAATTACACCTAGTAAATAGGTTGCTTTTATAAATGTATCTTGTTGCATTAGTGCAGTAAACCATGTGTCAGCTTTTCTTGATATTTGCCAACATGTCATATTATTTCCTACACTTGCGGAGTACGACATGTACTCACATTTGCTATTCCCCCTCTTTGTTTGGATAAACAATGGCTGCTCAGACAACGGAGGTGAAGTGGACTACAACGATGATGACTTCGATCCGGATGCTTCTTACTAGGCCGGTGTTTCCCCCGGACAATGCCTGTGGAAGATGGGATAGTCGCTCCGCTAGTTTATTATTCGCTACTCTGATATTTCTATTTTAGACCATGAGTCATTATGTAATAAATGTTTTTTCGTTAACTTAGCACTGTAATAATGGTATTTCACTATTTTGTTGCTGCATGTCTGAATAACTGATCCTGGCATACATGTGGTGTGCATTCGGTTGTCTCCTTGAAACCGGGTGTGACAGATGCCTCGCTTGACGATGAAGCAATGCTACTCCGTGCTCTACTTTTCTTAGTTTTTCCAAATAAAGTTGAGTTTTGAATTCCTCTCTGCACTTTTATCGTACATGCTTCCAGGAGAGGAGGTATCTACTCGATCGAGGGCTTTACACGAACGTGACGGGCACGGTGGTGCTGCCGTTGGTGCCGGTGCTCTCGCGGTGGCGCTGTCGGGGACAGGACGACGGGCATCAAGCCCGTGGCGCTATGGGGCTTCCGTCCTCTCTAAGGCCTTGTTTGGCAGCATAGGAATGACTCCCGTATAGGATCCGCACTACGTATGGATTGAGTGATTCCATGCCTGTCACTTAATCTTACACCTCATGGGTTTGATTCCCACATATTTTAATTTCATGACCCAAAGTATTGTTTGGTTGACTGGGATCAAAACCATTGCAAAAGCTAAGCTCCCAAAACATCCCGAAAAACAACATGTCCTAATCACATTGCAGTTTTATATTAGGCTATGAGTGTGCTATTCTAATTCATGTCTACTGCCGCTGCCATACTCTCCCAAAATACTGGATCCACATACTCTTACATTCAAATAAATTATTTCAAGAGCAAAACAATGCTGCAGTGAACTTGAAAGAGATGGCTTCAAAAGAGTAAATACATTTTATAGGTCAGGAAAGGAATGAAAAGAGCAGAGGAAAGCATTGACTAGTGTTAACTTCAAATGAAAGTACAGAAGAATAGGAAGTTCGACACAAACTACAAACTAATGTTGCAGTAAGAACCACATGGGACCTGAAATCACATGAACGGTGATGCAAGTTTGTAGGCCCAAAAATACTACTCACTATCTATGGCCTTAATACAAGTCACTGTATTGAAAGGAAAAGCACATCAAAACTACTACTGTTCAACCATGATAATGGCCAAATATCAATGTTCAGGTAGCAGGTCCCTATCTTTTCTTAAATACCTAATCTACATTCAAACCAAAAAAAAATTATTCTTATGAAGATCTATGGTTGAGCAGAGTTGGAAACTTCAGTATTTTGGTGCTCCATCGAACACTCTGTCAGCCTGCAAAACCAGTTTCAGATGCGGCGTCAGTGAGGTTGCAAATCAGCTTTTACTTAGGAATGCAATTAAGCTAATTGAGAGATTAACTAGGCATGCAAAGAATTTTACCAGCTTCATAAAGAGAGCGGATTTTGTGCCCAGGGGTACCCGTGCCCATGCATTCATGTGTTTTCATTAGCAAACAGTAATGAGCCTATGTACTAGCTGTTCCACCGAATCTTTTGCTGACTCCTCGGCAGCTTTTCATCCCACCACCACCATGGAAAAGTTGTATCATATCAAGTGATCCGTCATAATTTACAACAAACACATGCATCTCTGTTCTTCGAAAAAGAAGCAAGCAGAGGATTGCATCAACTGCTACCAGAAGTAATTAGGACCACAAAGTTAAAAAACATGCATATTCATCACATAACACTACGATGCCATTTCCCTTGGGTTGCATTCTCGAGCATCTGAGTGCCTTCCAACAAGGTGTGGGAAAAGAAAAAGCAGGTTCACAACATGTGAGAATGAATTGGCTGGCATATTCTCATGGGCTTTGAGAACTCCACGGCCCATATTGGCTCACCCAAATCAAATGGAGGAGTCGGCGCCGCTCTCCTCCATCAGTTCCTCACGCCGCCCAGCACTGACTTCGACAAGGCACTCTGCCACTGGCTCTACGACACGCTCCTCGCCGCGCTGGTCTTCCTGCCACCGGAGCTGCCATCCTAGCTATCCGGCTTCGAGGCTTTCCGCCTCGCCGTCTACTCCTCCGTCTTCGAGGCCAAGGCTGGCCAGGGAAAGCCCTTTCTTGTCCCGGTGCCTCCCTGACGTCCACACGCCAGCTTCCAGACCCACCACCAAGTCGCCTCGCCTCGCCGGCCGCAGCCTCCACCGATTCCTCGGCCAGCGGCGAATCTAGTGTTCTCGCCGCCGCTGGATAATCGGAGTTGCGTTCGAGGCGTACTACTCGAAGATCTCACAGATGCCGGCTGCGTCCAAGGTGGATGCCTGCAATGCTGTGGCAGCGTGGGCGGGGCAGTACTGCAAATGTCGTTTTGAGCTTGATAAGAAGGATTTGGAGGAGGATGAGGGAGATTCTTTGGGGTCGGTGTCGCTAATGTCATCGGAGGCTGAGAATGGGAAGGAGCTGGAGGACGAATTGGCAAGAATAGGTGTCAATGGGGACAGCAGCGAGCAGAATCCAGAATTGCAGTGAAGGAGGACCAGTTGATGGCTTAATGAGGAGAAAGTGTTCAAATAAAGGTTGTAGTGCTTACCTGTTATGCTAAAGACTTAATAATTACCTGGAATGCGTAACAACATTACTGTTGCTCTGAGGCAGTTTTTAGTGGGTGAATTTTTTAATTCTATAATGTCAAATTTGGTGCCCCTATTTAAAGTTTAATCTTGCTATACTCTCGTATCAAGACATGCGTTCGAAGCACGTCGCTTGAAGCATCCAAGGGTATAAAACAGACAACTTAAGTACACTGATCCTCACTTAAGCTGTGCAGAAGACACTCTGTCAGTGGGCAGTTGCCCTTGAGTTTTGCACTGTTCTCTATGAACAAAACAATGCCATTGGAATGCTAGATTAACAATGTTTAACAAATAATCATTTACCCATGATATGTATGGTCGGAATAATCTGCGGGATCGAGCGGCATGGGTGGTGGCCTGCTACACCGCCGATGACACCTACTGGCTGGCTCGTCGTCAACCTCGGCATGTACATGTGGGTCTGTCTCGTGATGCTCCATATGCTGCTGCACGGTGTTCTGTTCTCGTCACCTCCGATCACATGGTCTGGATCTACTGGTCTAGCGTACCTCCCTTCATATATACCAGATTTTATTCTCACTTCTTTGGCAACACTATCGGGATGTTGTTGCACCCTGCTGGTTTTATGGTCATCGCTGGGATTCTTGGGTACAGCTTATGTGCATACGCCCGCTGCACCAAGCATACAAAGGCGTGGGAGATGAAGAAAAAGGATTATTAGCTATGATTTTCCTAGTGCCCTGACTTCTGTCGATTGTAACGCTGTTGATCAGGTTGCTTACTAGAACATGGATCAAAATATAGTACAATCACCATCATGGATAAGCATGGATCACAATATATTACATTCAGTTGGATGTACCTGGATGCCGGCTAGCATATCCACGTCCACGGGAACATTAGATGTTTAGTCTATGGCTTCTTCCAAAGTGTCTGCTTCTTCTTAACCCATTGTCTTGCTGCTCCTTGGAAAGAGCTGAGCTGGAATGCCTATGGAGGTAAGCTCACACAAATCACCAGTTATATTTTGGTTCAATTACTCTTTCTCTGTTTCACTCTGTTGCTCTGTTTCACTCTCACCAGCTATGCCTACTCGGAACCTGCAGCGATACTAGGCTCCATTTGTTCTAAAATTTTGCCTTTTTATTTTCCGATGAACCTGAAGGAAATAACGAAACAACATGAAACCAGCAACAGAGTGAAACAGAGGAAACGGTGCCCTCGGCAGCGACAAAACAGAAGATAAAGTGCCCTCCGATCCGCAGCGACAAAACCGGCATTAAACCCAGCGCTGTGGACTTCACCGCGTCCCATGCGCACGCGGCCTTCGCACTGTTCACCGCGCTGCCGCCGTGGCTCTCCGGCGACCGTGTGCATCAGCTCCTACCTCGCGCTGTGGACCGTCGTCCTCACGGCGGCGATCCGAGTTCGCACTGTCATCATCTCCGTCTCCTCACGCAGCCGAGCTGTTCGGGTATGCTATGCCCTCGCCGACCACCGGCAGCACAGGGGCATCGACGGGTCCGCCGAGGTCCGACGGCGAGGAGCGAAGGAGCGCCTCCATTCACCACGTTTTCCCTCCATCACTGGCGTCCGCGGTGGGCGCGGCATGGGGTGGTCCTGGTATCAAAAGAATGGATAAGTCACAACTTGTAAAATAAACTTCGTTGTACACTGATGTGAAAGGGCGAAGCGGCGAAATTGCACCAACCGCTGGGTGGTCACGTTACGCTCTTTCAGTTCCGGCGAATTGTTGAGCTGTCAATATAATAGATGTACACGCCGGATACACTGCCGCTTCGGTCCATTGATCCGACCGGTCAGCGATGCGGGCGGCTTCACTGCAGTGCAGGCACACTCGATTCAACCAGTGAGACAAACGACGATAGGCGTTGCACCTGCACATGCATTGCCCTCATAAGTTATACAGCATGAAACAACATGCAACTTGCATATTACACACGTGTATGCTTAATCCTGCTTTCATTCAATCCATCCATCGGCATACTCGTAACGGGACATGGAAGCAATCAGATGAAATAGAACAGCACGAAATGTGCACAGCATGCAGGCAAGCAATTACTGTGTCAATTAGTTTACCTGAAGGGTTGGCAGAGTGGCCGACGTTTGTCCGCACATGCTCCTCGTCCTACCGGCGTCTCGTCTTCAATGGGACATGTCTTTGAGTAAGCAAGCTCCGTGCGTTCCCTGCAGGCTGCGAATGATATGTTGATCGAATCAACAAGAGGGAAATAAGAAAACATAGTAACTCAGTGTAATAATACAAAATTATATGAAGCGGCAGTTGATTCATTGTACTACATTACCTTGTTTGATGGCAGAGCGGCTGATGTTTGTCTTAAAGCTGAAAGGATCCCTTATGTACGACACATACCACTTCCTCTTGTCGTTATCATGTGCATATGCTTTGACCTGCTTGATATGGCTGAACTTGTCCCACTCAGGACTAGATTTTCCCATGGCCATGGAAGTGAGTAGAGATACGTCGCAGTCAATCTCCAGCAGATGCCTTGGGTTTACATCCTGCAAGTATCCTGGGAGCGTACCCATGTCATAGTCCACCAGATGAAGTCTCTCTAGTGCAGGCACACCCTCCAATACCTTCAACTTTGGGCAGTTTGCGATTAAGAGCTCTTGCAGTTTGGGCAGATTACAGACCCTCTCGAGGCCAGAGCACTTAATCACCTCGAGTTTTCTTAGGTGCTCATGATGATGTAACTGTAGGAATTCAGGTCCAACTCGCTTGATGGCTGGGGCACATTCAATCTGCAGCAACTCCAAGCAGGGAAGCTGACATAAGCTGTTAGGGAGCTCAGTGCAACATGGCAGGTCTTCCAAAACCATAATCCTCAAGCTTCCAAGGGTCACAACATCATTCGACGTCATCCATATTGGGAGTCGCCTACCAAAGTATGTGTTGATGGTAAGATTTTCTACGGAAGGTGGAGGGCGGAGCTCATCAAAAACCTCCTCAATGTTTTGGTGCCCTTGGCCAGAGATATTTTCTTCCTCTTTGAACAACTGGCCATTATGTCCATGTTTGCTAGTGCAATGTAAAGCTAGTTTTCTTAAGTGAACCTTTCCACAAAGGTTGGTCTTTCTGGCAATTTTTGATGAAGATACATTCTCAAGGCCATGTATAGAAAGTTCAATGAGCTTGGAGAGAGGCCCCAGTTCTTCCAAACTGCACCATTCACCATCCATGTGGACTGGAATCCCATATAGTTTTCTCAAACTAGTTAAACCACCAAAACCTCTGGGTATACTATTTATACTCGTCCAACGAAGATTAAGATACCTCAAGTCTTGTAGCTTTCCAATGCTAACAGGAAGCTTCACCAAACTTTCACAATTTGAGATGTCAATATACTGCAGGAATTTCATCTTGTCAATGTTCTCTGGCAGTATAGATATGTTGGTGTCTGCTATAGACAAATATCTCAAGTGTTTGAGTTTGACCAAAGATTCAGCCAGTGGATCGAAATCTGCTCCTATTACATGCAGGGTCCGTAGACTTGAAAAAGTAACCAATGAATCACCAGGCTTGATCTTTACATTATTCCCAACTGATATTAGTGTTCTTGCTGATATTTGTGCTTGTAGAGACATCCATTCTAACTCATCTGATTCTGATCCTTTATTTTCTAAGGACAACCGAATAAACCTTTGTGCATTAAGTTTACTAGTAATATCAATCTGATTACTCTGACCTGCTACTAATGCTTCATCTCTAGCAATGTATTGTGCAAATGAGCGAACAACATCATGCATGCTGCAATAAAATTGTTCCAAATAACTTGTATCCGGCTCTATAAGGTTCCTCAATAATAGCTCATCATAGTACTCCCTTCCTATATTTTCTAAATCATCTAAGTTTCCATGAATGATTCCTTCACTAATCCACATGCCAACAATGTCATGAACACTGAACCTTTCGCTCTTGGGAAGCAGGGAGAAGTACAGAAAGCATGGCTTCAAAGGAGGATCCAAATCTTGGTAGCTAAGGTATACTGCACTGTTTAACTCTTCAGGCATTTGAGATACTGACCATACCGAATCTTTTAGGACAGCTTCCCAATCATTACGTCTTCTGTTTTTCTGAAGCAAGACACCTCCCATTACTTTGACAGCAAGAGGCAGGCCATCACATTTTTCTATGATTCCCATTCCAATATCCTTTAGCATCTCAACCTGGGATTCATCATTTACATTTCTGACCACCTGCAAGCAATTAAAGCTTGTTAAATGAATGAATCATGTTGACAATTTATACCGAATATGTACTGTGTGCGGAAGTAAAATCAACGAAGTAAATGTATTTGTGTGGAATGCTGGGCAAAATAAAGCACCACATCATCTGTACGTATATATAAGCACTACCGGTCGATTAGGACCGACCACACATGCATGTATCTGTCATTATGTTCTCACGTGTCGTCCCTATACTTTCCTATTCCATTGTCCCCATGGCAGCTAGAAGGGAGGATGTCTGCAACTGCCAGCAAAAAGACATTCATCTAGACGCACGGTAGTGTTTTGTTGAGACTGCAAACGCTATTGGATTGGAATCACGAAGGGAACAGGGGAAACGAAATATATGGTAACTGAGAGAAAGGGCATCTCTGCCCCCCGTTCCTCCGCCCCGGCGCCCTCCGCCGCCTCCAGCAGGCAATCGGGGAATACGCGCAGGGACGCACTGGCGCCCGCCTTGGAGCTCGCCGTCATCTCGACGCCCACCACCGCGACGCCTCCTTCCATGCGCAGGCACGGCGACCACCATCCGCCTCGATACTGCTTGCTGCGCTCTGCCCCGCTCCACTCCGCAACGCTCCGAGCCGCCCTGCTACCAACGCCGCTGTGAGCCGCGCCTCCCCCTCGCCACCAAGCTCTGTGGCGTCGCCCTCGTCTGCCCTTGCTCCAGGTTGGCGCACGCGCGGACCTGCAGAAGGGCGCATGGTGCATTGCGAGGTAATGCTAGTAGGAGCAGCACAAAGACTTGCCGGGTTTGACATGCACGCACGCATTCCTCAGAGTATGTGAGCCACGTACACCCTCATGCGCACGATCCGGCCGCCCTCTCCGCAGATCGCAGCAGCATGCAACGTCCTCCACGAAGCCAGCTATTCGGCCGCACTTATCCTACTCACTAATGACTTAGTCATTTTCTAGCCACGCTGCAACAGGCCCACCGGCAGAGACTTATCAACATGCAATCTACCTATCTAGTCAAGATAAGTGCCAACAACTCGATTGCTGGGGCACGTTCAACAAACACAAATCAGTGAAACTAGATGCCCCTGCTATCACATCGAATTTGTGTGTGTGTGTGTGTGTGTGTGTGTGTGTGTGAAAGCGGTCAGATCGAGTTAGAAACATGGCCAAAACAATACCTAAGATAGGCACTCATTACCATAACATGTAATTTTCTATCCTTTCCTGAACCTGAGGTATTGCTGGTGAGCCAATATTTAAAGGAATTTTACAGTCCAAAATACTAGCTAGTATTATGCAAAAAATACTTGAAAATATTGTGACCTAACGTGCATATCTGTTTTCTCACCCCATTAATATTAGATAATAGATGGGAGTAGTACCGAAAAATAATAATAGTTTATTGCTAACTAGTTTTTTTAGAATGTCTGAGTTGTAGCTGAGTGGAGTGGGGATGGGTGGTTGGAGAGAGAGAGAGAGAGAGGGGGGGGGGGGGGGGGGGTTCGTATAGCAGGCTTGGCCCGCCATAAGTAACGCAGTGACCGTGACATCCCTAGGAATTTTTGGATCATTAGAGCGAACGTGGAGGCTTCTTTTCGCGGCCAGTATTTATAGTTTAGATAAAATTATTATTATTGTGTTACCTTGAATAACTCGCTAACTTATTTTTCCTATCACCTAGCTTGTTTATGTAATTAATTGCAGCACTGGGAAATTTATAAATTTAAATAGAAATATTTTAGCTATTTTATAATGGCAACGGCCGACTGAGGACTACTAAGTGCATAGATTCTTGGTTCAAGCATGCGTATATGGACCCCTTCAGCCTCTCCATCTCTGATGTCCTCACCGCAATCGTCTGGCCAGTGTATGCCCGTGAGCATTACAGGGAGGTCCTAGCCAGCATAAGTGCGCATCCTAAATTGCTAAGCCCCTGATTACCTTAACGCTACTTTTGAAAGACATAATGCTCGGTTAGCCGATGATGAACATGGGTTGGTTTGAACAGGCCAGCATGAGCATCCAAAATGCAAGGCGTGATGCTGAGGATGACAGACAAGGCTGGGTGCAAGAAGCTCATGGCCATCTATATCCATGAAACGGCTTGGCCTGCTCATATATCACCGCAGTCAGGACTTCATTGCAGTGACATGGCACCACCGTAGGTCTGAGTGCACTACGATATAGCACTGCAGCCTGGGGCCAGACTTGAATGCTCTATACTTCGAGCGACTACAAGAGAAATAATTTGTATAGATACTTTTGTTACTCCCTCCGTGTCAGGTTACTATGTAAATTTATCTTTACCAAATTTGTGACAAATTTATAGAGGCACCATATAATTACTGAGAGGCATTTTCAGATAGTGTTAAATAAATTGTCAAAAATATAGTGGTTCCGTAAGCTTTGAACCTTGTACCTCATCTACTAATAATAACTTTATACCTCATCACAATGTATTTATGTCTGGATTATTATTCTTATGAGTTGATTATTAGATATTTTAAGATGTCATAAAAAAATGTCTCTACGTTGTTTATGTGAGGACACTGTACAAAATGCAACCGTGCATGTGACACATTCTTTTTCAAATGACTTAGTCATTTCTCGCCACGCTGCAACACCCAAGTTCCTTCTCTATCTTCACGGGAGAGCACTTATCAACATGCAATCTATCTATCTAGTCAAGATAAGTGCCACTAACTCGATTGCTTGGGGGGGTGTGTGTGTGTGTGTCTGAAAGGTGTCAGATCGAGTTACAAACATGCAAAAACAAACATCTAAGATATACACTCATTACCGTAACATGTAATTTTCTATTGTTTCGTGAACCTGGGGTATTACTGGTGAACCAATATTTAAAGGAATTTCACGATCCGAAATACTAGCTAGTATTATGCAAAAATAAAAAAAATATTATGATCTAACGTGCAAATATCTGTTTTCTCGCCTCCATCAATATTAGTTAGTATTTTATTTAGATGGGAATAGTATAGGAAAATAATAATGGTTTACTACTAATTAGTTTTTTCAGAGCCGTAGCTCGAGCGGAGTGGGGGTGGGGGGGGGGGGGGGGGCGTTCCTATAGTAGGCTCAGCCCACCATAAGCAATGCCGTGACTGCGACGTCCCTGTGGGAATTTCTGGATTATTTTCTTATGAGTTGTTTATTAGCCATTTTTAAGATGCCATAAAAAATGTCTCTATGTTGTTTATGCATGGACACTCTACACTCCACAAAAAATGTCTCTAGGTTTCGACAAAATGCAATTAGAAAATGCCAATAAAATAGTGTCTTTATGAATGTTTTTTCTTGTAGCAGGACTAGCTCCGGCACCATCCACCATTATATCATCACAAGAACCAGTGGGATCTGGCTAGGTTTAGGAGAAGAAGGTGAAGAGAGAGGCAGAGAAAACTCGGGTGAGACAATGCTTTATTTTTGCCTGTGCGAGACAATGCTTTATTTCATGCTATTTGTGATGTTTGTAAGTAAGATATAATGAATGTAATTCTAGAGAGGAGGAAAATTATAGAAGGCAACATATATATTTTTTTTTCATAAGGGAAGACGCCGGCCTTTACCTCAATGAGGCTATGGCCCATAGAAGGCAACAATCGTTCTGGATGCTGACCTAGGTAGCTAGATAGATTGTGAAGTAAACATGTGTGCATGAGTAAGAAAACAGTGTAATAACATTTAAATCAACTCATAAATACCTGCTTCTTGAGCAAAGACCAAGCATCTTCTGGATTTAATTTTTCAATATTGTGGTACGGCTCCTGTGCCATCATTCCTCGGGCAATCCGGTAATTCCTTGTGGTCACAAGGACACGGCTACCTTGAGGTAAGGCATTTGTCAATGGTGTTCTGAGCACACCCTCCCATGCTCGATAGTTCCAAACATCATCCATCACCAGTAAGGTCTTGCACCCTTCCAATGTTTCCTTAAGAGTTTTCTGCAACACTTCCATTGTATTCCCAGCTTGGTTGCCTCCCGCAGCTTCTATGGTTCTCTTCAACAGCTCAGTATCACTATAATCTTGGTTGACACTCACCCATATTTTCTTTTGGAACTCTTGTTGGATGATTTCATTGTTGAAGATATTTTTGGCGAGGGTCGTTTTGCCAATCCCGCCAACTCCCACAATGGCAAAAACCATAACTTTGTTGTCTTCATGTATTGTTTCCTCCTTAAGTGTGAGCGTCTCCACTAAATTTCTTGTGTCCTCTTTTATCTTCTCACCAATCACAACCAAGTCGAGCTGTCCCGTCGTCTCAGGGCAAGGAAGACGACGGGAGGACTCCATCTTTCTTTCATGGTCCTCATATGAAGTGAGATTGAAGTTGAATGTCGTGCTACGCTTGCTGATTTCATCTAGCTTCTCATTAAGGTTTCTGAGACGTCTACCAACGTCATGGGCATGAAGTGGGTTTCTCATGCAGAAGAGCAACGGGTTTAAGCACCCCTTGTCCTGACTTGGACCCTGCTTCATGGCCTTGAGCTGGCACAAGTCGAGTATGTCTGTGGCATCATACATGGCACCTTTAAGTTCTTTCACCCATCCCTGCACAAGCTCATCAGTGATGTTCCTCCTATCAGCGTCCGCGAGAAACTTCTTGAGGTCCCCAAGCTTGACGCCCATCTTCTTCATCTCATTGGGGACCCCAAGCAGCATACGCACCTCGTCCGTTGCCATCTTTGTCAGCATGCTTTGGATGTAGGATGCCAAAGCATCCAAGCCCATCGCCATTAATGGGTACCTGCAATAGCAAAATTACTCATAACATCGTCTACTGTATTTGATTTGTACACAACAAAAATACTACCAATGATGTACTTCCAAAGAAGCATAATCAATATACGAGCTTTCCAGCATGCATCTTGCACGTAAAGGTTATTATGCATGGATAATTACAGAACTGTGCTAATCAAACTTTTAACAGTAATACATGGGAATGCTATAGTCCTTAATTGAAAGCAGACTGCAGAATGAGCTATGTATTCTTCTTGAAAGAAAAAATTCTACAGCTTTATATTTAATCAGTGGAAAACTTCGCTGGTTGTTTTACAACAGTGGCCCTACGGGCAGCATATGCAGCATAATTTGTACTAGTAATCATCGTATTCAATACAAAACAACGTCAACTGCACTCGACCTCAAACCATGTGTTCACAATGGGATGGAATCACAACCATCCGAATCGGGAATACTTATCCTGCACTGTACTTAATTACGAGTTGAAAAGAACAAGAGTGGCTGGCTTGGGACCAAACTGTGACTGGAGTATCAAACATCGCCAGAAAGCTCCCATGAGATAGATCAGAAAAGAGATGAAGAGAGACTAGGAATATGCACCTTGAATGCCGGACCGGCACAGGACTCTTCGGCTCTTCAGTTCTTTGCTTCTGCTGTGGAGGGCGAGCAAGCACAGGGCCGGCTAAAACTACTTAGGTACGCACTTTATTTAACATGGACGAAAAAAACATTCAGTCCTCGAAGTGATTGGTTACATCGGGTCAGTCCATGTTTTGATATTCCTTTTGCACTAGGTCACATGAGCACATGCACCACACAGCTGTGACAAAACATTTCTCGCATGGAGGGAGTAGGTGGCACGAGGCAACCGACCAGCTGTAGAGAGATCGTTGAGATATATTCTCGCATGCCTAGATCAAATTTGAAAGATGAGTGGCATCAACTCCCTGATTGGTTCTCTTCCCATCGCTGCTGGCTCGGTCCTCGGCAGCCTGGCCCCGGCTGGCCTGCAGCGCGTGAACCAGGCTCCAGAGAAACGAAACCGAGTTCCGTTTCCTGGGAGCCAGGCTGAGGGCCGCTGGCTGCATCAACACGTACAAGCTAGACGAGTGGACGAAGCAACCACGAAGCAACCAAACACTCGCGGGTTGCATGCGCTGAGCTCGGTCAATGTGCAGCAGACAACCAATCACTCGCAGGTTGCATCTCACGGGCCTGGCTGGGTGATATACACCCAACCAATCAGGCCCGTCTGTCTAGTTTAACCTACCCACCCCAACAGGAAAAAGTGTCGGTGCGGACGTACGGCCTCGTAAACGGCTCCCGTGCGGCCCTGTCCACGTCTTGTAGGAGAAATCCAACGGGAGTAGCAACAATGATCGGCTTGGCTCCCAAGTGCATCGCGCGCTGAAGCTCTACCTACAAGCCGTGGTGGTGCTCAGGGGACAAGAGGTACGCGGAGCATCTTCGTCTACCAAGACCGCGCGGTGCCGTTGAACAACTTCACGCTCGGGCTGCTGGTTATGCTTCGTGAGCGCACTGACATACCTAGGTTGGATCACGGCCACGTCCATGCGATCGTTAAGGCGGTAGCTCAAGCTCTATTGCGGTCTCCACAGCGCCTTGATGCAGAGCTCGGTCATGAGCTGCAGTCCGGAGGTAGGGCAGTTCGAGCTGCATCCTGCAGAGGAGGCCGCCGACGTGCTTTGGCATTCTGGCGGCGGCGGCGGCAGATCGACGGTCTCGGTGGAGCCGAGGCTTCAGCGCTGCACCTGGGAGCTGGAGCCGGAGCCAAGCCGATCGTTATTGTTGGCACTGCTAGTTTTTTCCCCCCTACTATGTACACGCTTGGCACATCTGTACAGGACCGCATGTGAACCCTTTACGAACCGTCCGCACCAAATTTTTAACCCTCGCATGAAACGTTTCGGGACTGCAGAAAGCAGGATGCTTTCGTATATACCGTGACAAGAGGTTCTGGTTTAGTTCTCAAAGGACGTAAAAGAAAAAGAGAAAAGATTCACCTACTGCCTAAGGCCAGCACAGCAGACTACTCTTGATTAAGTAATCAACTTGCCGTTGGCGCGGCATGGGGCTCAGCCTGACAGGGCGGCATGGCATATTTGGCGGAAAGAAAATTTTGCTGGTCTTGGGCATAGATGGATCTTTTCTACACCGATCAAACCATTGCATTGTAAGTACCAAGGCAACAGCGAAGATAACTTTTGCATCTAATCTTCAACGGCATGCCCGTATTTTCTTGGTTGAGTGGGGATGGTACGTCCAAACCGTTCTTCTTTCCTCTGTGTGGCGCGTTGCATCTGAACTTCAAAAGCATATAGTACTGATTTTCTTTTCTCTAGGAGGAAAAGCTGATGAAACGTTGCAACTTGGAAGCCGGAATTCAATTGATCTGGTTCGGCTATTGCCCATTTAAAAAGGTCAGTGCGATGGGTACCTGCAACCACTCATGTTCCTCGAGTGCAGACCGCATTATGCTTCCTCACCTCATAAGAGTTTGATGAATGATTGTCAAATTCTTGGGTGAATAAAGATCTGTGGGGGGATGATTCGTAGCCCCCAACACATGAGAAGAAAAAAGAAAAGATTCTCAAAGGAAGAATGATCGATATTCCATGCCACTTCTGCTTTTGCACGCCATCACATGAAAAGCACCCGGTGTAGAATGCATGCATCATGCTTCCTCATGGCCTGATTGAGAAGACGATTTGAGATAGATCCTTTAACATCCTAAAAACCAGGCTTATCAGCCACGAGCAGTTAAAAGCAGCATCAATAGATTTGGAGAAACCGGAGACCCTGTTTCTGCCATATACACTTGTTTCGCAAACATAACCCGTTATACTGTAGTAAGGAACGGGTAAATAGGTTTAAAGCAGCAGGCATGCAATAAATAACAGGTAGCAGGATGTAGACTCTACAAAATATTCAAGCACCAATACTTTGTTAGCCGCCCACGAGGTGAAGACTTTGCTCTGGTGGGAACAAGTCTTTTGACGTTTGCATCATTATGCAAATATTCCAACCTGAGGGGTTGTTTAGGTTCCGTTGCATCTGCCCTTCAAAAGAAAGCAAATGTAATCATCATGGCATACATTCATTATTTTTGGATGAACTTTTTTTCAGTCTAATTAGGTTCCTTTAATTTGATACTACCATTCTGTGCGTGGCAACTAAAAACATCAAGTAGCACAGTGATGAAAAAAAATGCAGTCACATACAATAAATTTCAGGGGACAGACAGAAGTGCTGATGAATTTTTCGCACGACAACTCAAGAAATTAAATTATATTCCTATTTTGTCGGGTGTTTCAATTTCTGATGGCTTACGTTCCGAAACTACACAGGGCAACTCGGAAAAAACAGCAGCGACCAGGGAGCCGTCTTGCAGTGGTTCAGCCCCCTCGTCTAGGTTTAAGTCTTATCATGGTGGTCGCTCCTGGTGGCGGCTAGGGCGATTGTTAGGGCTTCTCAGCTCGTCCAGTCGAAGACGGTGGCTGCAACGGGCATTGTCAAAGTTCGTTTACATGGAGCAATGGAAGCAAGGTTTTAAATCTCCCGCTATAGCCTGATTCAGCTCCGCTATTAATTGTTTTAGAGACATACCGCTAAACCTCTTAACCCTCTATTTAAAACATTTCCATAGCATGGCACATGCGCTGGCACTGGACGCACGGACGTGGCCAAGAGAGGACGTTCCTGGATTGGGGTTGATCGACGAGGACGTCGATCTTCTAAGGGGGTGAGTATGTGACATCTCGGCCTAAGGCTTAATAGGATTGATAGGATACTCATGTTAACAAGTTGCAACTTCTTTTCCGGAAGCTCATCTCGAAAGAACTCCGAGGTTAAGCGTGCTTGGCTTGGAGCAATTTCGGGATGGGTGACCGACCGGGAAGTCCTTACCGGGTGCGCACGAGTGAGGACAAAGTGCGCAGAAAAGACATGTGTTGGTCTGTGAGGGAAGTCTTGAGATCCTAGAGAGCTGCCAGGTGTGCTGGCCCGGCCTCGGAGAGGCGGGACGCTACATCGGATATTTCGGTGAAATTTCGTTGAAATTGTTTTCCTAGGTTGCATCTGAACTTCAAAAGCATATAGTACTGTTTTTCTTTTCTCTAGAAGGAAACGCTGAAGAAGCATTGGAACATGTAAGCGTCGGAACTTTGAAAGACAGACAAAGAGAGATCCAGCGCCGCGTCTACCTAGATTAGTCTACCCGTACCAGCAAGGCTGCAACCGTAAGATGAAATGTTCCGGGACAGCTGTGGGCGCAGACCACATGACAATGCTTCCTCCGTCTCACGAAAAGAAAAAGAAAATATTCTCACCGACCACCACTTGAAAAGCACCGGGGGTAGAAAGCATGCATGGATCATGCTTCCTCATGACTCGATTGAGAAGACGATTTGAGATAGATCCTAACATCCTAAAAACCAGGCTTATTAGCCACGAGAAATTAAATGCAGCATCGATAGATTTGGAGAAACCGGAGACCCTGTTTCTGCCATATGCACTTGCTTTCGCAAACATTACCAGTTATACTGTAATAAGGAACAGGTAAATAGCTTTAAAGCTGCAGGCGTGCAATACATAACATGCAGCAGGATGTAGCTGCAAAATATTCAAGCAGCAATACTTTATTAGCCGCTTACGAGGTGAAGACTTTGCTATTGTGGGAACAAGTCTTTTGACGCTTGCATCATCAATTATGCAAATGTTCCAACCTGAGGGGTTGTTTAGGTTCCGTTGCATGTGGCCTTCAAAAGAAAGCAAGTGTAATCATCATGGCATACATTCATTAGTTTAGGATGAACTTTTTTCCA
This sequence comes from Eragrostis curvula, assembly GCA_007726485.1. Taxonomy (NCBI): domain Eukaryota; kingdom Viridiplantae; phylum Streptophyta; class Magnoliopsida; order Poales; family Poaceae; genus Eragrostis; species Eragrostis curvula. The sequence continues at coordinate 48,385,073 of CM017440.1, forward strand.
TATCTAATTAGGTTCCTTTAATTTGATACTACCATTCTGTGAGTGGCAACTTCAAGTAGCATAGTGATGAAAAACAAAATGCAGCCACTTCTAATAAATTTCACGGGACATACAGAGCTGCTGACGAATTTTTCCACGACAACTCAAGCAAGTTAATTATATTCCTATTTCGTCAGGTGTTCCATCTTCTGATGGATTACGTTCCGAAACTACCCAGGGTGACTTGGAAAAAACAGCAGTGACCAAGGAACCGTCTTGCCAGGTTCGGCCGGCCCCCTCGCCTCCGGCAGCCCTGTCTCCGGCGGGGAGGGCAGCTCGTTATCCGGGAGTTGAATCTGTTCATTCCTAGGTTTAGGTTTAAGTCTTCTCGAAAAAAAAAAGGTTTAAGTCTTATCACGGTGGTCACTCCTGACGGCGGCTATGGCGATTGTTATGGTTTCTCTAGTGGTCCAGTCGAAGACGGCGGCTGCGGAGTTTTGGCGTCGTTCAAGTTCTTCGGCATGGAGCAATTAATGAAAAGATGTCTTGGCTGCGGTGGTGATGCAAAGACGCCATCATGAACGGAGGCTACAACTGTGGACTAGTGAGTGTTTGCTTTCCGGTGACATCTATCTAGACATCACTCTGATTTTTGTTCTCCCATGATAAATCTGGTGAAAGAGATGATCGGCGACGGGCTCGACGGCGGTCAAATTCATCGTATTTGAATGTGGAAGGTTCTACCTCTCTTTTGCGAAAGTGATGTGTTTCAGTTTTTCCTTATCTGAGATGAGGATGGCGGTTGTGGATGGTATGAAGCGTTGCCGCTTTTCGCAGGGTCGAGTCGGAAGTGCCAGTGAACGGACACAACAGTATGACATATAAAAAGCACAAATTAAGTCTTAAAGTGATTATATTAGTCCAATTAAAACAATGAGTAGCACAGCGGAAGCCATAACGATACAAGTCCATAGGAAGTAAAGATACAAGCGCACGCGCTCACGATACAAATGAATTCGCATCCAAAGCCATGAAGATGCGAACTCGAGAGGAGACTACTCCTCGGTCTCCCAGTGGGCTGTCCAACCAAAAGGAAGCTGGCCATCCCACTATCCACCTCCACCCGTACAGTCAGGGATAAAGGTGCTACCTGCAATAAAACATAAAGAGCCAAACCCTGAGCAACTAATACTCAGCAAGACTTACCCGTCAACGTGGCTATCCACAGCCGACTCCTAATATGCAAGGCTACAAAAGGGTGGCTGACTCGATAGCATAACTCGCACTAATTACTTGATCCTTACTTTCAAGTTTTATTTTCAAGTTAAGTACTTATCCAGTAAAACAGTGTACATATATCTAAAACAGATATAAAGTAACAATACATCAGATAAGCAGTATACAGTAAAGAGATATAAATAACAGTACTAGTCATCATCATCAATCATATCACACTACGATGTGACGCAGTGAGCAAGGTTGCTCTTGACCGAGAGCGGCGGCCTCAATGTACATCCTGCAGGAGAAAAACCTGACCACACGACGCACACGCGTAAAGTCGCATGCGGCAACCGTTTGCAAGGGTCCCCCTGAAGCTAGGCCGGATCCAACCCCTCCCGAGAAAGGCCTTCCCGCACGGTCCCCGTCCGAGACGTACGCCCCGATTAGGAAGCATCATTTCTCTCCCGAATACCATGATAGAAAGGACAGGCTTCCACCGTACACTTGGGCAATTCGAGCTGCTAAGTTTACTAGGCCCATAAAAACACTAGTATGTGATCAGTACGTTCAAACTTGCTCAACAGGGCCAACAACGGACGGTCCTTAACCGACACAGACGGGGCTACCACCGTGAAGGCCCAGCCTTCTCCAACCATCCTACACAAACAAAATCCCCATCCGGTATCAACAAATCCTAAATTCATCTAGTACAATCCAGGGTAATTCCTAACTCACGAGTGGGACCTACCACTCGACTTCTACCGTCCGCTAGCCACTAAGCATAGCAAGTTCTAACGTATCCTAGACCACATCTACAAAATAGGACACAAAGGTAGTATATGGAAGGGTAGTCCTAGTGCAGTTCTAAGGTTTCACATCAACTCCTAATAAACCTAATGCACAATCAAATACTAGTCCCAATCAAGTGCGAAAAGTAAAATTCTAAATAGGGAGGCATGCACCGGGGCTTGCCTGGCTCAGGAGTGTAGCTAACTGGGTCAGCGGGGTCAGTGTCCTGCTGCGGCTGCTCCTCCTACACCTCCTGGGCCTGCTCCTCCGGCAGCTGGAAGCCGAGCGGCTCCGGAGTCGTCTCTGTCACTACACGGTATGACAAGAAATAATGCAAAGTCGGATACAAGTAATATGATGCAAATAATTATTTAATTTCTTGATAGGACAGTCATTTACACTGTAAGTGCAAATGATTAACTTTGTTAATTAATTTCGTCTGAAGTATTTCCTTTATTGACTTTCAATTAAATTAACCGTTTAATCAACTTGAGTCGATTTAAATAAGTAATTCGATTTCAAAAATTAATTTATGTCCAGTGGCATTTTTCTAGTGAAAGCCACCACTGGAAGTGATTTATGGTGAAGTTTGACGATTTATTGTAACATGAATTATTTACAATAATTTAAACAATGGAGAGAACAATTTAAATCATAAGTAAATAATTAAACAGGATATGACAGTAGAAAAATGTTCTGTAAATGTCTTAACAGTAGCTTAACAAGCATGCAAGATTTCAGGATTTATAGAGCAACATATAATTTATTAAGATTTAAACAATTTCTTTACAAAAGCATGTTTACAGAAAATACAGAGAGTATTTCTTGTGATTTAACATTCTTGCTGGATATATCTGAGCACAAGGAATCCAACAAAATTTGTTTCGCATTTTTCTGAGGTGTATTCGATTTATTATGCATTTTACAATTTCAGGTAATTTCTGGGAATTAAACTAATTCGAAAAGGATTTGAAAAAAATGGTGGACCAATCAGATCTGGGCCACACAAGGGGGCACACAGATCGGGCCGCACCGGATCTAGACCATGCCACACCGGATCTGGCCACTCGCGTGCGAGGACGCACGCGAGGCCACACGGTCATGGCGCACGAGATCCAGGTGCTGTCACACCGGATCCGGGCCGGACCTCGGCCGGTGGCTCGCCGGAGAGGGGCGGCGCTGTCGCCGGAACGGCGTTTCCGGCGGCCATTTGGTGCGAGGTTTGGACGGAGAGGGAGAGCGAGAGACGGCGGATTCACCTCGACGACTAGGAGTGAGCGAGGACGGCCGGAACAGGGTCAACGTCGAGGAATGGCGGGTGGTGGTGCTCCGGCGAGGTCGCGAGGTGGACGGAGTGCACCGGAGCAGGCGGGACTTGGTCGAGGAGCTTCACCGTGGACTGAGGAAGCACGGAGCGAGCACGGTTGACGTGGAGAAGGACGGGAAGAAAAGGTGCTCGACGGAGAGGTCTCTGCGGTAGTCGTCGGCGGCGGAAGGGGAAAAACTTGATTCCCGGCGAGCTAAGCTGCGAGAGAGCACAAAGGAGAGCTCAAACGGTGCGCGACAAAGGCATGCAAACCCCAAAGCGAAGAATCGGCGCAGCACTCACCAGGGAGAGAGGAATCGACCACGGCGCGGCGGAGCTACCCCATGGCCGGTCTTGGCGAAAACTGCGTGCTCACAAGCTCGGCTGCGCGGGGAAGGAAACAGGAACCCGGAGAAGCTAGCCCATCCTCTTGCTCCGACGCTGAGCTGCTCGTACTCGCAGAAGACCAGCAGCAACACGGACGACGGCGAGCTCGAGCTCCTGCTCGGCAATGGCGGGAGGAAGTGGCGGCTAGGGTTGGAGAGGGTCGGGAGCGATGAAAATGAGAGTGGGAGAGAGCGGCGAGGGCGCGGGCGCCAATTTGACGCTGAGGAGCGTCGAGGACGCGGGCCCGGCGCCGCGCAATGCTGCCGCTCGTCGTCGGCGACGTGGAGGTAAAGTTCCTCTGCGCGCAGTGAGATACGGGAGGATGACAGGTGGGTCCGGGCGCATCTTTCTTTTTCCCCGAATTATTCAAACTCAGAAATTCCCCAAACTTTGGCACTCAAATTGGAGTAGCAACTGAGCTCCAAAATTCGCAAGTTTGGTACCATTAGAAAGCTCTTGAAAAGTTCTACCATCTGGCTAACATGCACATCTGAACTCCAAAGAGATTTCAAATGGCGGCTAGTCAAAGTAGAGTACTTTCTAAGATTTGGGGATTTTATTGGGGCAGCAGATGAATTTCAAAAATCACCAAAAATTCTCCAAAATTCTTGTTTCAGAAGGGCAATCGACTGGTATTTTTGGTTGCTCAAGTTGTTATGCAAAAATTTGAGTTCCTTCAGAAGCTTGGATTTGACAATTGTTTGAATTTTGAATTTCGAATTTTTGAACTTGGTTTCCTTTTTGTGTTCTGTTCAGATGGTGATGTGTGCTGGCTGAATTCAGTGACACGGGGTGTCACATGGTAAGATCTCGTCCGTGGCATATTTGCCTGGGATGGTGATACTACACGTTGGAATTTGTGTCTCTTTCAAGATTTCTGTCTACCATGAACTGGGTTGGAGTTGTTTGGGTTGTTTTTGTAATATGTGGCTGTAAGATGATTTAATATCAATGAAATTTCTTTTTCAAAAAAAAGATTAGATGGATCACAGTTGCAGAACGTAGCCAACATACCCGCTTTTAACTACTTTAATTGATTGCGACTTTGCTGTCATGTGTCATGTCAGACGTTACACACTTACATATCAAATGCACTAATCAATTAAAATTTGGCACGTACGACAGCTATTCAATACGCACAAATGAAATGACATGGAAGCTGGCACCGTGGTTGCACATTCCTCCACTCTAGCACCTTGCAAGAGAAGATTGGCGAGGGAAGACAACAAGAAACGACCGGTTGCCACCCACCATGCTGTGCGCCGGTGCGCGGGTCCTGCAGGCTAATCATGTCTCCGTGCTTCACAAAATCAGCATCATGCTAAAATTAATCGCAGGGGAGCAACCAAACACATCCACGCTAGGGCACATGCTAGACAACACCTTTTGTTCAGTAGGGGCCGAGGCCCTCCTGTTCCTTTTTTTAAAAAAAAAGCTAGACAACTATGTTCAGGGTGGCAAACAAACACATCCCTCATCTCGCATGCCTAGATTACCTTACAGACTGTATCATGCTCCAACATAAAAGATCATGCGAGAAACAAAATAAAAATAAAAATCCATGCCACTTCATATCTGCAAAAGTGCTGCATGCTGCTGGTTAATCAATTTAGTAGATGTCTGTAAGTTGCCGAAACAAAGAAAAGATCAGCCATCCTCTGTGACTGTGTCATCATGAAAGATCGGGGTGGTAGATCAGTAAGTGCTACTCGTGAAAGGAGACAGGCCAAGGCGAGACATTTTCCAAGCTATACCTATCGACTATTGTTCTTTCTTTTCTTCTCAGTGCATCTTCTCGCAAGGAAGAAACAAAGAAGATCTTGTCGTTAGAGTACACATGGTACAGCTTAGCATGATGTGATTGGTCAGGTGACAAGCCTGGTCCACCTGTAGCCGATTTGGCCCAGTTCATTCATGCGGAGATAGCCCAGGAGCGTTCTATACACTTGCTAAGGCTCTGGAATGCAGGATTTTCAAACGTAGTAATAGGAAAAACACAATATTAGAGTCAAATAACAAGTGCAATTCTACAGGAATTAGAAAGTGCATAAAAAATCTTACAGAGCGATTTGATGCGACGCAGAAAAAAACGCAGGAATTGAAAAATAGAGATAGACTGAAAGGAAAGTTTCTAAGAGGTTGGACCTCTTGCTAGAATTCCTCTAATATTGCAATGGAGGAAGGAATCTCATAGATATTATATGAACACAATCTTTTGTTTCAAAAGGTCTCATTGAAATTTTTTCTATAGGATTTGAATCCTACAAATTCCTTCATTTTTCATTTGTTTCAAAGGGGCCTAACATAAAGGGAGGGATGAGCATGATAATTTAGGCTACTCCCAATGAAAATTTGATTTCTAGAAAATAGAGTGACATGTCATATTTTTTTGTGATGTGGTAAGGAATTAAAAGAGAAGAGATGAAACGATGAGTACACTGTTTCCAAGATAGATTGTCTCTTGCATGTAAATCTTGAAAACAACCAACTAAAATAATGATTTCAAGATACATTTCAATCATCAAAAACCTCTTTGTGCTTATGTCGCATCAATTGAAACAACAAAATAAAATAGTGCATTCGGAGTAGCCTAAGCTTAGGGCACCCACAGTGCTTTAGACAACTATTGTCTGTGAGTGCTTTGATAGTCGAATAGAGAGAACAAAACATATAGTTTGTACAATGGGTTGTCTGTTTGGTCTCGTTTGGCAGGGCATTGGCTTATGCAGAAAACAACTTATATGCTGGTTTATATATGAAAATAGATTTTCTTGCTAATTGTGGATTACATGTGAAAACAACTTATCTGGTCAAACTGTCTCGCAAAATACCTTATCCTATCTTTTCTGAAATGGATGAAAGTTGTAAAATTTCCTTAGTGCCCTGGCTATTTGACATGGCTATATACACACATACCTCATTAGAGTACGATAATGTTTATAAAAGGTTCATCATGATCTTAGATCAGTATAATAAAGTTTTTAAAAAGGTCATGATCATCACATTACATGCAACCATTGATCAAACCATACATGATCATGTTGATCATCAAATGGAGGCGGCTGTGACATGCAGGCAGGGAGTACTAGCGATCATATAGCATTCTGCGAGGTGATATCCCTCACTGCGATACTATCAAACAGCGTCATGGCACTGATCTCCACAATGTGCACACATCCCTCTCCTTTCTGTACCCAGTGATCATCGCTGTGCAGGCTAGACCATTCTTCTCTGGACGGTTGAAACAATTGCTATTCTCGGTCGGGCATTGCGTCAAACACCTCCCGCGCAGTACACGGACGACGTTGTGCTGCTGCTCGGAGCCGATGTCGTGGCGCGCCAACAATGCAAGCGTCTCGACCTGATAGCGCGCTAGGATACGACCCCACATTGGCCACGTTGGGGCCGGTGTCGCCGGGCCACGCGCCCGCGCTGGCTGCGTCAGGACCGCGCCACGAGCTTGCCCCCGTCCTCTACTCCGACAGCGCCACCCCCGTCGGCAACTGGCTGTGACACCCCGTGTCACTGAATTTCAGAATCGTGCAAACCAAACTGAAGAAAAGATGAAATCAAGCCAAATTCAAAAATTCGAAATTAGAAGTTTAAACAAGTTCAAACCCATATCTGTGAAGCAACTCAAAAAATTCCTTTAACAACTTGACCCAACCAAAATTCCTGGAGATAGCCCTTGCGAAATAAGAATTTTGGAGAATTTTTGGTGATTTTTGAAATTCATTTCGATGCTCAAATAAATCCCCAAAGTTCCAAAAATGTCCAACTTTGACTAGCTGCCATTTGAATTCTATTGCGAATTGAGATGTGCATGTTATGTCACTGGAAAGATCATCTCACGACCTTTCGAATGCAACCGGTTTTACAATTTTTGGAGTTCGTTTGCTAGTTCAAATTGAGCGCCAAAGATTGGGGAAAATCCAGTTTTGAAAAATTCGTGAAAAAGAAAAGATGCTCCCGGGCCCGCCTGTCATACGCTCATCTCTCACTGAGCGCGCCGAAGACAACCGCCACGTCGCCGCCGATGTACGGCGCGGCCACCGCCCACCCCGCTCCGTTCGGACCAAATACAGACGCGCCTCGCCTGTCCGAAGCCTCTCCCTCACACACGCTCTCTTTCCCCTTGCTCTCCTGGACTCCCCGACACTGAACCCTAGCTCGCCATTGCCGCGCCCGTGCGGAGCTTGAGCTCGACGCTGCCGGCGAGCCGCCTCCAGCAGAGCTGCTCTGCCAGAAGCCGCGCCAGGACCCCGCCAAGCTCGCCATGGCCACCATGGCTCTTGACTCAGGCTGAGAAGCACAAATCGACGCCGTCTTCTTCCTCCTAGGCCGCACAAGCCCCGTCGCGCCATCGTCGATTTCTCCCTGCCGGTGAGCCAATCCCCAGTTTCCTCGCGCCTCGTGGTGCACGTCACCGTCGTGCACTCCTCGGACCTCATCCCTTTTGTTCTTTCGCAGCCACGTCATCGAAATCAAGTTTCTCCCCGCCGCCGGTTTCCACCGCCGCGACGAGCTCTCCGCCTCCAACCGTCATTCCGGCCTCCTCCACGACGCTGCGCTCCACTCCGGCGTCGCCCGTGACCCCGTGAAGCTGGTGCGCGCGCCGTTTCGTCCCCGCGCCCCTCCTGTTGACCGGAACGCCGTCGCCCTCATCGTCGCCGTCCGCCTCCTCGTCGCTGACCACTTCCCAGCCCACCTCGTCGTCGCCCTACTCCCCGCCGTGGACCGCGCAGCCGAGGTGAGCCTTCCGCGCCCGCGCCTCGACCTTCTCCCCCGCTCCCGCGTCCGGAACGGCCGCCATGCCGCCGCCGCGCCATGGCCGGCATCGTGCGCGCGTGCGCAGTGGCACTGGGCCGGATCCAGCTTGGCCCAGTCCAGATCCGGCCTAACCAGCCCAGATCCACACCCTACCGGGCCCATTTCCTTTTTCCAGGATTTATCGAATTCTTTAAATCTCCAGAAATTCACAGAAATTTGTAAAATCGATAGAAAAATGTATACATCTCAGAAAAATGCGAATCCAATTTTGTTAGACTTCTTTTGCTCTTCTCTGTATAGGAAAAATATCAAATCACACAAAATACGTTCACTGTTTTCTATAAAAATAACTTTGTACAGATGATGTATAATTCATAATTAATTATATGTTGCTCCATAAATCCTGAGATCTAGCATGCCTGTTAAGATACTGTTAACACACCTACAGAGCATTTTTCCACTATCATACCTTGCTTAATTATTTTCCTATGATTTAAATCATTCCTGCATTGTTTAAATTAATATAAATAATCTGTAAGAAAACAAATCATCAAACTTCGCAGTAAATTACTTCCAGTGGTGGATTTCACCGGAAAAATGCCACTGGACATAAATTAATTTTTGAAATCACATTATTCATTTAACCTACCCAAGTTGGTTAATGGTGAACTTAATTAAAAGTTAATGAAGGAAATACTCCAGACGAAATTAATTAACAAAGTTAATCATTTGCACTTACAGTGTAAATGACTGTCCTATCAAGTAATTAAATCATGAATTGCATCATATTCTTGCATCTAACTTTGTATTATTTTCCTTGTCATAACGTGTAGTGACAGAGACGACTCCGGAGCCGCTCGACTTCCAGCTGCCGGAGGAGCAGACCCAGGAGGTGCAGGAGGAGCAGCCGCAGCAGGACACTGACCCCGCTGACCCTGTTAGCTACGCTCCTGAGCCAGGAAGGCCCCGGTGCATGCCTCCCTATTTAGGATTTTTACTTTTTCACTTGATTGGGGCTAGTAATTGATTGTGCATTAGGTTTATTAGGAATTGATGTGAAGCCTTAGAATTGCATTAGGATTACCCTTCCATATCCTACCTTGTGTCCTATTTTTGTAGATGTGGTCTAGGTTGCGTTAGAACTTGCTATGTTTAGGGACTAGCGAACGGTAGAAGTCAAGTGGTAGGTCCCACTCGCGAGTTAGGAATTACCCTGGATTGTACTAGATGGATTTAGGATTTGTTGAGACCGGACGGGGAATTGTTTGTGTAGGATGGTTGGAGAAGGCTGGGCCTTCACGGTGGTGTAGCCCCGTCTGTGTCGATTGAGGACCGTTCGTTGTTGGCCCTATTGAGCAAGTTCGAACGTACTGACTCACATGCTAGTGTTTTTATGGCCTAGTAAACCTAGTAGCCTGCGTCGCCTCGGATGTCTGGTAGATACTTTACTCTTTCTATCATGGTATTTGGGGGAGGTAGGGTGGCGTCCCGCGCAGTCAGCCGTTCGGGACGGGGCTGCGGTGGGAGAGCCCTTCCTCGGGAGGAGTAGAATCTGGTACAGCTCTGGTGGTACGTAGCGTTAACGGTTGCCGTATGTGGCCTTTGCCGCGTATGGCGTGTGGTCAGGTTTTCTCCTGCAGGATGTACATCGATGCCGCCGCTCTCGGTCAAGAGCAACCTTGCTCAGTGCGCCACATCGTAGTGTGACATGATTGATGATGATGTCTAGTATTTATATTTATTGTATCTCATTACTGCTATATTGATGATCTGATGTATTGTTACTTATATCTGTTTTAGCTATATGCACACTGCTTTATTCGATAAGTACTTATCTTGAAAAATAAAACTTGAAAGTAAGGATCAAGTAATTAGTGCGAGTTATGCCATTGAGTCAGCCACCCTTTTTGTAGCCTTGCATGTTAGGAGTCGGCTGTAGATAGCCAAGTTGACGGGTAAGTCTTGCTGAGTATTAGTTGCTCAGGGTTTGGCTCTTTATGATTTTATTGCAGGTAGCACCTTTATCCCCGACTCTACGGGTGGAGGTGGACAGTGGGATGGCCAGCTTCCCTATGGTTGGACAGCCCACTGGGAGACTGAGGAGTGATCTCCTCTCGAGTCCGCATCTTCATGGCTTTGGATGCGAGTTCTTGTGTATCGTGAGCGCGTGCGCTTGTTTTTCTTCTAGCTTTGGACTTGTACTTGTACCGTTTATTTCCGCTGTGCGACTCTATGTTTTAATTGGATTAATGTAACCACTTAAAGACTTAATTTGTGCTTTTTATATGCTGTACTGTTGCGTCTGTTCATCAGCGCTATACCGACTCGATCCTGCGAAAAGCGGAGACGCTTCAGCTGGTACCAGAGCCGTGTTGGGACAGTACATCATATAAACGGCCTATTTTCGAAAATCTAACCACGTACGTGTGAGGAACGAAAAGCCCATTATAAAGATGTTAGAGTAATCAGGTGGTAATAGGAGTTGATTGTTATTTTCTGTAACGACGCACCGACGATCAGGTAAGAAGGTAAGGAACTACATGGCGCTGGTTTTGGATATTGGTGGCGGAGTTTGTTTTGTTCCGTGAGCCATCGAGTTCACGAGGAGTTGAGAATGGTGAGGATATGTTATTGGGCTATGTATTACATTTTGATGAGATACGTCACCTGTGTAGGTTGGTTGAGGTGACGTTGTGTGCTTTGCAGGTACACTAACTCGCGCGTAGATCGTGTAGAAACGTTTGTGAGTGCGACTTAGTTGCCACCACTGTCTACAGCCTGCTATATTTGGGCAAATTTTATTTTGTGAGGACGTATAGGTCGTGCATGCATGGCATCTTCATGATTTAAAACACTTCCACGAATTTCAGATCATCCAAAATTTCAGACTGACAAGCTAACTTCAAAATTCATAACTCCAAAACCGCTTGGCCAAATTCAATGAACCAAGACTTGCTGGAAAGCTTACAACATGAACTAAAACTTTGCTTCAGAGTTCGCCTTTCGATTCTGTCAGTATCACCCCCAAATCTGTCGACCAAGTGAAACCAAATTTCTGCCTCGACCAGTTTTTCCAGAATCTGTGCACCAAATTTAAAAATCGATATCTCCAGTTCTGGTTGTCCGTTTGAGGCGTTTGAGCACTCGTTGGAGAGATCTTGAAGTTATCTACAAGTTTTGTGTTCTGACTTTTCCCGTTTGACGTCTCTAGAAGTGCCAGTTTTCATTTTTGTGACTGCTGCTCTCAGTCAAGACAGATTGCAGTCTGTTGCTTTGAAGAACCGTTGCACCTGTGTTTGTGCGTGAAAGGCTTCATGTAGCTACTTGCTACGATTCTCCAGAAGTCCTTTACCATGTTCTAATTTTATTTAGCATGGTTGTTCTGTTTGGAGCAGTTTGTGGGATTTTTCTTGCAAACTCTCTCTATATGGATATTTATGGCCTTTCTTGCATTTCAATTCTGCCATATTGAATATCTTGTATCCTGGAGCTAACGGTGATAATGTTTTATTGGCAGGATGCCGCCGCGTCGTCCGCCACCCCGCCGCCTGAGCGCACACTGGCGGAGGCGATGGCTAACCAGACAGAGCTGCTCAGGACTCTCGTTCAGGCCGTCACCCAGCAGGGTGGCAACCGTCGGGGTCCACAGCCAGGCTGCACCTACGCAGACTTCCTGGCCACTCACCCGCCTGTCTTTTCCGGGTCCACTGACCCGATGGAGGCAGAGTCTTGGCTGCGCACTGTTTCCTGCCTGCACAGAGGTGCAGAAGACTCTGTTCGTGGCGCAGCAGCTTCAGGGGTCGGCTGGAGGATGGTGGGCAGCTCACCTTGCCACTCTTCCGGCCGGTCAGCAGTTGACTTGGGCACAGTTCAGAGAGGCCTTTCGCTCGTTCCACATTCCGCCGGGCATTATGCAGCGGAAGTTCAGAGAGTTCCTGGACCTCAGGCAGGGAGGCAGGAACGTGTTCGACTACGCCCAGGTGTTCAACCACCTGGCCCAGTTTGCTCCAGACCAGTTAGACACGCCCGCCAAGCGGAAGGCGTGTTTCTTGAGAGGCTTGTCTACCAAGCTTCAGTCCCGGCTTGTCCTGAATGCCGGTGGTACCTTTGACGAGCTCGTCAGTGCAGCTATAGTGATGGAGGATGCCATCAGGGCGCACCAGGAGGACAAGAAGAAGAGAAAGGCTGTAGCACCACCGTCTGGCAGCACTTCAGCCAGGCCACGCCTTGTGTACAGCATCCCCAGTGGACAGCGGTACCTTGCACCTCCACAGTACCAGCGTCAGCAGCAGCAGTTTGCTTAGAGACAGCCACAGCAGCAGCAGCGTCAGCAGCAGCAGCGCCAGCAGCAGCAGCAGCAGCAGGCAGGCAGAGGTTTTCCGTGCTTCAACTGTGGACAGGTGGGGCACTTTGCGCGTGACTGCCGTGCAGCACCTAGGCAGAACAACGCGCAGAGGGCTCCAGTTCAGGCAGCAGGACAGCAGCGCCAGCAGGGCAGGAACGCGCCAGTCAAGACTGGGCGCGTTAACTACACCACAGCTGAGGAGATTCCAGAGGGCGAGCAGGTTCTTGCTGGTACGTTCTCCATGTGTCACCGGCCTATTGATATATTGTTCGATTCAGGTGCATCTCATGATTTCATCAGTCTAGCTTGTACACGCCGTTTGGGCCTCGGGATTTCATCTATGGAGACCCCATACCTTATCAGCACTCCAGGGGGTCGTATTCTCACCAGGCAGCTTATCTCTAATGCTCCCCTTAATTTGGCGGGAAAGATCTACACTGCACATCTTATTGTCCTACAGGAGCAAGGGCTAGAAAGATCTACACTGCACATCTTATCTCTAATGCTCCCCTTAATTTGGCGGGAAAGATCTACACTGCACATCTTATTGTCCTACAGGAGCAAGGGCGGGAAAGATCTACACTGCACATCTTATCTCTAATGCTCCCCTTAATTTGGCGGGAAAGATCTACACTGCACATCTTATTGTCCTACACTGCACATCTCAGATTCTTGGTATGAGGTGGATGAAGTACCATAAGGCTGTTCTGGATATCTCTCTTCGTTCTGTTCACTTAGATTCTCCTATGCATGGCAAGGTCACTCTTCAGCTATCTTTGTTGGCCACATCGAGACCGTCAGTGCATCAGGCCGTTGGCAAGAGTCTGGATGTGATTCCTGTGGTGTGCGAGTACCCAGATGTGTTCCCAGATGATTTGCCAGGCATGCCACCAGATCGAGATGTGGAGTTTCGCATTGACTTGCAGCCCGGCACAGCACCTATCTCTAGGAGACCGTATAAGATGCCACCTAATGAGTTAGCAGAGTTAAAGGTGCAGTTGAAGGAGTTGCTGGACAAGGGTTTTATTCGCCCAAGCTCTTCACCTTGGGGTTGTCCAGCCTTGTTTGTGAAGAAGAAGGACCATGCACTCAGGCTATATGTGGATTATAGACCACTGAATGCTATGACCATCAAGAACAAGTATCCTTTGCCTTGCATTGATATCTTGTTTGATCAGCTAGCTAGAGCTAAGGTGTTCTCCAAGATTGATCTTCGTTCTGGGTATCATCAGATTAAGATACGTGCAGAGGACATTCCGAAGACTGCTTTCTCTACCAGATATGGACTCTATGAGTACTTGGTGATGTCTTTCGGGTTGACTAATGCACCTGCTTACTTCATATATTTGATGAACTCAGTGTTCATGCCAGAGTTGGACAAGTTTGTCGTGGTTTTCATTGACGACATCTTGATCTATTCAGAGACAGAGGAGGACCATGAGCAGCACCTCAGGATTGTGTTGCAGCGTTTGAGGGACCACCAGCTGTACGCTAAGTTCAGCAAGTGCGAGTTCTGGCTTAGCGAGGTGCCTTTTCTTGGCCATGTTATATCAGCAGAGGGTATTGCTGTTGATCCGAGCAAGGTGCAGGATGTCCTGGATTGGAATGCATCTACGACTGTCTCTCAGATTCGTAGTTTCTTGGGTTTGGCTGGTTATTACCGTCGGTTTATTCCGAATTTCTCTAAGATCTCCAAGCCCATCACTGAGTTGCTGAAGAAGAATATGAGGTTTGTGTGGAGTCCGCAGTGTGGTGATGCATTCCAGAATCTGAAGAAGCTGCTCACTACCGCTCCAGTTTTAGCTCAGCCTGATATCACCAAGCCATTTGATGTGTATTGTGATGTTTCTGGTACTGGTCTTGGTTGTGTGCTGATGCAGGATGGCAGGGTGATTGCTTATGTCTCTCCGCAGCTTAAGCGACATGAAGAGCATTACCCCACTCACGATCTTGAGCTTGCAGCTGTCGTACTTGCTTTGAAAGTATGGCGGCATTATCTGTTGGGAAATCTAGTGCACATCTATACAGATCACAGGAGCCTCAAGTATATATTCACGCAGTCAGATCTGAACATGCGTCAGAGGAGATGGTTAGAGCTGATCAAGGACTATGACTTGGAGATTCACTATCACCCAGGGAAGGCTAATGTGGTTGCTGATGCTTTGAGTCGCAAGGCTCATTGCAATAATCTCATCGTAGCTCCTTATGCAGAGGCAGAGCCCAGTCTTAGAGTGTATGCTTATGGCTCCTTGGCCAATATATCACTTGTTCCGACCCTGCGAGATGAGATTGTGGCAGCGTAGAAGAAGGATGAGAAGGTGAATCACCTTAGGAGGAGACTCAAGCTCGATGAAGCTAGAGTCCAGTGTTTCAGAGAGGATAAGGATGGAGTCCTATGGTTGAAGAACAGATTGGTAGTTCCTAAGGACTTTGAGTTGCGCAGGAAGATTCTCGATGAGGCGCACATGTCCAAGTATTCCATCCACCCTGGCAGCAACAAGATGTATCAGGACTTGAGGAGTCGCTTCTGGTGGACCCGCATGAAGCGGGAGGTCGCACAGTATGTTTCTGACTGTGACATTTGCAGGAGAGTCAAGGCAGATCATGTGAAGCCAGCTGGATTATTGCAGCCTTTGAGTATTCCTGCTTGGAAGTGGGAGGATATTAGCATGGACTTCATCGTTGGCTTACCTCTCACATCGCAGAAGCATGACTCTATTTGGGTGATTGTTGATCGATTGACCAAGTCAGCTCACTTCATTCCGATGTATACCCGTTATAGTGTGCAGAAGTATGCTGAGCTTTATATCTCCCGGATTGTCTGTTTGCATGGAGTGCCTAAGACCATCATTTCAGATAGAGGACCTCAGTTTGTTTCTCGCTTCTGGCAGCAGCTGCATGCTTCTTTAGACACCACCTTGATCCGCAGTGCTGCTTACCACCCTCAAACAGATGGACAGACTGAGAGGGTGAACCAGATTCTTGAGGACTTACTTCGTGCTTACGTGCTGACTCACACCAAGGATTGGGAGAAATGTTTGCCGCTAGCAGAGTTCTCCTACAACAACAGTTACCAGGAGAGCATCAAGATGGCACCCTTTGAGGCGTTGTATGGACGTCGCTGTCGCACTCCCCTTAATTGGGTTGAGTCTGGCGAGCGATTCGCCTTTGGGACTGAGTTGATAGCAGAGGCTGAGGAGACTGTGAGACACATTCAGTCCAACTTGAAGGCAGCCAAGTCTCGACAGAAGAGCTATGCTGACAGGAGACGCCGACCGTTGGTGTTTGCAGTTGGCAGCCACGTATACCTTCGTGTCTCTCCCATGAAGGGTGTACGTCGGTTTGGTGTCAGAGGGAAGCTAGCACTCAGATACGTTGGACCGTTCCAGATTATTGAGAGATGTGGACCCGTTGCTTATAGATTGGAGTTGCCCTCCAACCTCTCAGGTGTTCACAATGTGTTCCATGTATCACAGCTGAAGAAGTGCTTGAAGGTTCCTAGTGACAGAGTGGTCAGTGATGTTGATCAGCTTGAGCCAGATTTGACTTACCCCGAGCAGCCTATTGGTATTGTTGATCAGAAAGACCGAGTCACCAGGAAGAGCACTACCAGATTCTATAAGGTGCAATGGAGCAACCACTCTGAGGCCGAGGCCACGTGGGAGACAGCGGAGTTCTTAAACTCCCATTTTCCAGGTTTTCTACCTCCGAGGTGCGTTATTTAGTTGTTCCATTTTGCATCTTGTTCTTCGCTTTTTCGCCATTAGTTTTTCCTTTTTCCTCCTTAATCTCGGGACGAGATTCTTTTAAGGGGGGAGGGCTGTGACACCCCGTGTCACTGAATTTCAGAATCGTGCAAACCAAACTGAAGAAAAGATGAAATCAAGCCAAATTCAAAAATTCGAAATTAGAAGTTTAAACAAGTTCAAACCCATATCTGTGAAGCAACTCAAAAAATTCCTTTAACAACTTGACCCAACCAAAATTCCTGGAGATAGCCCTTGCGAAATAAGAATTTTGGAGAATTTTTGGTGATTTTTGAAATTCATTTCGATGCTCAAATAAATCCCCAAAGTTCCAAAAATGTCCAACTTTGACTAGCTGCCATTTGAATTCTATTGCGAATTGAGATGTGCATGTTATGTCACTGGAAATATCATCTCACGACCTTTCGAATGCAACCGGTTTTACAATTTTTGGAGTTCGTTTGCTAGTTCAAATTGAGCGCCAAAGATTGGGGAAAATCCAGTTTTGAAAAATTCGTGAAAAAGAAAAGATGCTCCCGGGCCCGCCTGTCATACGCTCATCTCTCACTGAGCGCGCCGAAGACGACCGCCACGTCGCCGCCGATGTACGGCGCGGCCACCGCCCACCCCGCTCCGTTCGGACCAAATACAGACGCGCCTCGCCTGTCCGAAGCCTCTCCCTCACACTCGCTCTCTTTCCCCTCGCTCTCCTGGACTCCCCGACACTGAACCCTAGCTCGCCATTGCCGCGCCCGTGCGGAGCTCGAGCTCGACGCTGCCGGCGAGCCGCCTCCAGCAGAGCTGCTCTGCCAGAAGCCGCGCCAGGACCCCGCCAAGCTCGCCATGGCCACCATGGCTCTTGACTCGGGCTGAGAAGCACAAATCGACGCCGTCTTCTTCCTCCTAGGCCGCACAAGCCCCGTCGCGCCATCGTCGATTTCTCCCTGCCGGTGAGCCAATCCCCAGTTTCCTCGCGCCTCGTGGTGCACGTCACCGTCGTGCACTCCTCGGACCTCATCCCTTTTGTTCTTTCGCAGCCACGTCGTCGAAATCAAGTTTCTCCCCGCCGCCGGTTTCCACCGCCGCGACGAGCTCTCCGCCTCCAACTGTCATTCCGGCCTCCTCCACGACGCTGCGCTCCACTCCGGCGTCGCCCGTGACCCCGTGAAGCTGGTGCGCGCGCTGTTTCGTCCCCGCGCCCCTCCTGTTGACCGGAACGCCGTCGCCCTCATCGTCGCCGTCCGCCTCCTCGTCGCCGACCACTTCCCAGCCCACCTCGTCGTCGCCCTACTCCCCGCCGTGGACCGCGCCGCCGAGGTGAGCCTTCCGTGCCCGCGCCTCGACCTTCTCCCCCGCTCCCGCGTCCGGAACGGCCGCCATGCCGCCGCCGCGCCATGGCCGGCGTCGTGCGCGCGTGCGCAGTGGCACTGGGCCGGATCCAGCTTGGCCCAGTCCAGATCCGGCCTAACCAGCCCATATCCACACCCTACCGGGCCCATTTCCTTTTTACAGGATTTATCGAATTCTTTAAATCTCCAGAAATTCACAGAAATTTGTAAAATCGATAGAAAAATGTATACATCTCAGAAAAATGCGAATCCAATTTTGTTAGACTTCTTGTGCTCTGCTCTGTATAGGAAAAATATAAAATCACACAAAATACGTTCACTGTTTTCTGTAAAAATAACTTTGTACAGATGATGTTTAATTCATAATTAATTATATGTTGCTCCATAAATCCTGAGATCTGGCATGCCTGTTAAGATACTGTTAACACACCTACAGAGCATTTTTCTACTATCATACCTTGCTTAATTATTTTCCTATGATTTAAATCGTTCCTGCATTGTTTAAATTAATATAAATAATCTGTAAGAAAACAAATCATCAAACTTCACAGTAAATTACTTCCAGTGGTGGATTTCACCGGAAAAATGCCACTGGACATAAATTAATTTTTGAAATCACATTATTCATTTAACCTACCCAAGTTGGTTAATGGTGAACTTAATTAAAAGTTAATGAAGGAAATACTCCAGACGAAATTAATTAACAAAGTTAATCATTTGCACTTACAGTATAAATGACTGTCCTATCAAGTAATTAAATCATGAATTGCATCATATTCTTGCATCTAACTTTGCATTATTTTCTTTGTCATAACGTGTAGTGACAGAGACGACTCCGGAGCCGCTCGACTTCCAGCTGCCGGAGGAGCAGACCCAGGAGGTGCAGAAGGAGTAGCCGCAGCAGGACACTGACCCCGCTGACCCTGTTAGCTACGCTCCTGAGCCAGGCAAGCCCCGGTGCATGCCTCCCTATTTAGGATTTTTACTTTTTCACTTGATTGGGGCTAGTAATTGATTATGCATTAGGTTTATTAGGAATTGATGTGAAGCCTTAGAATTGCATTAAGATTACCCTTCCATATCCTACCTTGTGTCCTATTTTTGTAGATGTGGTCTAGGTTGCGTTAGAACTTGCTATGTTTAGGGACTAGCGAACGGTAGAAGTCGAGTGGTAGGTCCCACTCGCGAGTTAGGAATTACCCTGGATTGTACTGGATGGATTTAGGATTTGTTGAGACCGGACGGGGAATTGTTTGTGTAGGATGGTTGGAGAAGGCTGGGCCTTCACGGTGGTGTAGCCCCGTCTGTGTCGATTGAGGACCGTTCGTTGTTGGCCCTATTGAGCAAGTTCGAACGTACTGACTCACATGCTAGTGTTTTTATGGGCCTAGTAAACCTAGTAGCCTGCGTCGCCCCGGATGTCTGGTAGATACTTTACTCTTTCTATCATGGTATTTGGGAGAGGTAGGGTGGCGTCCCGCGCAGTCAGCCGTCCGGGACGGGGCTGCGGTGGGAGAGCCCTTCCTCGGGAGGAGTAGAATCTGGTACTGCTCTAGTGGTACGTAGCGTAAACGGTTGCCGTATGTGGCTTTTGCCGCGTATGGCGTGTGGTCAGGTTTTCTCCTGCAGGATGTACATCGATGCCGCCGCTCTCGGTCAAGAGCAACCTTGCTCAGTGCGCCACATCGTAGTGTGACATGATTGATGATGATGTCTAGTATTTATATTTATTGTATCTCGTTACTGCTATATTGATGATCTGATGTATTGTTACTTATATCTGTTTTAGCTATATGCACACTGCTTTATTCGATAAGTACTTATCTTGAAAAATAAAACTTGAAAGTAAGGATCAAGTAATTAGTGCGAGTTATGCCATTGAGTCAGCCACCCCTTTTGTAGCCTTGCATGTTAGGAGTCGGCTGTAGATAGCCAAGTTGACGGGTAAGTCTTGCTGAGTATTAGTTGCTCAGGGTTTGGCTCTTTATGATTTTATTGCAGGTAGCACCTTTATCCCCGACTCTACAGGTAGAGGTGGACAGTGGGATGGCCAGCTTCCCTATGGTTGGACAGCCCACTGGGAGACTGAGGAGTGATCTCCTCTCGAGTCCGCATCTTCATGGCTTTGGATGCGGGTTCTTGTGTATCGTGAGCGCGTGCGCTTGTTTTTCTTCTAGCTTTGGACTTGTACTTGTACCGTTTATTTCCGCTGTGCGACTCTGTGTTTTAATTGGATTAATGTAACCATTTAAAGACTTAATTTGTGTTTTTTATATGTTGTACTGTTGCGTCTGTTTATCAGCGCTATACCGACTCGATCCTGCGAAAAGCGGAGACGCTTCACTGGCTCTACGACACACTCCTCTCTGACGACCCGGACCACCTCCGCCTCACCGCGCTGCCCTTCTTTCGTGCCCACCCTTGTCTTCTCACTGGTGACAGCAGCGAGCTGTTCACCCGTCTCCTACGAGGCGCTCTTTGCCGCGCTCGCGTTCCTCTTACAACTATATGCGGCCGGCCCAGGTTATTTAGGCCAGGCCCAAATGCTTGGTGTCGTCCAAGATGACACAGCACGTGAAACATCAATCCACTTGCGTACAGTTAACTACAGTATTCACTACGTTTTGCATTCTGCTACTGATGTTAGTGTTGACATTTGTTCGCTCAGGGAGAGCTAATGCAGTCCAGACATGAAGATGACATCCTATCAGAAACCAGAACACAGGTCGGCTGGACGGCAGGGTTCTCGTCCTTTTTAGGTCCCTTGCTTTCAGTAGGTGACAGTTTCTGTACGCAACATATATAGCCGTGGTGATAATAGATCAGCTCATTTTATTCCCATAGTTGGTACATTTGAACGCTTCGTGTGGCAGTATGAGAGTCACTAGTATTTTTTTTTTTCAAAATTTGTAGTGGAATGCAACGAAAGATACCATGAATATTTGGCCTCATGTCATCAAGTTCTGATATTGTGTTGTTTGATTAAGATTTGACCTCTAGGTTGAAGGCAGGCCAACATTGAAATTAAGGGTGTCACGCAGAAATCAGCGGCAGTTAGAGCACCACTGAATGAAACTGCGGTGACAAATCTCACGCCTGTTCTACTAAAGAAGCTCAAAAACCAGAAACTGAAACGATCTTGTGATGTTGCATCCAGCTTGCAGGCTCAATTAAGTTCCGGATTCACCATGTATCTATCAGGAAGCTAAAGAATTGAAGCGCTGTGTGTATCGTTCGGGTCAACTGATCTGTCTCAACTCACAACTTTTACACATGCACTACCTCTGTTCTTCGGGACAGAGAAGCAAGCAGAGGATTGCATCAACTGCTGCCGCAAGGACGTCGTGCGACTCCATGTGCTGCTCCACTGTATTCACTACGTTTTGCATTCTACTACTGATGTTAGTTTTTGATACTTGTTCGCTCAGGGAGAGCTAATGCAGTCCAGACATAAAGATGGCATCCTATCAGAAACCAGTACCCAGGTGTAAGTGGAATGCAATGAAAGATATCATGAATATTTCGCCTCATGTCAGCAAATTCTGATATTGTGCTGTTTGATGAAGACTTGGCCTCTAGGTTGAAGGCAGACCAATGGTGAAATTAAGGGCATCATGCAGTAATCAGCGGCAGTGAGCAGACTTGTTTATATATCTTAGAGCACCACTGAATCAAATTGCGGTGAGAAATCTCACACCTGTCCTAGCTAATAAAGAAGCTCAAAAACCAGAAACTGAAATGAGCTTGTAATGTACATTCAGCTTGCAAGATCAATTAAGTTGCGGACTCACCTTGTATCAGCAGAAAGCTAAGGAATCGAAGCGCTGTGTGTATCGTGTCAACTGATCTGTCTCAACTCACAACTTTTACGCATGCACCTCTGTTCTTCGGGACAGAGAAGCAAGCAGAGGGTTGCACCAACTGCTGCCGCAAATACGTTGTCAGTTTCCTTAATTTGTTCGCTAGTATCTGACTGCCTTCCGACAAGCAGAAGACGTACGTACGGCAGCTTCATCGATCGCTCGCTGCTTCAAAGTATCAGTTAATCTGCTGAATAAGGCAATGGCGGGCTTCATTACTCGTGTTTTGCAGGAACGGCGACGGAGACAACCTCCCAGTTGTTTATAGCTTGGGACTTGGGAGCGGGCGGCTGGCTCCCGTCCTGGTGGGAGTCCGTTTCGCAGGCGCGCTCCCGCTTCGTCGCGCTCTCCGCCCCCACGACGTCGCGGCGCTCACCGACTCCGACCGTCGCAGCACGGCAGTTGGAGAAGCTGCATGCGGCCGTAGCGTGGCGCGCTTTGATTTGGGCCGAAGGCGAGCGCGTCTCGGTGGCAAAGTCTGATGGAGCCGTGGCCTCACCAGGAGCGCCGGCCAGCGTGGGCGGCGTGCGAAGACGCTTGGCCCTGTTCTGCTCTGCTCTGCTCTGCGCCAGGCCGGACACCACGGGCGCCGTACGTGAACCGCCGCCGCCTGCAGTATCCCCTCGCCGCTCGTGGCGTCCGGTGGCAGGGACGCGGTGGTGTCGGGCGGCGCGACGGTGGATGCCGGCGTTGTGCTGGTCCAAGTCGAGGCCGCCGCCGCCTTCCTCGTCACCGACCTTTAATTTGCCGGCCGAAATCGCAACTGCCGCTGTCTCGATCTCCGCAAGGGCTTGCTCATGGTCGAATGCTGGTGGTCCGCGGATTTAAGTTGCCGGAACGCCCACGTAGAAGCGTGCAGAGATTGAGGCGGGGGAATGCCATGGACGCGCGGTTCGCCGGACCCAGGGTGGACGCTATTCCAAATAGCGACTGCCCCCTTGGTCTGTCGTGTCCGTTGGATGTTAACGCGCGGGCGAGATCAACGCGGTTGATTATACTGAAGGTTGCGGAGATCCTTTCCACCTGCCTGCCTCGCTCCGCCGCCCTTCTCCGTGCAGTCGAGGTAAGCGCCGGTGACCGCGTGATCGGAGCAGGAATCTCCTTCGTACTGCAGAGACCAGAGGACGTCGTCCTTCGTCCTGTACGATCCGCGCGTTCTGGCACTGCGCGCCGCCATCAGAGCTGGATACGCCGGCGAGTGATGAATGATAACCTGGCTGAACGGCGATTCTTCGTCTCTCCTGACCGTGTGAAGCTTTGGCAAGGATCTGGCCGGCGCGTGCCGTATTCCCTCCCACCCTGGCGATCCTCCTTTCCACCAGCCCGTTGAGAAGAGCGAGCGGTGACGGGGCTGAAGCCGACGGGCCTGGAACAGGTCCATACATCAGGTGTCTGCTCGGCCTGCTCATATTTCACCGCAGTCAGGACTTCATTGCAGTGACGTGGCACCACCGTAGGTCTGAGTGCACTAAGGTATAGCACTGCAGCCCGGGGCCAGACCCCAATGCTCTATACTCCGAGCGACTACAAGAGAAATAACTTGTATATATACTTTTGTTACTCCCTCCGTCTTACTTTACTTGCAATCATAGGTGTGTTTTTTGGTGTTCATATTCCTAAAATGTTCCATGACCTTGGAGGCTGTTTGTCCAGGTTCAGAGAATGTTTAATGAAGGTGATACAAAACCAAGATGACAAGTGATTTGGGACAGATAGAGTATATAATAGAGGCATTACTAAATTGTCTCTAGACAACCATAATGGCATTTTGTAAAAAGCCTTCTAAATGCCTTGCCATGAATTGACTCTAGAAACATAGTGGCACTTTGTAAATTGTGTTTACCAAATTTGTGACAAATTTATAGAGGCACCATATAATTACTGAGAGGCATTTTCAGATAGTGTTAAATAAATACTCAAAAATATTGTTGTTCCAAAGCCTTGAACTCAATACCTAATCTACTAATAATAACTTGTTTAGCCTCAGTAGCCAACTAACCCATACATCACGATGTATTTATATGTTTGGATTATAATTCTTATGAGTTGTTTATTAGCCATTTTAAAGATGTCACAAAAACTGTCTTTATGTTCTTTATGTGTGGACACTCTACAAAATGCAACCATCCATGTGAAACATTCTTTTTCAGAATTTTCACATATTCTCTCTCTAGGTTTGGACAAAAGGAAAATTAGAAAAATGCCAATAGAAAAGTGTCTTTATGAATGGTTTTTCTTGTAACAGGACTGGCTCCAGCACCATACACTGTTATATCATCAAAAGAGCCAGTGGGATCTGGTCAGGTTTAGGAGAAGAAGGTGAAGAGAGAGGTGGAGAAAAACTCGGGTGAGACAATGCTTTAGTTTTGCCCATGTGAGACATAGATTTTCACGCTATATATAATGTTTGCAAGTAAGATATAATGAATGTAATTCTAAAGAGAAGAGAAAATTATAGATGGGAAGATATAGATATTTTTTTTTATAATGGAAGATCCCGGCCTTTACCTCAATGAGGCTATGGCCCATAAAAGGCAACAATGGTTCTGGGTGCTGATCTAGGTAGCTAGATAGACTATGCAGCAAACATATGCGCATGAGTAAGAAAACAATGTAATAACATATTTATTAACTCATAAATACCTGCTTCTTGAGCAAAGACCAAGCATCTTCCGGATTTAATTTTTCAATATTGTGGTACGGCTCCTCTGCCATCATGCCTCGGGCAACCCGGTAATTCCTTGTGGTCAAAACGACACGACTTCCTTGAGCTAATGCATTTGTCAATGGTGTTTTGAGCACATCGTCCCATGCTCGATAGTTCCAAACATCATCCATCACTAGTAAGATCTTGCACCCTTCCAATATTTCCTTAAGAGTTTTCTGCAACATGACCATTGTAGTTCCAGCTGCTTGGTTGCCTCCCCCAGCTTCTATGGTTCTCCTCAACAACTCAGCATCACTATAATCTTGGTTGACACTCACCCATATTTTCTTTTGGAACTCTTGTTGGATGATTTCATTGTTGAAGATATTTTTGGCGAGGGTCGTTTTGCCAATCCCGCCAACTCCCACAATGGCAAAAACCATAACTTTGTTGTCTTCATGTATTGTTTCCTCCTTACATGTGAGCATCTCCACTAAATTTCTTGTGTCCTCCTTTATCTTCTCACCAATCACAACCAACTCGAGCTCTCCCGTTGTCTCACGACTAGAAAGATGACAGGAGGACTCCATCTTTCTTCCATGGTCCTCATATGAAGTGAGGTTAAAGTTGAAGGTCACACTACGCTTGATGATGTCATCTAGCTTCTCATTAAGGTTTGTGAGACGGCTACCAATGTCATGGGCATGAAGGGGGTTTCTCATGCAGAAGAGCAACGGGTTCAAGCACCCCATGTCCCGGCTTGGACCCCGCTTCGTGGCCTTGAGCTGGCACAAGTCAAGTATGTTTGTGGCATCGTACATGGCACCTTTAAGCTCTTTCACCCAACCCTGCACAAGCTCATCAGTGATGTTCCTCCTATCAGCATCCGCGAGGAACTTCTTGAGGTCCCCGAGCTTTACGCCCATGTTCTTCATCTCATTGGGGACCCCAAGCAGCATACGCACCTCTTTCGTTGCCATCTCTGTCAGCATGCTCTGGATGTAGGATGCCAAAGCATCCAAGCCCATCGCCATTTAATGGCGAGCGTGGTACCTGCAATAGCAAATTTAGTCACAATATCGTCTACTGTATTTGATTTGTATACAACAATGTACGAGCTTTCCAGCATCTTGTACATAAAGGTTGATATGCCATTAATTACCAAGAAAAAGTCTGCGTGGTTAATTACACTGTGCTGATCAAAATTTTAACCGTAATACATGGGCTTGCTATAGTGCTTGAAAGGAGACTGCCGAACAAACTATCTGTTATGCTGGGATGAAAAAGTTTTCTACAGCTTTATATTTAGTGGAAAACTTCTCTGGTTGTTTTACATCAGTGGCCCCACGTGCAACATATGCAGCGCAATTTGTACTTGTCATCATCGTACATATGTAACAAAACAACATCAGCTGCACTCGACCTCAAACCATGTGCTCACAATGGGATGTAAACACAACCATCCGAATCGGGAATGCTTATCCTGCACTGTACTTAATTACGAGTTGTAAAGAACAGGAGTGGGTGGTTTGAGACCAAACTGTGACTGGAGTATTGAACATCGCCAGAAATCTCCCGTGAGATACATCAGAAAAGGGATGAAGAGAGACTAGGAACATGCACCTTGACCGCAGGGCCTGCGCAGGACGCTTTGGGTCTTCATCTCTTTGCTTTCTGCTGTGGAGGGCGAGCAAGCACAGCGCGGGGTAAAACTGGGTACACACTTTATTTAACTTGGAGGGAAAACATTCAGTTCTCAAGCGATACAAGTGCCTTGTATTCTTGCAAGAATGGCGTAGGATACTTCCTCATGGCACGAAAAACTCCTTTGCCGGTGGCGCGGCGCTATCATCGTGGTAGGTGCGGGTGCTTGGAGTCTCCCATGGCCGTTTAATCTACAACTCAAGTGCAGAGATGCCGAGGTGGCAGAGTGGACTTTGGCAGATGGAAGACGACGACACAAGACAGCAGTTGGACGGGACCATCAGCTATAATGGAGTTGAAGCAAGTTCAATGGGGCTATTACTTTTCTTATGGAGTTTGAGAATTTTATGGCATAAGTGGGCCCAAGTCCATATCAAGCGCATCATCTTCTGACCACAGTGAAGCTAATTACAATTTAGCACCGAATTGAAGAAGCTCAAAACCAGAAAATGAAACGATCTTTCCTATCTACAGTCAGCTAGCAAGCTCTAGTTCCGGACTCATCATGAGTCAGCAAGCTAAGGGCTCTCGTTCGGTTGCTGCTGGAATGACCCGGAACGCAGGTTGTTCCAACCGGATCCATGCGGCTATGTTTGAATCCGGACAAGACCAGGAAGTGGAGTTCGGTTTTGCTCAACACAGAACGGACAATTCAGCCCTATATCCACCCGGAACCCAGCCACATCCTCTACCCTCCGGAAGGAATCCATCTCACAGGGACATGGATCAAGTGACACAAGTGGAACCACTGTTCCTCCCCAAGAATGAAGCAGTCCATGAACAGTTCTTGTATGAACCGAACGAGCCCTAAAGAGGTTGTATCGTATGGCTGTGCGGTGACGACAAGCTCTAGTTCCCAATCACTGCTGTGCGGTGATGACAAGCGTTATGCGTGAGGCGGCGCGACGGGCACCTTGTGGTGCCACAACTCCCTCCTCTTCCCCCATCAATGGCGAGGCCCTCTAGCTACTCTGCCTCTCTCGACACCGTTGGGCACTGGCACAGCAGAACACCGATGTCTCGCAGGTAGGCCCACCGCCGTTCCATTTCTTTTTGTCTTTTTGTGCCCTTTGTAGCAGCGGTTCCCACCTGTCGCTACAATCACTAATTTCTAGTGACACCAGCTTAGCGGCATAACGAATCAGAAGCATATATGATGTGCGGATCCAGATAGAGCTACCAATAAAAAGCAAAAATAGGAATGCTTATTTTCTGTACTACATGATTACGCATAGTAAAAACAGATGTGGTAGTTTTAAACCGGTTTGAGAAACACAACACCGATTGAAGTATCGAGGAACCCAATTAAGAAATCTCCCGTGAGGAAACAAACGGAAAGAATATAAACAAAACAGAGGGGCAAGTGATGATGAGAGACTAGCCATACGCACCCCGATTTGCAGTGGGGCGCGAGATGCCTTTTAGTATTCAGCTCCGTGACTTGTTGTGCAGGCGAGAAGACGAGGCTGGGGGCTCATCTATCTATTTATCCTAGTGAGGCCGCGTGTTGTTTAAGACATTTGCACTTTGTGTGTTCAATATGCTTTTCGCACCCAGGTACCAAAGCTATACAGAAATTGTCATGTGCCAATTTGAAACAGAGTCAGAGCTTCAACTCCGGTGCGGTGTCGTAGCAGTTTGGGCGTCTCAAACTTTGACATGAAACGTTCCGTGACACCGCCATGGGTCGCAGGATGCTTCCTCTGCTCCATTCGATGAGAAGAAAAGCAAAGACTCTCAAAGAACGTCAAGGCATTAGAAACTGTCAGGCATTAGAAACCAAAATGATTTTCAGGCTTGTTGTAATAAAATTAAAAAGTAACTAAACTGCGGGGGCCGCCTCCCTAGTTTCAGTACATTTTTATATCTATTTATCCCAGTGAAGTTCCTGGGTTTGATATGCTTTTTGCACCGAGATACGCGAGCTGCTTAAAAATATTCACAATCCCACACGACGGATCCATCTGCATAGATCAATTGGCATATGGTGTCACATCACTTGCGTGCCTAAAACTGTCATGTGAAACCTTATGTAAGGCGCGCTGCAATGGGTGCAGACCGCAGGATGCATCTTCATCCCCCGAGAAGAAAATAAAAATTCAAGGGATGGCCGGTGAATATTAAAGGGACGCCGGAGACTGGAGTCTCTCTTAAAATCCTAGTTTATTAATCTACAAGTGCCTTGTGTTCCTGGAAGAATAGCGTAGGATGCTTCCTCATGGCACGAAAAACAAACCAAAGGCTACCTCGGACAAAGACATCCATTCTACTTCGTTTTTGCTGGCGAGATTGGTGCTTAATTAATCAAATTGGTCACCTTTGCCGGGTGGCGCGGCGGCTATCATCGTGGTAGGTGCCTGCGTGTGCTTGGAGTCTCCCATGGTCGTTTAATCTACAACTCCAGTGCAAAGCTGCCGAGGTGGCAGAGTGGACTTTAGCAAACGGGGTGACGACGACGCAAGACAAGAGTTGGAGGGGACCTTCGGCTCATGGAGTTGGATCGAGCAGGTTAAACCGGGCTACTTTTCTTGTAGAGTTTGAGAATCATACGGCACAGGTTGAAGCGTCTCCGCTTTTCACAGGATCGAGTCGGTAAAGCGCTGATGAACAGACGTAACAGTACATCATATAAAAAGCTCAAATTTTTACATCTTTAAGTTATTACATGAGTCAAATGATTTAAAACGCGTAAGAACACAGCGGAAGCCTACAAAGTACAACAATACTACCACACTCAACGATAAGTGACCGCACATCGAAGCCCTGCGATGTGGACCCGCTGAGGAACTCCACCAAGCAACAGCGGAAGCGAAATCTATACCTGCACAAAAACATAAAGAGCCAAACCCTGAGTACTAGTTACTCAGCAAGACTTACCCGCCAACGTGGCTAACTACAGCCGACTCCTAGAATGCAAAGGCTACAAGGGGTTAGGCTGACTCACTTGCATAAAAGCGCACTAATTACTTGGTCCTTACTTTCAAGTTTTAATTCCAATTAAGTACTTAACCAATAAAGCAGTGTTCATATATCTAGAACAGGTATAAGTAACAATACATCAACGGTGACAGTATATATAGCAATGTAAATAACAGTAATGTAATAGACTAGCATCATCATCTCATCAATCATACACACTACGATGTGACGCAGTGAGCAAGGTTGCTCTTGACCGAGAGCGGCGGCATCAATGTATATCCTGCAGGAGAAAACCTGATCACACGCCACACACGCGTAAAGTCGCATGTGGCAACTATTCGCAAAGGTCCCCCTAGAGCTGGCTGGGTCTCACACCTCCCGAGAAAGGCCTTCCCGCACGGTCCCCGTCCCAGACGTACGCCCCGATTGTGTAATACCCCACTTTTCAGAGTCAAAAGAAAAAGAAAAAATAAATAAATAAGTTCAAAAGGGATAAATTTCACTCCAAATTTGAACCTTTTCTAAACCCTCACCTTGACATGATTTTCAAAAATAAAAATTTCACTAAATAATTGAACCTAGTTTGAATTTGAAATTTTTGGAATATAAAATATGTGCTCAAGTGCTTGTGTTCATTTAAAAGTTCACTAAAATTTGAACTTTTTGAATTTACAACAAATTAAATAAATTTGTTCCAGTTTGAGCTAATGCACATTCAATTTTCAAAAGTTTAAATTTTTAAAACCTACACAATCATCACCATATGCATATTCGTGTTTTATTGGATTTGTTTTGAGTGTTTGATCAAACCTTGTCTTTGTTTGAATTTGAAATCTTTTCAAATTCAAATTCCAGAAATGTTCAAAGCATTTTTTCCTTTCACCTCCTCCCTGGGCCGAAATCCCCTTTCCCTCCTTCTGGCCCAGCCCGCTACTTCTCTTCCGCGCGTGGGCCACTTCTTTCCCCGGCCCAGCCAGCCCGCTCCCGCCTCCTCCTCTCTGAGCTGCCAACAGGTTTGGCCGCCCTGTCGGGCTTCTTCCCCGCGTGGCGCGCCGCCGCGCCCGGGCCCCGGCCGCCGACCTGCCTCCGCCGCTCCCGCCGCCCTGCCGGCCGCCACCGCCTTACTGTGGCGAACCGCCATTGCGCGGCTACAAATGGCCCCGCTCCTCCCTCTCTCGTCTGCGCCCGGCAATCTCCCCCACTCTCCCTCCTCTTCACGGCACGTACTCCGGCGACCACGCCCGCCGCCTCCGGCTAGCCCCTCTCCCTCCTCCCTCTTCTCTGAGCTGACCCGCACCCGACCTCACCTCGCCTCTCGCGCTTGACGTCGAGCCCCCAGGGACGAGATCGACGACGAGCTTCCTCGCCGCCATCTCCTTCCTCGGTTCCGGCCGCTCCCGGCCCCTCCGCTCCATCTAAGCGCACGGTGAGCACCACCCAGAGCCTCCCTCTCTCCTCGACCCTCCTTTTCTCCCTCTCGCTCGCCACTCCTCCTTCTCTCTTCTCCTTCCCCGCGAACTGCCGCTGATCCGCCGCCGCCGCACCTTCCCCCCCCCTGCTCCGGCGGCCTAGGCCCTTCCCCGACCCGTCAGCGCCCGCCAAAACCATCCCCGTGCTCCTGCGCATCTTCCCGACGCTTCATCCGAGCACGTGCGCGCGCGCACATCCATCTCCATCGCGCGCCGCCGTGCCGCTCCTCTCCGGCGACGCCGCGCCGCCGCTACAACCCGCCTCCGCATCCACACGCTGGCGCAACGCGCCCGCCGTGCCGCGCAGAGCCCGCACGGCCAATCCCTTTCGAACCCCGTCGCCCACAGCCGCCGCCGGCGAGCTTCCCAGTGAGCCGCCGCCGCGTGCAGGGTCCCGGTCCACCGTGGACCGGTGGACCGCGACGCCACCTCCGGTCCACGGGCCCATGGACCCGTTCCACCGCATTTCCCATTTGAAAATAAATCCATTTCGGTTAATTGCGTCAGCGCTACGCAATAAACAATTTACAATACAAAAATAATTCCTAAATTCCAGAAAATCCCCAGGCCTTGTACATTTTACAGATAAGCCCTCAAGCTTTTCTGTAATTATGTTTAAGCCCTGCCTTTTTACAGAAAAGTACTAAACTTTTCTGTAATTATATTTTAGCCCCTATCCTTTTACACCTAGACCCCTAAACTTTTAATAATTACAGATAGGTCCCTGGACGTATTCTGTAATTACACTTAAGCTCTCAAAAACCTTTTTATAATTACAAATTAGCCCCCCAATCTTTAAATGTTCATATCTTTTTAATCCGAACTCCGTTTTGGGTGATTCTTGCGCCCACGGGTTCGTGGAATCGCGAAGTACCTCATGGTACTGTTCTTGAAGCCTCATATCAGGTCTATAAATCATCAACACCCAAAACACCCCTCACTTATTATATCGATTCCGAGCAGATCATGCAATGATTGATCTCGAATGTCTCGAGTACTTGTTCACCCTAACCCAACCGACCCACATGATATTATTTTGCCTAGTATCCTTCTTATCACAACACACAGCCCACTTCATCTTGGTATTACCTGTTCACTCATCTGTTCGCTAGCATTAAAACTTGCGAACTTTCGTGTCTATTCACCTCTAACCTAGAACCCTTATTTTATCACAAACTCAATCTCGAACCTAACCTAAGCCAATCACCGCTCGCTCAACCTAACCTATCTCTCTTGCCCCGCTCTATTTGATTCTTTAGTCTACTCTGGTAATTGATCTTTTATTTGAATCTTACTGGATTAATCTGATATTTTTAAATTGCCTTTTTCCCTTATTTGATTTTGGCATTCTATCAGCAGTCATGCATTCACAGCACGCATAATCACGTACACCCGCTGCATACACCCTCACCTGCATTCATGCATGTTCTTCTATAGGAATAATATAGAAGCTTGCATATTAGATATGCACGCAATCACCATCAATAAAGCATATGCATCTCATCACCTTCACCCTAAGGTGTTCACCCAACGAAGACCTTATGTATAACCACACGCCCATGTTATTATATTAGAGAAAATAGATAACTAATAACTTGTCTAGGTAAATATGGCCCTTACAAGGCCAGGTGTATCACCTATGACACGTAACATACCCTGCATTAAATATGTTGCATCATGCATGACTCTTGTCTCTATTCCTCACTGAAGTTTCTTTTGGTTCTTAATCGAAGTTAATTGGGTCTTATTTGGCTTTCCTCGATCTTTATTTCTTTTGCTCTTTTACTTTCTTTTGCGGTAGTTTATACGTACTGTTTTATGCGCTAGTTTACGCGAGAATCGAGGAAGAGCCAGAAGAATTCAAAGAGCTGCTGAGGATTTCAAGCTCGAAGACCAACCCAGAGATACAAGAGTCTCGAGTCAGAGTTTAAAGTTTAGGAAAGCGATTTCCAGGCAAGCCCTAACTCCCCTTGATCATGTTGATCCTATGCTTGCAAATAATCTCACATAGAGCTTGATTTCAAAGTAAAACATGCATGGTATTTAAAGATGATATAAATGCTTAGAATGACCTAAGTACTTGTTGATTGCCATGCCTTGATATTGCTTATCCTAATTCCCTTGATAAACCTAGGAACCACCATCATTAATTCTTAATGATGTGTTGGATTAAAATGCTGCTTAAGTTTTTTTTTTTCACACAGTGTATATAATAAAATTGATACACATGCTTTTTGTGTGAAAATGTGTGCGTGTGCTTGGTGATGAGTGTGTAAAGTGAAAATGGGTGGGAATAGTAAGTGCAACCCATAGTGGGGGTATGTTTTTGACGGGAGCAAGCGAGGTAGACCTCAGTGGGGAGGCTATCTCTGGGACGCTATCTCTCGCAGGAGGATAGCTATTGAAGATGCTTGCTTCGGTCGTATAAGGACCGGTTCATGTGCCGCCTTGCCTAGCACCATCGTGCAACCACAAGCCCCTGTATGGGCAGGGTTTGGAACCACACCCTACTAGTGATCGCCCGGTACCACTAGGAGGCAGGGAGTTGCAATCGGATGCCAGGAGAAGATCTTGACGAGATTGGCGTCGGATCCGGCAAGTGAAAGTTATTGGCCTTATTATGATTATGTGAAGCCCCTGGTCGTTGATTTTCCGAGGTGGTACCGAGGTGACACTGGGCAGGTACGGGACCATTAGTATCCAGTCCGAACCATGGCAGTGGGGAAGACTGGGTACCTTGTGGGTAAAGTGTACAACCTCTGCAGAGTGTATAACTATCCGGATAGCCGTGTTCCACGGTATTGGACAAAGCGAAAGCAATGGCCACACAATGATTAGATTTTCTGTGTGAGTTATCCTTGGCGTGTGTGTTTTCGGAATAACACCGGTTTGGAGCCGTGCGCTGGTTTCCTGCCAGCATTAAAATTTGGGAACTGGCGGGATGGACGCATCTCCCCCAGGGCCAACCAACCCCACTATATTTAATCTCTATACCTGACTTAGTTTGCGAACGGGTTTTGTTTTCAAAATCAACCCTTGCATAAAATTGGCTTTCCGCCGATATGATGATGAACCTCCAGCCTTATCCTTGTTTATACCCTTGCATATAATTACCCCTTGTGTTAGGGCTTGCTGAGTACCTTATGTACTCACGCGTTTGCGTTTATTGTTTTTAGTGAGAGAAGTCTTCGTAGGAGACGACGACGTCTGGTTTTCGTTCTGCCTCTCAAGTCTGCTTGTGGCTTGGGCCGTGTTTCCGCTGTTTGTCTGCTCAGCCATTAGTCGGTTGGAAGAACTTGGATACTTATGAATCCTCGTCGTACCGCCACTAAAGGCTCTGTATCAGGTAATATACTATTTTACCTAATCGAAGGATGCTTTTGATTACCATATCTGTGTTCTTGTGCGTATCAGCTACTGATCCAGGAACTGATACTTGATGCACAACATGCTCCAGAAATTGGGGTATGATAGAGTGGTATCAGAGCAATGCTTGACTGTAGGACGGAAACCTAGGATTAGACGCGCTCGAAAAAGAATATTTTCAAAACTATTTGCAAAATATTCCGTATAACCTTCCCTTTTCCTGTTTAAAAACCCCTCTGCTTCCTTCAACGACAAGAAAAAGGCCTCAACCAGAATTGTCTGGGTGCAGAAGTCTCCAACTCAATGGACAACCACGACTATGTGATCGTAGAAGTGGAAGGAATATCGTACCAGGTGTACCGCGCACCAGACATGGTTCCTCAATCACGGAGCAAGAGTGTGGATGGTGCAAACCTGTCATCACCTCCTGTCACCACCAGTATACTAGAGAAATTGAGTAGTCTGGAAGAGTCAATGGAGAAGATCAGAAAAGGAGTCGCCAACCTTGCAGAAGCAGTGCAACTCAGGATTGCTAATCAAAGTCGCAGTTAGAAAAGGAGGAACCACAATAAAGCACAGGGTCAAACTCCATCTAAGAAGTCCAAGAAACCAGGATGGGGCCACCGCTGTAAGAAACCCGGTCATGGGATAGCTAGTCGTCCCAAACACAAACAAGGATCTCCCTTCCACCAGCAGGCCAATGAGCATGGCAACTCAAGCAGTACTAGTCTGCCATCTCAGAAGTACCGAAAGACACCACGAGCAAACCAGAAGTGTTACATATGTCGGAAGCATGGGCACTTTGCAGCGGATTGCACTGAAGCCCGTGAATAAGGGAAACCAGGACATCAATAATTGATGTCAAGGATTGCAAGGTAGCCAGGCTTCACTAACAGGCAGCCATGTTATATGTGCCAGAATCTCATGAGTAGGTCCTATATGATGGTGATTTAGAGCTTCGCTCAGCACCATGAAAGGACGCTATCCTCATGCAAGAGCTGTAGTAACCATACAGAATAATGGTTGTACTTGTAAGATACCTTGTGGTTTGACAAAGTGGACTGAACTAGAACTTTGAACTGTTCTATAAATAATAAAAGAGTATCACTACACGTTATGACAAGGAATAATGCAAAGTTAGATGCAAGAATATGATGCAATTAATGATTTAATTACTTGATATGACAGTCATTTACACTGTAAGTGCAAACGATTAACTTTGTTAATTACTTTTGTCTGAAGTAAATTCTTAATTAACTACGGTTTAAGTTCATCACTTGATTAGCTTAAGTGAGTTAGTTAACTTAATTAATTTCGAAATTTAATTTTTGTCTCATGGCATTTTTCTGGTGAAGCACACCACTGGAAATGAATTATGGTGAAGTTTCATGATTTATTGCTGAAGGAATTATTTATAACAATTTGTAAAATGCAACATACGATTTCAATCACAAGAAAATAATTAGACATCATATGATTAGACATCATATGACAGTGGAAAAATGTTCTGTAAGTGGGTTATTATCATATTAACAAGCATGCAAGAGTTCATGATTTAATGAGCAACAGAAAATTTATTAGGAATTAAACAATGCTTGTGACAATTACAATTTTATTTAAGTAGATATGAGCACAAGGAGGCTAACAAAATTTGTTTCATAATTTTCGGAAGTGTATTCGATTTACTATGAATTTTACAAGTTTCTGGCAATTTCTGAGAATTAAACTAATTCGGAAAAGAATGGAAATTTGGGCCGGCCAATCAGATCCAAGCAACACAGGGGGGCATAGGGTTTCTGCCGCAGCGGATCTGGGCCCAGCCACAAAAGATCTGGCCACTCGCGTGCAAAGGCACACTGAGGGCCACTGAGTCGGCCACACCAGATCCAGTGTGGCCACACACGATCTCGAGCGTGTGGTCTCCGGTGTGGTGGCCGGCGTCACGCCGGAGCGCGGCGGCGCATCGCCGGAACGGCGTTTCCGGCGACTAAAAGAGACGGGACTGGCACAGGGAGATAGAGCATGCGACGGCGGCTTCACCTCGAGGAACGGGGAGTCGCGGGATGGCCGGAGAGTAGCTCGGCGTCGAGGGATAGCGTGTGGCGGAGCTTCGGCGACGACGCAAGCTCACCGTGGTCGACGAGGAGAAGCGCGTGTTGATCCTACAGCTTCAAGGGGTCGCGGGCAATGACGGCATGGTACGTGTTGATGTCGAGGGCGGCCGGAAAGTTGAGCTTGAGGTGGAGGTGCTTGACGGGGATGACGATGACGGAGGAGAAAACTTCATTTGCGTCTCTCGCGACGGCGGAAGTGAAGGGGAAATGGGTTAGGGGTGTGCGCGGTGACCGTGTGAAGCTCTGCGCGCGAGTAATCGAAACGGAACTCACCGGAGGAAACGAATTTGGTGGCGGCGCTGCGGAGCTCGGGGCAGTCGGACTTGAAGAAGACGACGTCGATTTGCTAGCTCCCAATGGGGAGAAGAGGGGCGTGGCCATGGTGAAGCTCGAAAACGACGCGGAGCAGGTGCGAGGTGACGCAGCTCGGTCCGAACAGGCTCGATGACGGCGAGCAGCGAGCTGCAAGCTCGGGCGCGGCGATGGCGGTGGAGGAACTAGGGTTTGGGCAGGCCGGAGTGAGGGAAATGGGAGGGAGCGAGTTGGGGAGAGAGCGGGGTGACGTTTTGACGCTGCGACGAGGCCGAGGAGCGGGCCAGGGGGCGGCACGGCGGCTCCGCACGTCGACGGCGATGTGGCAGCAAGAACCTGACGCAGCTCAGTGAGAGTGACGAGGCTGACAGGTGGGCCCTCGGGCATCTTTTCCTTTTTCACGAATTTCTGGTCAACAGATTTCCCTGAATTTGTAAACGTTATTTGAAGTAGCAAATGAGCTCCAAAAATCGTAATTTGGTCTCTGCTGAAAGCTCGTGATCTGGACTTCAATCTGGCCAACATGCACATCTGGAATCCAAAGGGATTTCAAATGGCAGCTGGTCAAAGTAGAGTAGTTTCTAAGCTTGTGAGATTTCTTTGAGGAACCAAACGAATTTCTAAAATTATGGAAAATTCTCAAAAATTCTTTCTAGGTGTCCTGCATCCAGGGGTATTTTTGGTTTCGCAAGTTGTTATGTAAAAATTTGAAGTCCCTAACAAGGCTTGGTTTGACCATTGTTGCATATTTGATTTCGAATTTTGAATTGATTTGAATTTGAGTTCAGTTTGCTTTTGGGGCTGTTTGCACTATTAGCAATTTAGTGACACGGGATGTCACACAGGTGGTCTCCCAAGTCCATATCAAGTGCATCATCTTCTGCCGACAGTGATACTAATTACAATTTATAGCACTGAAGAAGCTAAAAAAAACAGGAACGGAAGCGATCTTTCCTACGTGCGGTCAGCTAGCAAGCTCTAGTTCTGGACTCACCGTGAGTCAGGAAGCTAAGAAAGCTGTATCATATCAAGTGATCCGTCATAATTTACAACAAACACATGCATCTCTGTTCTTCGAAAAAGAAGCAAGCAGAGGATTGCATCAACTGCTACCAGAAGTAATTAGGACCACAAAGTTAAAAAACATGCATATTCATCACATAACACTACGATGCCATTTCCCTTGGGTTGCATTCTCGAGCATCTGAGTGCCTTCCAACAAGGTGTGGGAAAAGAAAAAGCAGGTTCACAACATGTGAGAATGAATTGGCTGGGCATATTCTCATGGGCTTTGAGAACTCCACGGCCCATATTGGCTCACCCAAATCAAATGGAGGAGTCGGCGCCGCTCTCCTCCATCAGTTCCTCACGCCGCCCAGCACTGACTTCGACAAGGCACTCTGCCACTGGCTCTACGACACGCTCCTCGCCGCGCTGGTCTTCCTGCCACCGGAGCTGCCATCCTAGCTATCCGGCTTCGAGGCTTTCCGCCTCGCCGTCTACTCCTCCATCTCCGAGGCCAAGGCTGGCCAGGGAAAGCCCTTTCTTGTCCCGGTGCCTCCCTGACGTCCACACGCCAGCTTCCAGACCCACCACCAAGTCGCCTCGCCTCGCCGGCCGCAGCCTCCACCGATTCCTCCGCTAGCGGCGAATCCAGTGTTCTCGCCGCCGCTGGATAATCGGAGTTGCGTTCGAGGCATACTACTCGAAGATCTCACAGATGCCGGCTGCGTCCAAGGTGGATGCCTGCAATGCTGTGGCAGCGTGGGCGGGGCAGTACTGCAAATGTCGTTTTGAGCTTGATGAGAAGGATTCGGAGGAGGATGAGGGAGATTCTTTGGGGTCGGTGTCGCTAATGTCATCGGAGGCTGAGAATGGGAAGGAGCTGGAGGACGAATTGGCAAGAATAGGTGTCAATGGGGACAGGAGCGAGCAGAATCCAGAATTGCAGTGAAGGAGGACCAGTTGATGGCTTAATGAGGAGAAAGTGTTCAAATAAAGGTTGGAGTGCTTACCTGTTATGCTAAAGACTTAATAATTACCTGGAATGCGTAACAACATCACTGTTGCTCTGAGGCAGTTTTTAGTGGGGGAATTTTTTAATTCTATAATGTCAAATTTGGTGCCCCTATTTAAAGTTTAATCTTGCTATACTCTCATATCAAGACATGCGTTCGAAGCACGTCGCTTGAAGCATCCAAGGGTATAAAACAGACAACTTAAGTACACTGATCCTCACTTAAGCTGTGCAGAAGACACTCTGTCAGTGGGCAGTTGCCCTT
Organism: Eragrostis curvula; assembly: GCA_007726485.1. NCBI lineage: Eukaryota > Viridiplantae > Streptophyta > Magnoliopsida > Poales > Poaceae > Eragrostis > Eragrostis curvula. The sequence continues at coordinate 48,423,638 of CM017440.1, forward strand.
GAGTTTTGCCCTGTTCTCTATGAACAAAACAATGCCATTGGAATGCTAGATTAACAATGTTTAACAAATAATCATGTACCCATGATATGTATGGTCGGAATAATCTGCGGGATCGAGCGGCATGGGTGGTGGCCTGCTACACCGCCGATGACACCTACTGCTCCTGGCGAATTTTTAATTAAAATAATATGATTTTAAAAGAAAATTGCAAAACTGAGGTCCCTTTTGAAAAAATCGCAGGAATGGGTACCTTTCGGTCATCCGGTGACCAATTGGTCACCGGATGACCGACAGGCCTACGCGGCAGCTGACATGGCGAGTGGGCGGGGGCATATTGGTCGCTGGATTACCGATAGGACCTATCGGTCATTGGATTACCGATTAGCTCGCCAAACAGGACTGCTGGGCTGATTGCAGGACCTATCGGTCATGGGAGGATCGATAGGTACCAGAATTGCAACATGCATTGCCCTTCACGTGGAGTGATGACGTGAGTAGTCCTATTTAACCATGCCTTAATTTTAAAATGTCATATCTTTATCAATTTGAGTCTATTTTTATTTTCGTTTTCACCATTGCTTTCAACGTGATGAAACGATCAAAACTAGACCCCATTTGCATATATTTAATAAAATTTTATATAGAGTAGTATTTGTGTTTTATAATAAAATTTTTATTGAAACGTATACAAGTGGGATCTAGTTTTATTCGTCTTTTCAAGTAGAATATATTGGTGCACACAAAATAAAAAACGAACACCATACCCAAGAGTTTTGATGAATTAAAGATAACGAAATCATTTTTTGCCTTGATGATGTCACCTGCATGCAAATGAAAGCAACCTCCTTTTTTTCCCTCCCACAGCAGACTTCCTACGGCTTGTAAGGAGACACGTGGCCCACACCTTCTCCAAAATGATGAGGCTCAAGGCCTATCGGTCATCGGAAAACCGATAGGTAGCAATCGGGTACCGGGAAACCGACTGGCTGAGCTGGACTCATTTCTGCCTCCGACAGCTTGCGTGGGCATGCAGCCGACACCCTATCGGGTGCTCGATGACCGATTAGTAGCAATCGGTTTTCGGGTGACCGACAGATATCTATTTTTACAATTTTTCAAAAAAGTGTCACAAAACTGCATTTTTTTATTAAAATAGTATTATTTAAAGAAAGAACTCCTGGCTGGCTCGTCGTCAACCTCGGCATGTACATGTGGGTCTGTCTCGTGATGCTCCATATGCTGCTGCACGGTGTTCTGTTCTCGTCACCTCCGATCACATGGTCTGGATCTACTGGTCTAGCGTACCTCCCTTCATATATACCAGATTTTATTCTCACTTCTTTGGCAACACTATCGGGATGTTGTTGCACCCTGCTGGTTTTATGGTCATCGCTGGGATTCTTGGGTACAGCTTATGTGCATACGCCCGCTGCACCAAGCATACAAAGGCGTGGGAGATGAAGAAAAAGGATTATTAGCTATGATTTTCCTAGTGCCCTGACTTCTGTCGATTGTAACGCTGTTGATCAGGTTGCTTACTAGAACATGGATCAAAATATAGTACAATCACCATCATGGATAAGCATGGATCACAATATATTACATTCAGTTGGATGTACCTGGATGCCGGCTAGCATATCCACGTCCACGGGAACATTAGATGTTTAGTCTATGGCTTCTTCCAAAGTGTCTGCTTCTTCTTAACCCATTGTCTTGCTGCTCCTTGGAAAGAGCTGAGCTGGAATGCCTATGGAGGTAAGCTCACACAAATCACCAGTTATATTTTGGTTCAATTACTCTTTCTCTGTTTCACTCTGTTGCTCTGTTTCACTCTCACCAGCTATGCCTACTCGGAACCTGCAGCGATACTAGGCTCCATTTGTTCTAAAATTTTGCCTTTTTATTTTCCGATGAACCTGAAGGAAATAACGAAACAACATGAAACCAGCAACAGAGTGAAACAGAGGAAACGGTGCCCTCGGCAGCGACAAAACAGAAGATAAAGTGCCCTCCGATCCGCAGCGACAAAACCGGCATTAAACCCAGCGCTGTGGACTTCACCGCGTCCCATGCGCACGCGGCCTTCGCACTGTTCACCGCGCTGCCGCCGTGGCTCTCCGGCGACCGTGTGCATCAGCTCCTACCTCGCGCTGTGGACCGTCGTCCTCACGGCGGCGATCCGAGTTCGCACTGTCATCATCTCCGTCTCCTCACGCAGCCGAGCTGTTCGGGTATGCTATGCCCTCGCCGACCACCGGCAGCACAGGGGCATCGACGGGTCCGCCGAGGTCCGACGGCGAGGAGCGAAGGAGCGCCTCCATTCACCACGTTTTCCCTCCATCACTGGCGTCCGCGGTGGGCGCGGCATGGGGTGGTCCTGGTATCAAAAGAATGGATAAGTCACAACTTGTAAAATAAACTTCGTTGTACACTGATGTGAAAGGGCGAAGCGGCGAAATTGCACCAACCGCTGGGTGGTCACGTTACGCTCTTTCAGTTCCGGCGAATTGTTGAGCTGTCAATATAATAGATGTACACGCCGGATACACTGCCGCTTCGGTCCATTGATCCGACCGGTCAGCGATGCGGGCGGCTTCACTGCAGTGCAGGCACACTCGATTCAACCAGTGAGACAAACGACGATAGGCGTTGCACCTGCACATGCATTGCCCTCATAAGTTATACAGCATGAAACAACATGCAACTTGCATATTACACACGTGTATGCTTAATCCTGCTTTCATTCAATCCATCCATCGGCATTATACTCGTAACGGGACATGGAAGTAATCAGATGAAATAGAACAGCACGAAATGTGCACAGCATGCAGGCAAGCAATTACTGTGTCAATTAGTTTACCTGAAGCGTTGGCAGAGTGGCCGACGTTTGTCCGCACATGCTCCTCGTCCTACCGGCGTCTCGTCTTCAATGGGACATGTCTTTGAGTAAGCAAGCTCCGTGCGTTCCCTGCAGGCTGCGAATGATATGTTGATCGAATCAACAAGAGGGAAATAAGAAAACATAGTAACTCAGTGTAATAATACAAAATTATATGAAGCGGCAGTTGATTCATTGTATTACATTACCTTGTTTGATGGCAGAGCGGCTGATGTTTGTCTTAAAGCTGAAAGGATCCCTTATGTACGACACATACCACTTCATCTTGTCGTTATCATGTGCATATGCTTTGACCTGCTTGATATGGCTGAACTTGTCCCACTCAGGACTAGATTTTCCCATGGCCATGGAAGTGAGTAGAGATACGTCGCAGTCAATCTCCAGCAGATGCCTTGGGTTTACATCCTGCAAGTATCCAGGGAGCGTACCCATGTCATAGTCCACCAGATGAAGTCTCTCTAGTGCAGGCACACCCTCCAATACCTTCAACTTTGGGCAGTTTGCGATTAAGAGCTCTTGCAGTTTTGGCAGATTACTGATCCTCTCGATACCAGAACACTCAATCACCTCGAGTTTTCTTAGGTGCTCATGATGATGTAGCTGTAAGAATTCAGGTCCAACTCGCTTGATGGCTGGGGCACGTTCAATCTGCAAAAACTCCAAGCAGGGAAGCTGACATAAGCTGTTAGGGAGCTCAGTGCAACATGGCAGGTCTTCCAAAACCATAATCCTCAAGCTTCCAAGGGGCACAACATCACTCGATGTCATCCATATTGGGAGTCGCCTACCAAAGTATGTGTTGATGGTAAGATGTTCTACGGAAGGTGGAGGGCAGAGCTCATCAAAAACCTCCTCAATGTTTTGGTGCCCTTGGCCAGAGATATTGTCTTCCTCTTTGAACAACTGGCCATTATGTCCATGTTTGCTAGTGCAATGTAAAGCTAGTTTTCTTAAATGAACCTTTCCACAAAGGTTGGTCTTTCTGGCAATTTTTGATGAAGATACATTCTCAAGGCCATGTATAGAAAGTTCAATGAGCTTGGAGAGAGGCCCCAGTTCTTCCAAACTGCACCATTCACCATCCATGTGGACTGGAATCCCATATAGTTTTCTCAAACTAGTTAAACCACCAAAACCTCTGGGTATACTATTTATACTCGTCCAACGAAGATTAAGATACCTCAAGTCTTGTAGCTTTCCAATGCTAACAGGAAGCTTCACCAAACTTTCACAATTTGAGATGTCAATATACTGCAGGAATTTCATCTTGTCAATGTTCTCTGGCAGTATAGATATGTTGGTGTCTGCTATAGACAAATATCTCAAGTGTTTGAGTTTGACCAAAGATTCAGCCAGTGGATCGAAATCTGCTCCTATTACATGCAGGGTCCGTAGACTTGAAAAAGTAACCAGTGAATTACCAGGCTTGATCTTTATATTATTCCCAACTGATATTAGTGTTCTTACTGATATCTGTGCTTGTAGAGACATCCATTCTAACTCATCTGATTCTGATCCTTTATTTTCTAGTGACAATCGAATAAACCTTTGTGCATTAAGTTTACTAGTAATATCAATCTTACTACTCTGACCTGCTACTAATGCTTCATCTCTGGCAATGTATTGTGCAAACGAGCGCACAACATCATGCATGTTGCAAACCTGTTGATCCACATACCTCATATTCGGCTCTATAAGGTTCCTCAATATTAGCTCATCATAGTATTCCCTTCCTATATTTTCTAAATCATCTAAGTTTCCATGAATGATTCCTTCACTAATCCACATGCCGACAATTTCATGAACATTGAACACTTCACTCTTGGGAAGCAAGGAGAAGTACAGAAAGCATGGCTTCAAAGGAGGATCCAAATCTTGGTAGCTAAGGTATACTGCATTGTTTAACTCTTCAGGCATTAGAGATTCTGACCATACCGAATCTTTCAGGACAGCTTCCCAGTCACTACGTCTTCTGTTTTTCTGAAGCAAGACACCTCCCATTACTTTGACAGCAAGAGGCAGACCATCACATTTTTCTATGATCCCCACTCCAATATCCTTTAGCATCTCAACCTGGGATTCATCATTTACATTTCTGACCACCTGCAAGTAGTTAAAGCTTGTTAAATGAATGAATTAAGTTGACAAATTTATATCGAATAGGTACTGTGTGCGGAAGTAAAATCAACGAAGTAAATGTATTTGTGTGGAATGCTGGGCAAAATCAAACACGACATCATTTGTACGTATATATAAGCACTACGGGACAGCCAGGACCGACCGCACATGAATGTATCTGTCATTATTTTCTCACGTGCTGTCCCTATGCTTCATATTCCATAGTCCCTCTGGCAGCTGGAAGAAGGAGGATGTGTTCACGTTCCAACAAAAAGACAGTAATCTAGGCGTACGATAGTGTTTTGTTGAGACTGCAAACGGTATTGGAATGGAATCGCAAAGGGAACATCGGAAACGAAATATATATGGTAACTGATAGAAAAGGCATCTCTGCCCCGCCCCGGCGCCCTCCGCCGCGTCTCTCCTTCCATTCCCGATGGAATCCCGGTCGACTTCTTGGAGAGTTCCACGCCAAACCCAAGGCCCGCCGCTGCCATGGACTCGTGTTCCTCGACGTTGTCCCCCTCAGGCTTTGACCCGCACACATTGCTCCACCTTCGGTCGAGAGGAAATCCGCCTCCCCGGCTGACTGCTGAGCCGCCCAGCCTCCAGCAGGCCTGAACTCGCCACCCTTCTGTCTGCGGCCACGACCACCACCGCGACACCTCCTTCTTCCCTGCACAGGTGCCGCGACCCCCATCCGCCTCGACACTGCCTGCTGCCTGCTGCGCCCTGCCCCGCTCCCCGCCGCCACGCTTCGAGTCGCGCCTGCCATCGCACGCCGCCGCCCCGCCACCAACGACGTCGTGAGCTCGGTGGCGTCGCCCTCGTCCGCCCCTGTGCATGGTGCATCGCGAGGTCATGCTCGGAGGAGCAGCCTAATGCCTGCTCCCGAGGCCACCGCCGCCAGTTGCGGCGTGATCCAGCGGCGACACAGCTTTATGGCCCACCTGGACACAGCTGCACAACGACTTGCCGGGTCTGACGTGCACGCACGCATTCCTCAGGCCGGGTTCTTCCCTTGTATGTGAGCCACACCCTCATGCGCACGCCCTCTCCGCTGACCGCAGCAGCAAGCAACGTCCTTCTCGAAGCCAGCTATTAAGCCGCACTTATCATGTTCCCTAATGACTTAGTCATCTGCTAGCCACGAAACAACACACGCATGCAATCTATCTACTAGTCAAGATCAGTGCTTACATCTTGATTGCAGGAGACGTGAAACAAACACAATCTAGTGAAACTGGATGCCCCTCCGATCAGATCTAGAAACATGCAAACTAAACAATACCTAACTGTCACTCATTGCTGTAACATGTAATTTTCTGACCATTCCTGAGGTGAGGCTGGTGAACCAATATTTAGAGGAATTTTACGGTCCAAAATACTAACTAGTAATATGAAAAAAAAACTAGCTAGTGTTATGATCTAATAGTGTAGATATGTTTCCTCTAACCAATCATTATTAGCTAGTTTTTGTTAAGATGAGAGTACTATCGGAAAATAATAATGGATTACAAGTAACTGTTTTTTCAGAATGTCGTTCCGTAGCTCAAGCAGAGTGGAAGTGGATGGGGCCGTTTGTCATGAGCAATACCGTGATGGTAACGCCCCTGAGAATTTCTAGACAATGAGAGGAAAAGTGGATGCTCTTTTTCATGGCACGGCTAGTATCTATAATTTAATTATAACTATTAATATTGTATTAACTTGAATAACTCACTAAATTATTTTTCTAAAACATAGCTTAGTCATATTTTTGGAACAACCAAAATGTACACATGGAACATATGTTTTGTCAAGCTGGAACATTTTTTTATTGAACCTGGAACATTTAGTTACTAGTGACTAGAATCTGAAATATTTCTTGATCATATTCTACGAACAATTAGAATGCATGCATGGAACATTGATTTTTTGAAGCTGGAAAAAGTTATTGTTAAAGCCAAAACATTTTTATTATTCAACAGAACATTTTTAAAAAAATTAAGTTTAAGGGGGAGTAGGAAGATCTAGATGGTTAGATCCATATCTAGTAGTTGAAAAAGTGACTGAAAGATTAGCAAAATCTCAGTCACCTGAGAAGGAGACACACCCTTCTTAAATTGTCACTAGACAATCATAGAGACACTTTCTAAAATGCCTCATTAATGCCTTGTCTTGCATTGACTCTAGGAACATAGTGGCACTTTAAAATGTATGTGTACTAAATTTGTGATACTTCCATAGAGGCATTATATATTGCCTTAATAAGCTAGAGGCATTTTTATAGTGTTGAATAAATTATCAAAATTATTGTAGTTATGAAGCTTTGAACTGAAGACCTCGTGGACTAATAATAACTTGTTGAGTCTTGCTGGCCGATTCACCCACACATCACAATGTGTCTATGTCAGAATTATTATTCTTATGAGTAGTTTATTAACAGCCACAAACTTACAAAAAAGTGTCCCTAGAGACTCAAAAGATGTCTGTAATAATGCGTCTACAAGATAAATGCATTTTAAAGATGTCGTAAAAAAATTTCTCTACAGTGGTTATGCGTGAACATTCTACAAATTAAAATGCCTCTACCGTCTATGTGACACTTTCTTTTTCAGAATTCTGACAGATCCCCTCTTTAGTTTTGAGACATATTTGAAGATGTCACAAACATATGTCTCTACAAGGTAATAGAGGCAAATTAGAAAAATGCTTATAAAAAAGTGACTTTATAGAAGGTTTTTGTTGTCAAGGTATATTAGAATGATAAATGGTATGTAAACATACCCAAAGTGGTTTTTCAAAGCGGGAGTAGCTACACTAATGAGAAGAATTGAGAGAGAGAGAAAAGAGTGATACATACATATATATATATATATATATATATATATATATATATATATATATATATATATATATATATATATATATATATATATATATATATGTATATATATATATATATGTATATGTATATATATATATATATGTATATATATATATATATATATGTATATATATATATATATATATATATATATATGTATATATATATATATATATATATATATATATATATAAAGATATAAATATAATAGTAAATACGATATACTTTTCTTCTTTCAAATTAAATCATAGGACATTAAACATGGCCCGTATAAAATGAAACTCAACCAAGAATCTATGCACCTAGTAGTCTTGGGCTTAACAGTAGAGGCATGTTTAAATTGCCTCGAGGCAATCGTATTGGCACTTTCTAAAATGCCTTATAACATCTTTGTCATGCATTGACTCTTGGAATATAGTGGCACTTTATAAAGCGTCTCTATCAAATTTGCGATAATTTTATAGAGACATTATATAATGCCTTAGTAAACATAGAGACATTTTTATATAGTGTTAATGAATTGTCAAAATTACGTAATTCTGATGCCTTGAACTCAACAGCTCGTGGACTAATATTAACTTGTTGAGCCTCGCTAGCCAACTCACCCTCACATCACAAATGTATGTCTAGATTATTATTGTTATGAGTAGTTTATTAACAACCACAAACTAACAAAAAGGTGTCCCTCAGGACTCAAAGATGTCTGTAATAATGCCACGATAGGATATAGGCATTTTTTTTAAGATGTTGTAAAAAATTTTCTCTACAATTTCTATGAGTGGACACTGTACAAAATGCCTCAAATATTAATGAGTCTACCATCCTTATGACATTTTTGTTTTTGGAAGTTTCACATATCCTCTCTGTAGGTTTGAGACACATTTGAAGATGTCACAAACATACGCTTCAACAATATAATAGCGGCAAATTAAAAAAATGCATATAAAAAAGTGCCTATATAAGAGGGTTTTGTTGTAGTCGCCTTATGTACCCTAAGCAGATTTGGTAGTGGGACGTCCACCCCCTCTGCAAGACCTAACCAGTCCCAAGGACACACCAAGGCGTGTGGCAACACAATTCATGATAGAAAGTTGTGCATATTTTTGAAAAAAAATAGGTTGTGCACGTTAATGGTCGGCGCGTCCGAGCCATCCTCATCCTATGCTTCAGGCTGCTCTTGCTCTAGGAGAATGTGTAGAAAGCTTAGATTGGGTTAGAGCATTGGATGGGTGATGCGGCGGGGTCAGTTAAATTTTGACGAGTGTGCTCCTGCACTCAGATTTACGAGGAAGCCGTTGCTGCCGACGAGGCGAGGTAGGCCCCTCTGACTTGGTGAGTCAACCATCAATGCACTCGCACTGATGGTTGTAAGCCGTTGTTGAACATGGGTTGATCTGAACAGGCCGGCATGGGCATTGAGAGAGAGAGAGAGAGAGAGAGAGAGAGAGAGAGAGAGAGAGAGAGAGAGAGAGAGAGAGAGAGAGAGAGAGAGAGAGAGGATTGTTTCCTGATCCGCGTGGCCACATGTTAAGAGGTAAGGAGGTTCCTTGCTTGATAAGCAGTAGGTCTGGTTTGATTGGATACCATCAAAGGATTAAGTAGGATGCCGACCTGGCTTACCAATTAAAAAGGGTCCCAATTTTCTAGTATATAATATTTGTTTATCATATTAGCCATTCCATTATCTGCAGTCCATAGGTTTAAACTTTTTTTTATATAAAATTGATCAAAAAATAAGTTTTGTACAATTTAGCAGATCACATCTGAATGGAGAGGTCAATGAGTTGCAACGAAGAATGATGCTAAGGTGGCTGGGAGTGGGATAGAGACCTTGTGTTTATTCAAATTTGAGTAACTAGCTAGACAGGTAACTCAACAATCTTACTGCAAATGTGTGGAACATAAGAAAAAACATACTAGATAAAGGGAGTACATGCACGAATAAAGATTAATTTATTAGCTGGGTAAACTTGTACGCACCTGCTTCTTGAGCAATAACCACGCATCCTCGTCCTTTAATTTGTCGATTCTATGGATGTCCACAGCATTCATCCCTCGAGCAACCATGTAATTTCTCGTGGTGACGAGAACACGGCTACCTGGTGCCAGTGCATGAGCCAATGGAGTCTCTAGAACATCCACCCATGCCTTATGGTCCCAAACATCATCCATCACCAATAAGGTCTTGTGCCCCATTAAAGCTTTCTTAAGTGTTCTCTCAAGTGCACCCCTCGTATTTCCAGGTGCTTTGTAGTCTCCTCCTGCTTCAGTGATAGCTTTCTTTAGCAGTTCAGTGGCATTGAAGTCTTGGTTGACACTCAACCATACTTTCTTTGTGAACTCATGTTGGATTGTGTCATCATTGAAGATCTTTTGGGCAAGGGTAGTTTTTCCAATCCCACCAACTCCAGCAATGGCAAAAACCATAATTTTGTTGTGTGCTGTGGTGGTTTGCTCCTCCTTTGTCAGCATCTCAACCAGACTTCTTGTGTCCTCCTCGATCTTCTCACCAACCAGGGCTGACTCATTGAGCTCCCCTGATGTCTCACGTTTTGAAGAATGCGAGGACGTACTATTTCTTCTACGATCCTCTTCAGAACCGAGGTTAATGAAGTTGAAGGCAGCACTACGCTCCTTGATGTCATCCAACCTCTGGTTGAGCTTCTTTATACGGTTGCCAATGTCATGGGCGAAGAGGGGATTTCGCATGCAGAACAACAAGGGGTTGAAGCACCCTGCATCTCTGTGTTTTCCCCGCTGCATGGCCTTCAGCTGGCATAGATCAAGGATGTTGGTGGCATCGTACAAGGCACCTTTTAGCTCTCTCACCCATTCTTGCACGGTATGGTCAGTGATGTTCCTTCTATCTGCATCAGCAAGGAAGTTCTTGAGGTCCTTAAGCTTGATGCTCATCTTATCCATCTGGCCAGAGGCTCCGAACAACAAAGTGACCTGTTCTTTTGTCATCTCTGCCAGCATGTTCAGGACATATGATGCCAAAGAACTCAAAACAGTCGCCATGATGCAGGTTGAATGTTCTGCAAAATGAATAAAATTTATGCTCTATATATGCTTTCTAGTAGGATTCCACTAATTACACTCTACTCCAAGCAGATTTAAACCCAAATATTGTATTATTTCCTTTATATTGTACTAGAAATAGACTCTAATTAAATGTCAGTCTTGCAAGCATTTTGTTTTATGTCACATCTGAAAACAAGGAAAATGAAAGGTTGTTCTTTTATCAAACTCTTTGTATTGGGAATTATTAAAATCCTCGTCAATACTAGGGAATTCTCACACCTAGCTATCAAAGCAATCCATGTAATAGGAATAATGAACTCTACGTCCCATAAAGCAACAAGAAAATTCATTTTTTTTTCAACGCAAAGAACAACCGTGAACTAAGTGGATGATACACTACAAAAATGCAATTGTGTCAATTTCACAAGTGCAAAGAAGAACAGTGAACTAAGCAGGATTCCACTTGTAAACTTCACAAAAACTACTTACAATCCTATCGTGCAAGGATTTTGCTTTATATCACTTCAGAAAAACCAAAAAAACTCAAGGCTGTTATTCCATCTAACTTTTCTATCCAAATTGTACTAGGGGGTTCTGACCTGTCGGAACAATCCGTTATAGCAAACAGTGAACACCACGTCTGCTATTGCAATGATAAAAGTCATTCTGAAAACCAGCACTAAACTAAGCGGATGTGAACTATTTACACTGGAATGCACAAAATCAAAGACATTCGGAACACACGATTTGAAGCCTTATCAGGAGATGCGCGAATGCTGTTAAAAATGACCTTGGTCTCTGTTTTGATGAAATGGAAGGTGGGGAGAGCCCAATTTCAAAATTATCAGGAGATCAGCGACAGGAAGTGGGAAGCAAGAAAAATAGGGAGGCAGAGTATCGTTACCTTAATTTGCAGTGGGCTCTTTGGGTTCCCTGATCTCAATACTCGAGTCTTGAGTAACGGGCGATGTTGAAATCTGGAAGGTGAGAGGCAAATCATATATACACACCGGATGTGGTGGCAAGAAAAAGAAATCCAAAACTTGCGACAAAGTTCTAGGATCCATACTAAACTAATCTGGCATCCTAGATAACTTGTGGGTAAGAGCAGAGCATATATGTCCCTCCTGGCTACATAGTACCATACGTGTGGATGCGGCCATGGAAACGCCTTATTCATTCTCTTTGACAGAATGAATTCCTTGTCCATCAAGAGGATAGCTGCTTTTCTGCTTTACAAAGGCGCTTGTTTCCTTGCCACAAAGGCATTTATGGATGCCTCGCTTGACGATGAAGCAATGCTACTCCGTGCTCTACTTTTCTTAGTTTTTCCAAATAAAGTTGAGTTTTGAATTCCTCTCTGCACTTTTATCGTACATGCTTCCAGGAGAGGAGGTATGTACTCGATCGAGGGCTTTACGCGAACGTGACGGGCACGGTGGTGCTGCCGTTGGTGCCGGTGCTCTCGCGGTGGCGCTGTCGGGGACAGGACGACAGGCATGGCCGTGGCGCTGTGGGGCTTCCGTCCTCTCTAAGGCCTTGTTCGGCAGCATGGAAATGACTCCCGTGTAGGATCCGCACCACGCATGGATTGAGTGATTCCATACCTGTCACTTAATCTTACACCTCATGGGTTTGATTCCCACATCTTCTAATTTCATGACCCAAAGTATTGTTTGGTTGACTGGGATCAAAACCATTGCAAAAGCTAAGCTCCCAAAACATCCAGAAAAACAACATGTCCTAATCACATTGCAGTTTTATATTAGGCTATGAGTGTGCTATTCTAATTCATGTCTACTGCCGCTGCCATACTCTCCCAAAATACTGGATCCACATACTCTTACATTCAAATAAATTATTTCAAGAGCAAAACAATGCTGCAGTGAACTTGAAAGAGATGGCTTCAAAAGAGTAAATACATTTTATAGGTCAGGAAAGGAATGAAAAGAGCAGAGGAAAGCATTGACTAGTGTTAACTTCAAATGAAAGTACAGAAGAATAGGAAGTTCGACACAAACTACAAACTAATGTTGCAGTAAGAACCACATGGGACCTGAAATCACATGAACGGTGATGCAAGTTTGTAGGCCCAAAAACACTACTCACTATCTATGGCCTTAATACAAGTCACTGTATTGAAAGGAAAAGCACATCAAAACTACTACTGTTCAACCATGATAATGGCCAAATATCAATGTTCAGGTAGCAGGTCCCTATCTTTTCTCAAATACCTAATCTACATTCAAACCAAAAAAAAATTATTCTTATGAAGATCTATGGTTGAGCAGAATTGGAAACTTCAGTATTTTGGTGCTCCATCGAACACTCTGTCAGCCTGCAAAACCAGTTTCAGATGCGGCCTCAGTGAGGTTGCAAATCAGCTTTTACTTAGGAATGCAATTAAGCTAATTGAGAGATTAACTAGGCATGCAAAGAATTTTACCAGCTTCATAAACTGAACTAACAAGTTACAAATAGTAATAACTATGGGCATCAGTTTGTCACACAGGTCGTATTGTTTCCGCCAAATCCAAAGTGAGTGTATAACAGAGGCAAATCCAAACCAATGATTTTCAGAAATTATTAGGGATGGCCTTTTTGGAACATACTCATTGCAGAACTGAAAACAAAGTGAAAGATGAGATTGAAGATGTGCATAGCTATAAATAATTAATGGTTATGAATTAAGAACGAGCAAAATGGTTAAGAATTAAGAATGAGCAAAATGGTTAAGACATACTAGTAAAATCTGGAGTTAACACCGGATCCCAAGACGGTGGTGGCTCGTCTTCTCCGATCCTAGAAGAAGCCGGTATAATCTAAAAGATGCAAACATAAGCACATATTAATAAATGCATTAAAGCCGGTATACTCTGAGTGAATACAAGTTTAGTTCAAGACAGTATGAAAATTCCTACAGAAAATTTCAGTCTGTGACTGAGCTAATAATTTGTTAATTCCATGTGGCCAAGTAATGCAGGATGTACACAAATTGATAAATATGCTGACCTAGACATAATTAGAAAATTTTGATCAGGGTTCCCCATTAAGATTCTACTCGAAAAATTGCAGTAGACAAAAATCTTGTGATCAGATATAACCATTGTGAAACAAGTTTCTACATAATTGTTTTAATGCATGCTCTTTTGCAGGGAGCTTTCAGGGGCAATAGTTAAAGAGAATCACAAATTTCTGTGTTACTGCTAGTTGCCTCAAGTAGTAGTAATGGAAGCTTGAAACTACTAAACGATTAGAAAAGGATAATGGATTTCAGAATAGCGTATATGCTAGTATTGGACTCTAGCACCTAACTGAATGCAGTGTAAGAATGTGAAATAGCATGGTACAAAGTAACAAACAATTCACACTACAATCTGCATAACTAACACGCGTTCATAAATCTTGTGTGCCCCTTAGTATTTCGTTTCATGGTTTTCTGTTCCCGCCTACTATTCGCTGATATGCTGTACTGACAATAGCCTGAGATTCAAGTTCCGTGGGAGCCTGAGAAGTTTTTCCTTGAGTGAGATTTCTAAGCTGAAAAGTGTGAAATTTTGGGCTTGCAAATTCTCCAAAACCGTGCTTTGTAAGCAGGGGTGGAAATTCACCTGGACATCTTGGATTAGTCAGAGCTGAGGGGCACACTACAATAAGCAACGCAATACTAAGGGGCACACTACAATAAGCAACGCAAGTAGCAGGAAAAATACACAGGAAAACCATGAAACGAAATACTAAGGGGCACACTACAATAAGCAACGCAAGTAGCAGGAAAAATTATGAGTGAGTCTGGTAATTAACAAGCTGGAAATTAATCCACCGTGGATTAGGAATGAAATCATCATGCTAGCGAAGAACACAGCGAATCGATCAAGCAGGCAGTAGCAGACGAGTAACTCGGCGAGAACAGAAAGCATCAGCACACAGTTGAAAAAAGAAGAGCTGATCACAGCCGCGGCAGACGGGCTCCGATCGAGTCGAGCCCCACCTGGGAAAGAAAGAAAAGATTGGAGCTGAAAAGCACCGAACTGCTAGCGGTTGGAGTACTCGACGACCAAAAAGGGGATGGAAATCTCGCGTTGAAACCCCGGCCGCCGCCCGGCTGCCGCTTCTAATCCAACCGCAGTCCAAGATCCAAGACGAAGCGGAGAGGGAGACGTCGTACCGGAGAGAAAGCCTGAGGAGGGGAAGGGCATCAGAAGGGATTCGGCCGCGCCGTTGCCGTGGTGTCACGCCGCGCCGCCGTCCCGACGCGCTGTGCCGCCCGTCGCCGTCGCCCTCGCCCTCTGCCTCGCTTGCGGTCGCGTGCGTCTGGAGTGGGAGTCGTTCCACGGGGTCAGACACGAGGAACGATTCCTAGTTGTTTGTTGGGCGCAATGGCCGGATTGAGCTCGGTGGGAATCCAGTCCAGAAATAATCGAAACGACATTTCCAGGCTACTGCAGGATTCTCTCCAGACCATAAAAACCCACTGGATTTGGGCTCAAAACCTAGGCATTCCATGCCAAACGAACATGGCCTAACGGAACCGAGATCCGCCATCCTGTCCTTGGCATGATACGAGCTCCGCCGCCACCAGGTGAGCTCGTGGCCGGCCTCTCCTGTGCAATCGCGGCGAGGAACAGAGTGCTCTGTCGCTGTAACCCGGTTGTAGACGTCAGATTGAGCAAGAATTCGTTCAAATAATATGTAAAAACTACACTTTTTTTTTGTTTCTGTAATGGAAGGCAGCATGCAAGCATGTAGTCTGAAAAAAGAAAACAAATTCCGTCAAGAAGCTGCGTGTTCCTCTAACTATGAGAATCTATGATGGTCTGGTGCAAGCTCGTGAAGACATGCGGTTCTGATTGGGATAACTAACCGAAAACAGAGCAAGCCAATTCCTCTGCCTGCCGAAACCCCGTGGTGGTTGTGCTTATCTGACGAACGACGACACGCTCCTCTCCGCCGACCTGGACCCCTCCTCGCTCTCCGGCGGACGTAAGGCTGTTGTAGTCGGACGACGACGTCGAGCGGCTCCATGTGCAGCTCCATGAGTACGTGAGTAACGGCAACCTGGCGGCGTGTGCGACTGCCTATGGCGATGTGTTCTTGTAACACAGCAATGCTCTTTCTTGTACGTGCACGTACGACGGGAGTCGAATTGCTGCGCGCCTTGCGATTCGTCTGCTTATCTGACAGGCAGCGAGCTGTTCGCCCGTCTCCTACGCGGCGGCGCTTTTTGACGCGCTCCGGACCGGACCTCCGTCTCGTCGCCCGCGCTCGCGTTCCTCTTACTACATGCGGCCCAGGTTAGCCCAGGCCCAAATGCTTGGTGTAGTCCAAGATGACACAGCACGTGAAACATCAATCCACTTGCCTTGGATGGGGCTCCCACAATCTGATGTTGCGTATTTATCTCAAAAAAAAAAAATCTGATGTTGCGTACAACAAACAACTGTACTCACTACGTTTTGCATTCTTCTACTGATGTTAGTGTTTATACTTGTTCGCTCAGGGAGAGCTAATTTATGAAGTCCAGACATAATAAAAGATGGCATCCTATCAGGAACCAGAACCCAGGCCGGCAGGTTCTGGTCCATTTAAGGTCTTATGCTTTCAGTAGGTGACAGTTTCTGTATGCATCATCCCACATATATAGCCGTGGTGATAATAGATCAGCTCATTTTATTTCCATTGAACTGAAACAAATGTCTTTGTTGGTACATTTGAGCGCTTCGTGTGGCAGTATGAGAGTCACTAGCATTTTTTTTTTTTTCAAATTTTGTCGTGAAATGCAACGAAAGGTACCATGAATATTTGGCCTCATGTCAGCAAGTTCTGATATTGTGCTTGTTGATGAAGATTTGGCCTCCAGGTTGAAGGCAGGCCAATGGTGACAGTGAGCAGACTTGTTTATATATCTTAGAGCACCACTGAATGAATTATGAAATTGCGGTGAGAAATCTCACACCTATCCTAATAAAGAAGCTCAAAAAACCAGAAACTGAAATGATCTTGTGATGTTACACTCAGCTTGCAAGCTCAATTAAGTTCGGGACTCACCATGTATCAGCAAGCTAAAGAATTGAAGCTGTGTGTATCGTGTCAACTCAACCTGTCTCAACCCATCACTTTAACACACGCATCTCTGTTCTTCGGGACAGAGAAGCAAGCAGAGGATTGCACCAACTGCTGCCACAAATACGTTGTCAGTTATACCTTTGTGCGCTAGTATCTGACTGGATTCCGACATGCAGAAGACGTACGTACGGCAGCTTAATCGATCGCTGCTTCAATCAGTTAATCTGAATAAGGCAATGGCGCAATGGCGGGCTTCATTAGTCGTTGTGTTTTGCAGGAACGGCGATGGAGACGACCTCCCTGTTGATTAGCTCGGGAGCGGGCGGATGGCTCCCGTCCTGGTGGGGTGGGAGTCCGTTTCGCAGGCGCCATCCTGAGGCGCGCTCTCCGCCCACGACGTCGCGGCGCTCGCCGACTCCGACCGCTGCGCTCGGTGGGAGGCGCCGACGACCCTGCCTGCCACTGGCTCTAGGACACGCTCCTCTTCGCCTCGCCGCGCTCTACCTCCGCCGCCCGAGCTGCCATCCTTGCTATCCGCCTTCGTCGAGTCGAGGCTGTCCTCCGAGGCCAAGAATCGCCAGAGGGATTTTCCTCTTCCCTCAAATGCAGCACGGCAGTTGGAGAAGCTGCATGCGGCCGTTGCGTGGAGCGCTTTGATTTGGGCCGAAGTCTGATGGAGCCGTCGCCTCACCAGGAGCGGCGGCCAGCGCGGGCGTGCGTCTTGTGCCAAGACGCTTGGCCCTGTTCTGCTCTGCGCCAGGCCGGACACAACGGGCGCCGTTAACCGCCGCGGCCTGCAGTATCCCCTCGCCGCTCGTGGAGCAACTCGACGGTGGAAGCCGGCGTTCTGTTGGTCCAAGTCAAGGCCGCCGCCGTCGTCGTCGTCACCGACCTTTAATTTGCCGGCTGAAATCGCAAATGCCGCTGCTTCGATCTCCGCCAGGGCTTGCTCATGGTTGAATGCTGGTGGCCCGCGGTTTTAAGTTCCTGGAACGCGCACGTAAAAGCGTCCAGACATTGAGGCGGAGGCCATGGACGTGTTGCTCGCCGGACCCGGGGTGAACGCTATTCCAAATAGCGACCGCCCCCTTCCTTGGTCGGTCGCGTCCGTTGGATGTTAAATGCACGGGCGATTTCAATGCGGTTGATTATACTGAAGGTTGCTGGGATCCTTTCCACCTGCCTGCCATGCTTCCTATGTTTTAAATAGTGGGCTAAAAGATGACGACATTATCGGAGCAGCGGGCCCCAGCGGCGGCGCGGAGACGGCCGAACAGGCTAATTAAAGCTGGTAGCCACAGGAATCTCCTACGTACTGCAGAGACCAGAGGACGCCGTCCTTATTCGTCCTGTGCGATCCGCGCGTTCTGGCAGTGCGCGACGGAGCTTTGGAGATACGCCGGCCTGCCGTATTCCCTCCCCTCCTGGCGATCCTCGTTTCCCCGAGCGCGCCCGTCGACGCGAGCGGTGACGCGGCTGAAGCCCACGGGCCTGGAACAGGTCCATGCTGTGGGTTTAGAATTCGAGCCACTCAGCGGCTGCAACAGCTTTGGGACAATTGTGGTTGCTGGTACAGCTGGAAGCGCTGCGTCGAGCTCAAGGCCAACTTCGAAGCCAAACACGCCTAGCGGAAGCCAGAAGTGATACTCGTGTCCAAATGAGGTCAACTGCACTACAACTAAGAGGTCTTATCTTCTTCTTTTCTTCTTCTATCTATCTATACTATAAAATAAGTGTTATTCTTAAAATCAATCTGCCCTTTTAATCTACCCTTCCATCTAATCCTACTTCCACCCTCCTAACCCTCGGATTAGCGCCGGGTCCACCCTTACATGGTAAGATCTTACGTCTTACCTCCAAGAAAGTAACAGGCAACTTAAGTATACTGATCCTCATAAAAGCTGTGCAGAAGACATTTTGTCAGTGGGCAGTTTCCCTTGAGTTTTGCCCTGTTCTCTATGAACAAAACAATGCCATAGGAATGCTAGATTAACAGTGTTTAACAAATAATCATGTACCTATGATCTGTATGGTCAGAATAATCTTCCAGGTCTTTGTATGCACAAGGAGACAACCTCAGAACCAGCACCGTCATATATATACTACGCGTGCTAGGGATCAGTTTATGCTTGTTATTTGTAGTACATATATACATTCAGTTGGATGTACATAGTGGTAGCACATCCAGGAGAATATAAGATTTCCGGTATGACGGGCATCAAGGCCGTGGCGCTGTGGGGCTTCCAGTCATCTTGTACGAAATCGAGATCCGCCGTCCTGTCCTTGGCAAGATACCAGCGCCGCCGTCCTGTCCTTGGCAAGATACCAGCGCCGCCGACCTCTCCGCTTGACGAGCTCCGCCTGTGCAATCGCTGCGAGGAACAGAGTGCTCTGTAGCCGTCGCCAGGACAGTTGCCGCCCACAACCCCGTTCCTTCATCGCCAGAACTGTCCCCGACGTCACGCAGCCGTGCTTTCTGTTGTTAATAACAGAGAGCGTCAATTCCGGCAAAGTCAAACGCACCGTACGTAATCAAAACGGCACAGGAGGAGTTCGAAATGAACTGAACTGAACTGAATTGAATTGAATTGTTAGTGCAGCTTGTGATCATGTTCCTTGCAGTGATCCGCGCGCGGGGCGTGGCGGTGCTGCTGAACCCGGTGTACACGCAGGAGGAGTTGGAGTTCTAACTCTCCGACTCAGAGGCGCGCCTCCTCCTGTCCAACGCCGAGGGCAACCCCGCCCGCCGCCAAGCTCGGCCTCGCCCACGCCGCCTCCACCCTCCAGCCTCCACGACACCGCGGGACCTCGCAGGCCTCAACGATTCTTCGAACGGCTCCTCCACCGATTAGTATGCTAGTAAAGTTTTTGCATGTCCACCGATTTGCATCTTCGAACGGCTCCTCCACCGATTTGCAACTTCGCCTCCAACGACGTGGCGCTGTTCCTGCACACGTCCGGCACGACGAGCCGTCCAAGGGCGTGCCGCTGACGCTGGGCAACCTGGCGGCGTCGGTCCAGAACATCCGGTCCGTGTAACTTGTTTCATATATTCAGTGACCAATAAACCCAGTCAGCTGTTGTGATTTGAAGTGTAGAAATGTTCGAATCAATAATGCGACTAATGGATTTTATTTTTTTCTCAGAAGATATTATCAAGTTTTGGAGCTTTGCGATATGCTCACAATGAAGCCTATGTCAGTTAAAACAGGATGTTTCAGGTTGACAATACGTCAGTGTTTGTCTTGGATTGAAACCAAACTTTTTTTTTTCGAGAACACGCTTTGCGCATTTTTCATTAAGCGGAAGAGAAGAGTTTGTTTACACCGGTAATCCGGGATAAGGTATCCCATGAAACACCAGAGTTGCGACCGGCATGCCGGTGTGCAACTCCTAGCTGACAAACATGGTCGCACGCGACCTTCTACCTAGATGTACATGTGTGCTATCCATCAAAGGAACAGTAGTGCGACATGTGTTTGTTTCCCGCCAGATACCAAAGTTTTGCTTCATCCCTTGCTGAATCCGCCAGTCGTTGCGGCGCCCATTGTTCATCATTGAAAACCCGTCTGTTACGTTCCTTCCACAGTTGCCATACGACTAGAATGACCAAGGAGTCAAAGCCCTTCCTTCTTCCCTTCTCCACCTTCTTTCTGGATGTGAGCCACCACTCCGTTAACTCATCACTCATCGTTGGTGTTAGTGACTGTAGGCCGTATTGGCGCAGCATCTTAAACCAGCACTCTCTACTGAAAACGCATCCTAGCAGCAGATGATCTATTTCTTCGTCTTCCTGATCACAAAGTGCACATGGTCCTCTGTTTGGTAGGTTGTGCCTTTGTAGTCTCGCCGATGTCCAGCATCTTTTGTAAAGTGCCAGCCAGAAAAAGAACCTGCACTTATTTGGTGCTCTTGTTTTCCATAGTTGTTTCCCTCCTGGCATGTACTCTTGTCCATGGAAGAAGGCCTGGTATGCGGATGCAGCCGAGAAATTGCCATCTCCACTCCATTTCCATTTGAAGATATCCCTGTCCTCATGATTTAGCTGAACACTTTCCATTATATCCCATATACGAAGATACTCAATGAGCACCTCAATTGTCAGGCCCCCCAGAATATCGCGGACCCAGCGTCTACTATCCAGAGCATCACTTACAGTCCTATTTTGGACGCAGGTTTTGGGGATAACTTGAAAGAGGTTTGGTGCCATGATCTTGATTGACGACCCATGAATCCAATTGTCTGTCCAGAACATTGTGGACGTTCCGGAGCCCACGGTTACAATCAGAGATGCTTCAAACATTGCGACCACTGTTTTTTCTTCCATCGCTGGCAGAGCATGCCACATCCTTGTTGTATCTGTTCTTTTTAGCCACATCCAACGCATGCGGATGGCATAGCCGAACAGTTTTAAGTCTAGTAGCCCGAGGCCTCCTCTTTCCTTTGGTTTGATTACTTTCGGCCAAGCGACCAGGCAATGTCCTCCAGACACCGCTTCTGACCCCCTCCACAGGAATGCTCTTGTAATTTTGTCGACCGCCTTGATCGCCCATGGTGGTAGCAACATGGCGATCGATATGTGGATTGGTATGGCATTTAGTGTCGTCTTTGCCAGTGTAGATCTCCCTCCCGCATTCATCAGCCCTGATTTCCATGTGGGTAATCTATCGGCGACCGCATCAATGACTGGTTGGATGTCTGCTCGCTTCAATTTCGCCGTTGATAATGGTAGTCCGAGGTACTTGCACGGGAATTGGGATAATTGGCACGGGAAATGTTGCAGAGCCTCGTCGATTTGTTCCTGGGTACATCTGATGGGCGATATGTGGCATTTGTTTATGTTTGTGGTTAGTCCTGTGGCTCCGTCAAAGCAATCCAAGATTCCTTTTATCAACCGAAGATCCCTCTCGACCGGTTTGATAAATACGACCATGTCATCCGCATAGAGAGAAGCCCGCTGTTTGATTTCTGGCACACCCAGATCGCTGAAAAGGTTCTGACGATCGGCTAGTTGTATCATTCTGTTTGCGCATTCCATAACCATTAAGAACAGCATCGGTGACAAGGGGTCTCCTTGTCTTAAACCGCGACCATGGCAAATTCTTCTGCTTGGGTTCCCATTGATTAACACTTTCGTGCTGGCCGTGGATAACAGTACTGAAACCCAGCTTCTCCATTTATGTCCGAAGCCCATGTGTGTCATCAGGTCTAACAGGAAAACCCAGGATACACTGTCAAAAGCTTTTGCTATATCCACTTTGAGCAGAACAGTCGGTTTCTTCCTGACATGGAGCAATTTTGTGGCCTGTTGGACATATCTGAAATTATCATGCAGTTGTCGACCTTTGATAAAAGCGCTCTGGCTTTTGCTGACCATTGCATCCAAGAAGGGAGTTAGTCTCAGGGACATAGTCTTTGTAAAGATTTTACTGAAGCTATGTATTAAACTTATAGGTCTGTAGTCCTTGATCCCTTCTGTGTCTTTCTTCTTAGGCAACAGCACCATGAGCGCGTTGTTAACATGGTGAAAGCTTCTACTGTCCCTTGCCGTCATTGCGTTAAACGCCCTCATGATGTCATGCTTGATTATCGGCCAGGTCACCTTGAAAAACAGGCCCGTGAATCCGTCAGGGCCGGGAGCCTTCTCCGAAGCCATCTGCTGTACTACTCCTAGGACCTCAGCCTCGGTGAAATCCTTTTCCAGATCCTGGAGTTGTAGAACTGGAAGCTCCAGGGCGGCGAGGTCCAGCCTGTGCGACCTTGGGCGTTGTTGTCCCATGACCTCCTCAAAGTATCTGAAGATAATCTCTTCCTTCTCTCCTTCATTGAACACAACAGAACCCTGATGCATGAGTGAGGTGATATGGTGAAACCAAACTTGTGTAACCCGCCCAGTTGTAAACGTCAGATTGAGCAACACCTCTCTGTTCAGCCCGTGCTTGTCCAGTCGCTCGCCTGACCTCTCTGTTCCCTCGCTGTACAATACGCCGGCGTCCCCTCGCCGGCTGCAGCCATGAATTATGATCCACGCGGTCGCGCCCGCGGCCTCCCCTCCGGCCACTGCCGATTCCTCCACTCCACCCGTGGCAAATCCCAGTCCTGACTGTCCTGGTCTCAGTCGTCCACGCAAGCTCCGGCGCCGGCCTCTTCTTCGTGCTCCTCGACCTCGACACGGCCTACGCCGCCGGCCTGTTCGGCTACGCCCTCACCGACTACCGTTAGTGCAGGGGAACCGAGCATTGTTCGCCGAGGCCGTCCCCGCTACAAGCCTACCACTGAGGGCGAGAATCAGAAACACAGCGGTCCGCCGTGTTGGCCACGTTCTCCGTCTACGTCGCTGGCGTGTGCCGTGGGAGCTTACGTACTGGCTCTTCGTCGAGGTCTTGCTTCTGCTCCGCCTCGGCGTGTACATGCATGTGGGCATGTCTCGTGACGCTCAACGCGCTGCACGGTGTTCTCGTCGCCGCCCATCAGATGGTCTGTATCTACTGGTCCGGCGTGCTTTTTTTGGTTCTTTTTTTTTTTATCCTGTTGAATCTTGATAGATATTCCAATACAAGCACGTCGCTTTAAGCATCCAAGGGAACAATACCGGCAACTTCAGGACACAGGACACTGATCTTTTAAGCTGTTCCCATGTAAGACACTGTCATTGACTCTTGACGTTTGCTCCGTTTTCTTATGAACAAAACAATGCACTCAGAGCCATGTCTTGTACAAGTAGAGCCCCAAAACTTCCAATGGGATCAGTTTCTTCCCACACTTGTATCCTGCTTATAAATCAGTACAACCTTTTATTTTTTTTGAAAGATACTCAAAAAGCCATGGCCAGAATTATCTTGCAGGTCTTGCTGTGAACAAGCAGACAACCTGAGAATACAATGCATTAAAGTACAGTACAATCACCATCAGATCTAGTAAAAAATATAGATATGCTACGCATGCTTAGCGTCAGTATTATACTTGAAGGAAAAAAAATCACAACAGAGTGAAACAGAGCAACAGATTAAAACAGAGGACAGGGTGCCATCCGCCAACACAACCGGCCGTGACCAAGTCACCAACGATAACATACGCGCCGCCACTAAACCCAGCGCTCTGGACTTCCCCATCACCGACGTTCACGGCAAGATCCAGACCCACGCCGGAGACAGAGCTGCTGCCAGCTGATACGTCCGGCGCCACCACCATGGCCACCGAGTCCAATCGCTCGAGGCGCCCTGCGCGCAACATCTTCTGAGAAGATTCTTCTTCAACATGCTCACCCTGCCATGGTTCTCGATCCGCCGACCGGCCGCAGCGCTGTGGTTCTCCTACCTATGGACCGTCCTCACGGCTGCGATCCGAGTTCCCCTACTTCGCGTTGGTCGCTGCCGCCGCCGGCATCTTCGTCGTGCTCCCCGACACGGCCTAAGTCGGCAGGCTGTTCGGGTACGCACTCGCCACCACCGGCAGCGAGCAGTCCGCTGAGGCCGTCTCCGCTGCCAGCCGCGAGGAGCTGAAAGAACGGTCCGTTCACCACGTTCTCCCGCTGTCGCTGGCGTCCGCAGTGGGCGTGGCATGGGTGGTCCTGGTACCAAAAGAATGGATAAGTCACGACATGTAAAAAAAAACTTCGTTCTTCACTAATGTCAAAGGGAGAAGCAGCGAAATTGCACCAACGGTCACGTTATGCTCTTCCAGTTCTGGCGAATCGTCGAGCTGTCAAATAACATTTTGTACACGCCCACGTCCAATGCACTGCTTCCTCGGTCCATTGATTCGACCGGTCGGCGATGCGGATGGCTTCACTGCAATGCAGGCACACTCGACGCAGCCAGAAAAGCAAATGACCATAGGATTGCCACCTGCACACGTAATGCCCTCATATGTTACACAGGATGAAACATCATGCAACTTGCATATTACACACATGTACGCTTAATCTTGCTTTCATTCGACCCATCCATCGGCATTATACTCGTAACGGAACACGGAAGCAATCAGATGAAATGGAACAGCACGAAATGTGCTCAAGATGCAGGCAAGTAATTATGGCACATCTTGATTAGTTTACCTAAAGCGTTGGCAGAGAGGCTGACGTTTGTCTGCACACACATGTTGTCCTACCGGCCGATCCTCTTCAATGGGGCATGTTGTCGAGTAAGGAAAGAACACTCGTTGCGTGCGAGCTGTAGATGATAAATTGAATCAACGGGAGTGAACTAAGAAAACAGAGTAACCCAATGTAATAATACAAAATTAGACGAAACAATCGTTCTCTTTATATTACTTTACCTTGGTTAATAGCAGAGCGGCTGATGTTCGTCTTAAAGCTGAAAGGATTCCTTGTGTACAACACGTACCACTTCCTTCTGTGTGCATTGACCTTGACTTGCCGGATATGACTGAACTTGTCCCATTCAGGGCCAGATTTTCCTGCGGCTAAGCAAGTGAGCAGGGATATGCCGCAGTCTATCTGTAGCTGCTTCGGGTTCACATCTTGCAGGTATCCAGGGAGCATTTGCATGTCGTAGTCCTCCAACACAAGTCCCTGCAGCGCAGGCATACCCTTCAACACCTTCAACTTGGGGCACTCGATGATTATGAGCTTCTGCAGTTTTACCAGATTACTAATGCTTTCGAGGATTGAGCATTCCTTCACCTGAAGTAGTCGAAAAGCAGCACCTAAGCTCTCCGGAGCACTTAGGTGCTGATCACGGTGTAGTTGCTTGAACTCTGGTCCAACACCCTTGATGGCTGGGGCATTGATAATCTGTAGTACCTCCAAGCAGGGGAGTTGACACAAGACGTCAGGGAGTTCTATGCAGCAAGGCAGGTCTTGCAACATCAGAATCCTCAAGCTTCTAAGGGGCACAACTACAGTTGACGTCATCCATATTGGGAGTAGCCTCCCAAAGTATCCATTGATTATAACACTTTCTAAGGAAGGTGGAGGGCAGAACTCTGCAAACACCTCCTCGATTTTTTGCTGCCGTTCCCTAGAGATGTTGTCTTCCTTTTTGAACAACGGGCCATTATTTCCATATTTGCTAGTGCAAAGTAATAGTAGTTTTCTTAGGTGAACCTTTTCACCAAGGTTGGTCTTTCTGGCAATTGTTGATGAAGATACATTGCCAAGGCCATGTATACTAAGTACAATGAGCTTCGAGAGAGGCCCTAGTTCTTCCAAACTGCACCAGTCACCATCCATGTGGACTGGAAACCCATCTAGTATTCTCAAACTAGTCAGACCACCAAAATCTCTGGGTACACTTTTTATACTCAAGTCTTGTAGCTTTCCAATGCTACCAGGAAGCTTCGCCAAACTTTTACAACCTGCAATCTCGATATACTGCAAGAATTTCAACTTGTGAATATTCTCTGGCAGTTTAGATATGTTGGTGTCAACTATGGAAAAATATCTCAAGTGTTTGAGTTTGACCAAAGATTCAGCTAGTGGATCGAAATCTACTACATAATCTACATGCAGGGTCCGTAGACTTGAAAAAGTAACTAATGAATCACCAGGCTTGATCTTTATATTATACCCAGCTGATATTATTAGTGTTCTTACTGATTTCTGTGCTTGTAGAGACATCCATTCTAACTCATCTGGTTCTAATCCTTTATTGTCTAGTGACAACTGAATAAACTTTTGTGAATTAAGTTTACTAGTAATATCAATCTTATTACTCTGACCTGCTACTAATGCTTCATCTCTGGCCACATATTGAGCAAATGAGCGAATAACATCATGCATGCTGCAAACTTGTTGATCCACATAATGTGTATTGGGTTCTATAAGGTTCCTCAATATTAGCTCATCATAGTACTCCCTTCCTATTTTTTCTGAATCATCTATGTTTCCGTGAATGATTCCTTCACTGATCCACATGCCGACAATTTGATCAACATAGAACTCTTTGCTCTTGGGTAGTAGGGAGAAGTGCAGAAAGCATGGCTTCAAAGGAGGATCCAAATCTTGGTAGCTACGGTATATTGCACTGTTTAACTCTTCAGGCATTTGAGATACTGACCATACAGAATATTTTAGGACCTCCCAATCACTACGTCTTCTATTTCTCTGAAGCAAGAGACCTCCCATTACTTTAACAGCAAGGGGCAAGCCATCACATTTTCCTATGATTTCCATTCCAATATCCTTTAGCATCTCAACATGAGATTCATCATTTACATTTCTGACCACCTGCAAGCAGTTAAAGCTTGTTATTAAATGAATGAATCATGTTGACAAATTTATACCGAATACGTACTGTGTGCGGAAGTAAAATCAAGGAAGTAAGTGTCTTTGTGTGAAATGCTGGGCAAAATCAAGCACGACATCATCTGTATGTATATATAAGCACTACGGGTCACTTAGGACTGACTGCACATGGATGTATCTGTCATTATGTTCTCACTTGTCGTCCCTATGCTTCCCATCACATAGTCCCCTCTGCCCTGCCCGCTCTGAGCCGTGCCTGCCATCGCATGCCGCTGCCCCGCCGCCAAGGCCGCCATGAGCCGCGCGTCCCCCCTCGCCCGCAAGCTCGTCTCCATGCCCCCAAGCTCCAGGTTCACGCACGCGCGGGACCTGCAGAAGGGCGCATGGTGCATCGCGAGGTCATGCTCGGAGGAGCAGCACTCGTCCACCCTCCGCCAGTGGCCGTGTGATCCAGCCGGCCTCTATTAGGTTGCATTGCCCAAATATCTGAGGTCCCGCAGCATGGTAATTGTATTTCTTGGCTGGCCACACCAAAACTCATTAACAAACAGACTACACAACGACTTGCCGTGTTTGACGTGCACGCACGCATTCCTCAGGTTTCTTCTAATCCGCCCCTTGTATGTGAGCCACACCCTCATGCGCACGCCCTCTCCGCTGACCGCAGCAGCAAGCAACTTCGTCCACGATCAAGCCAGCTATTCGGCCGCACCTATCCTGGTGCCCACCGGCAGAGACTTATCATTTTCTAGCCACGCTGCAACAGGTGCAGGCGCCCACCGGCAGAGACTTATCAACATGAAATCTATCTATCTAGCCAAGGGAAGTGCCAACAACTGCAGGTGGCACGTGAAAGTACACAAAATAGTGAAACTGGATGCCTCTGCAATCAGGTCGATTTGTGTGTGTGCGCGTGCATGTGTGTGAAAGAGGTCAGATCGAGTTGCAAATGTGCCAAAAACAATACCTAAGATAGACACTCATTGCCGTAACATGTAATTTTCTATCCTTTTCTGAACCTGAGGTGTTGCTGGCGAGCCAATATTTAAAGGAATTTTACAATCTAATATACTAGCTAGTATTATTTAAAAATACTAGAAAAAAATATTATGATCTAACGTGCATATCTGTTGTCTCGTCTCCATCAATATTAGTTAGTATTTTATTTAGATGGGAATAGTATGGGTAAATAATAATAGTTTACCACCAAAATTAGTTTTTTTTAGAATGTCGAGCCATAGCTCGAGCGGAGTGGGGTTGGGTGGGGGAGCGCCTATACCCAGCGCGCCCTACGCGTAGCTTGGGTATAGCGCGGCCCACGGCCTGCTACGGGAGCATGGCACGGGCGCGCGGCCCGCTATCCTTATTTCCTCTTCGCTTGCGCGGGTGCAGATCGGGAGAAGAGCGGGTCAAAAACTTTTCCCATCGTGTGTGACGGTGGCACGCAAAACAAAATCCCAGCCAGAATGCTGCTGCTGCTACGGTACTATGCATCTGTGGTTTTTTAAATTATTTCTAGTTACTTTGCTATGATATTTTTTTTGGAACAATCGATTTTTCCGGTGAACATTTAGTTTTTCTTCCTGAAACATTTGGTTAAAAATGCTAGAACATTTAGTTATAATTGCTGGAACAATTAGTTTCTCTGTTGGAACATTTAGTTAAGAAGCCTAAAACAATTGGTTGTAATTGCTGGAACAATTAGTTTCTCTGTTGGAACATTTGGTTAAAAAACCTAGAACAATTGGTTGTAATTGTTGAAACAATTAGTTTCTCCGTTGGAACATTTGGTTAAGAAACCTAGAACAATTGGTTGTAATTGTTAAAACAATGTTGATTTTTAGAAATTCAAAAAAATATATTCATGTGGGATCTTGTTTTGTTGGATTAATTGCAAAGATCATTATGGTTCAAACGTATTCGAAAACAGAGTTACGGTTTGTAAAATAAATCGATTTGAAATTTTGAAACAAAGTTGAGTTCCGTCCAACCAATCAAACGGCGCCACGTCGCCCAACACCCTGCCTCAGGGTTCCGCCTCACGGACGTCGCCGAAACCCGCTTGCGTCACGGTAGCCGTCCAGTCTGGTTTCGCACGAATCTCCGCGCGCGCTACGTGTGAGCTAACGTAGCGCGCTATATATAGAAAACGCGGTTGGGTGGGGGGTGTTCATCGGCCCACCATAAGCAATGCGGTGACTGTGACGTCCCTGGTTATTTGTCCAGTTCTTCAGTAAAAATTATTGGCTTGTTACTGCATCTGATGCACGGCATATTTCATCAGGCCCGTCTGTCAAGCACTCAAGCTCGCTCCAGGAAAAAAAAAAGTGTATATAGATCCCTTCAGCCTCTCCATCGCTGATGACCTCACCACAGTCGTCTGGCCAGTGCTCGCCTGCGAGCTTTATTGGGAGGTCCTAGCTAGCATAAGTGCTCATGCTAAATTGCTAATCCCCTTCCTTCAACTCTACTTTGGAAAGACATAATGCTCGTTTAGTCGGTGACGAACATGGATTGGTCTGAGTGACGTGGAACCACCGTAGAGTACACTAAGATATAGCACTGCAGCCATGGTGTCTGACCCCAACGCTCTATACTATGAGCAACTACAAAAGAAATAGCTTGTATCGACACTTTTGTTACTCCCTCCATAGCAGTTTACTTCTACTCCTAGGTGTGTCTTTTGGTGTTCAGATTCATAGAATGTTCCACGAACTTGGTCAGGCAGAATTTTCTAAGTTCAAAGAATGTTCAGTGAACCCAATACAAAACAAGGATGACAAATGATTTTGGACAACCATAACGACATTTTCTATAATGTCTTCTAAATGCCTTGCCGTACATTGACTCTATGAGCATAGTGACACTTTTTAAATTGTCTTTACCAAATTTGTGACAATTTTATAGATGCATCGTATAATTACTGAGAGGAATTTTCATATAGTGTTAAATAAATCTTCATATCATGTATTTAGGTTCGGATCATATAATTACTGAGAGGAATTTTTATAGATGCATCATATAATGTATTTAGGTTTGGATCATTATTCTTATAAGTTGTTTATTAGCTTCCACAAACTAGTAAAAAAGTGTCCCTAGAGATTGAATATATGTCTCTAGTAACGCCGCTACAATATTTAGCCAATTTTAAGATGTCACGAAAAAAAGTATCTACATTGTTTATGTGTGGACACTCAATAAAATGCTTCTACCATCCACGTGACACGTTCTTCTGAGAATTTTCACAGAATCTCTCTCTAGGTTTGGACAAAAATATGCCTCTACAGTTCAATTAGAGGCTAATAGAAAAATTCCAATAACAAAGTGTCTCTGTAAATGGTTTTTTTTTGTGGAGGGACAAGCTCCGGCACCATCCATTATTATATCATCAAAAGAACCAGTACGATCTGTCCTAATTTAGGAGAAGGTGAAAAGAGGGGGAGAAAAACTCAGGTGAGACAATGCTTTATTTTCGCCCTTGTGGGACATAGATTTTAATGCTATATATGATGTTTGCAAGTAAAATATAATGAATGCACTTATAAAGAGAAGAGAAAAAAATGCATCTGTGATTTTCATGTATTTTAATGTTATTAAATAAAAGTATAGAATACTCGCAAAAAAGTATAGAAGGTGACATATATTTTTTTTTGATAATGGAATATCCTGGCCTTTACCTGAATGAGGCTACGGCCCATAGAAGGCAACATTGGTTCTGGGTGCTGACCTAGGTAGCTAGATAGACTGTGCAGTGTGCGCATGAGTAAAAAAACAGTGTAATAACATATAAATTAACTCATAAATACCTGCTTCTTGAGCAATGACCAAGCATCTTCTGGCTTTAATTTTTCAATATTGTGGTATGGCTCCTCTGCCATCATGCCTCGGGCAACTCGATGATTCCTTGTGGTCAGAAGGACACGACTACCTTGAGCTAGGACATTTGTTAATGGTGTTTTGAGCACATCATCCATCACCAGTAAAGTCTTGCACCCTTTCAATGTTTCCTTAAGAGTTTTCTGCAACACTTCCTTTGTATTTCCAGCTGCATGGTTGCCTCCCCCAGCTTCTATGGTTCTCCTCAACAGCCCAGTATCACTACAATCTTGGTTGACACTCACCCATATCTTCTTTTGGAACTCTTTGTAACACCCCAAAGTTTCAAAGCAATCAAAAAGGAATAAAAATCACTCCAATTTAAATTTTTGTCCAACTCTTACCTTGCCATGAATTTTCAAAACAAAATTCACTAAGATAATTCAAATATAGTTGGAATATGAAATTTCCTAAATAATTGAACTTGTGCTCAAGTGTTTTCCTCTCATCTAAAATTCACTAAAAGTTTGAGCTTTCAAATTTGCAACAAACTAAAATAATTGTTTGATTTAACTTTAGCAAATCCACCTTGAATTTAAAAACTAGCACAAACTTCATCGTATGCATTTTTGGATTCCTTGTTTCTATTTTGTTTGCTTGTCATGTTTAATTCCTTTTTCAAATTTGAATTTGCATTCAAATTTGAGTTCATGTTTAAACTCTAAGAAAAACAAGAAACCTATTTTCCTTTCCCTAAACCCTCCTGGGCCGAAACCCCACTTCCCTGGCCCAATGGCGCTGTCCAGCAGCCCATCTCCCTTCCTCTCTCCTTGTCTCACTGACGAACGGGACCCGCCTGTCATCCTCCTCCTCTCTTCTTCAGTCCAGCAGCTGCCACGGTCAGCTGCCGCCCATGCCATCGACGCCGCGCCCGCGTCACCCCCTCCTTGTTCTGTCGCCTCCATGGCACTGTGGCCATTCCGCGCCCTCGTCATCGCCCAGACGCCCATCCCCTGCCGTCGCGTCGCGTCGCCAGCTGCCCCGGCGACCGACGACCATGACCGAAGACCGAGCCACGACCGCGACCGTCCCTCTCGGCCTCCCTCTCACTCTCCTCCGCTATAAAACGGACACAGTGCACCTCCTCTCCCTCTCCCAGCTCGCCTCCCCTCTTCAGCCACCGCCGCGCTCCAATCGGGGATTTCCCCCTTTTCTTCTCCCTCGCCGGCCGTCGCCAAATCCGCCCTCCGCAGTGAGCCCCGCGTCCCCACGACGCGCCGACGAGCTCCACGTCAACGTGCCGCACCTTCCGCCCCCCCTTCTCCGCCCCGCTCCGCCACCGGAGCCCCCGGTTCGTTGAGCACCGCCGCCTCGCTCCGCGCCTCGTCGTCGCCCGCCTCCTCTGACGCTCCCCGGCTTCGCGCGACCCCCGTGGTGAGCTCCCCTCTCCCTCCTCTCTCTCCCAGTCCTTTCCCCGTCGTGTTTGGGCCACCGGAGCGCCGGAACGGCCAACTCCGGCGAGCCTCGCAATGGCGCCGCCGCGTTCCTCGTCGCCGGCCGCCGTGTGCAGCCTCCAGCCGCTCCTGGCCATCCAGTCCTCCACCAACGGCCAGGATTAGAAGTAGCATACCTCTTCATTTTCATTAAATCTCAGTCGTTCATTTGAAATCCAGCGTCTCAGATCGATCTGGTTCACCATGGACCGGTGGACCGCGAACCCCGCCCGGTCCACAAAGCTGTGGACCCGGTCCATGAGCTTTTTCAATAGAAAAATAAACCCAAAAATTCGAGAAAATCCCAGCCTCTGTACTTTTACAGATAAGCCCCTGAACTTTTGCATAATTCTGTTTAGGTCCTGTCTTTTTACAGAAACGACCTTATACTTTTCTGTAATTATATTTGAGCCCCTGCCTTTTTACACCGAGGCCCCTAACATTTCCATAATTACAGATTGGTCCTCAAAGCATACTGTAATAACTTTTAAATCCCTATAACCTTTCTGTAATTACAGTTGCGCCCCTAGAATGTTGCTGTAATTACTTTTAAGCCCCTGAAACCTTCAAATAGCTATAACTTCATCACCGTAGCTCCGTTTTAGGCGATTCTTGTGCCCACGTGTTCGTGGAAACGCATAGTACCCTTTGGTATTACTCTTGGAGCTCTAGAATGGACCAGCAAGCCATCAATACCATATAATCTTCCCTCTTTTGATGCTCTTCCATATCGCCAATTTATGCGACGTCAATCTTGCATGTTGAAGCTACCCGCTTTATCGTTTAGCGTTGAACCTAACCAAACATGCAATATCTCTTTGCCTCACATCCTAGTACCCTCCTCATCGCAATACATCTTTCCGCCTTAACCTTATATGTCGCACATACACCCTCACTCCCTAGCAGTAAACCTACCCAATCTTTCGTGTTGTATCGCCTTGAAACCTAATACCCTAAATCCCATGTCGGTAAATCATGTGATGTCGATCTCGCACATCAATGCTCATTCACCTCCTAGCGTGAGCCTAACTAATCTTGTTGTATCATTTCACACCAAAACCTAATATCTTTTTATCGCAACTCAGCTACAAGTCTAACCTATCTCAACCATCGCTCAATCAACCTTAATCTATTGATTACCGCAGATCCTTACCAAGCTTGTTATTTATTATTTTCGTATTTATGTGGTCCTTTCGTTGGAGCTTATTGGATTTATTGTTCATTGTTATTTCAATTGCCAATTAATCTTAATCGATTGATCGATGTATTTTAATTGCGACCATGCATCCATGCCATGCTTGATCACGTGCACGTACCACTGTCATGCGCTCACCTCATGATTTATAATTAGCAACATAATCTTAGTAATTAATCAATCTAGTAAGTAATTTAATAGCTAATCACCATTAGTTAATACCCTAACATAAATAGGTAATTAAAGTGACACACCTTGCATCGGTATGCTTGTTGCATGAGCCTTTATATAGGTTACGCCCTATATGAAGACTTAGTGTTGCAAGTGTACGAAAAACACATACACACGCCCTTTCCACCTACATGCACGCATGCATTTATCATGGTTTAGCATCCCACCTTCACATCAAAAGCCCTAGTGCTCGATGCATCACCCCTAATAGCCTCAATTAAGATAATAAGATCCTTCTAAAGTAAAACCTAATGCATCATGCATGATTTGTGTCTTTGACTTTTATCGGTGTTCTATTGGTTCTTATTAGAGTTAATTGGATCTTATCTGGTTCTTCTCGATCTTTATTTCCTTGCGGTAGTTTGTTTATACGGTATCTTTTTATACGCTAGCTTACGCGAGATTCGAGGAAGAACTAAAGGAAGATCCAGAAGATACAAGCTTCAAGGACGAGCTTCGAAGAAGGACTTGAAGACATCGACCCCGACATAGGAGTCAAGATACGAGCTTCTAGGAAGGATCTGAGGACCCGGAGTACGAGGACATGGAGAAGAAGACTAATTAGTGAAGGCAAGCTCTACATCTCCTTGATCATGATTGAACCCACTGTTTTCGCAATGCACCTATAGAGCCTACTCTAGTATTATGCATCACTTGTTATTTTACTGCTTGTGTAGCTATGGACCTACTTGCTTATTGATATTGATGTCTGTTACTTAGGCGTTAACATCTGAATCCTTGTTCACCCCTTTGTTTACCTGTCACCTTGATAACCCTAGGATAGTTCCATCATTTCTATGATGGCACTTTTACCTTGCTACTAGAATGCTTTGGACCCCTGCAACTTTCTACATTGCTACACTTTACACACATATATGTTTTACAACTGTGTTAAATGAGTTTGGTGGTGTGTGTGATATATTTTGGGGTTGGGAGTAGCACAACTGTGTTAGGTGATGATGTTGATGGTGACGGTGATGATGGGATGGGTTGGATTGCGGGCAAGGCCACTAGTAGATTGATGTTGGTGTTATAGGCCCCTAGTGTGGGATATGGTGCTTGCCCGGCCATATAAGGACCGGTTCTGACGCCCGTAAACATAATGATTCTCGTACAACCACGGAACCCCTATGGGAAGGACCTACCCTATCTTCCTGGTACCCTTGCAAATGCCATCTGGAGGCCAGTCGAGGCAACGAAAGCTCAGGAAAAGGAAATAGGAAACGTACCTATGATCCGGCTCGCGGAACCCGCTATAGGTTACGGGAGTGCCGCCCGTCCTGGTATGTGTTACAGGATCCTGCTATTTGTTACAGGAGCATGACGTACCCTTTCTACAGGTGTACAGTGCCAGTGTGTGACCTTTCATGTCATAAGCCCCTGAGTGCGATTTCGTGGTGGAATTGTGAGACTACTCGGAGGATATGGACTAGGCGTTATGTTACTCTCCGTACAAGAGTGCATAGCCCGTGGGGAAAGATGTACAACCTCTGCAGAGTGTAAAATTCATCCGGATGGACGTTGTCACGGCATATGACACATTATTATTGCGCACGTATGGATTAGCCACCTCTCTCTTTCCTTGGCGTGTGAGTGGGTTGTAGTCAGCCCGTGTTTTGGAAGTGATGGCAAGTGTGCCGGGTCGGTATGATCCTTGAGGTCAGAAGGCCCAACTAAAACTTGGGAACTGGCGGGAATGCCCATACTCCCCCAGGGCCAACCATCTAAAATATTGACAATCAATTCCCTGTTTTATCTATGAATCCTTGTCTTGCTTTAGTGAACCCTGCATAAAGCTTGCTTTGCTGCAAATAAACCATATAGCCTCCTCCTTGCTAAGACCAAGTATGCATGTATATACCTTTGTGTAGTGTAGGGCTTGCTGAGTACCTTATGTACTCACGCGTTTGCGATTGTTGGTTTAGTAGGAGAAGACTTCGTAGAAGACGACGACGTTTGGGTTTTCAGTTCTGCTCCTCAAGTTTGCTTGTGGCTTTGGGCCAAGGTTTCCGCTGTCTGCTTCACCTTTAGTCGGTTGGAAGGACTTGGACAGTTTTAAGTCCTTGTCGTACCGCTACTAAGGGTCCTATATCTCAGGTATTATACTTATTTACCTATTTGAAGTATGCTTTTGATTATCATATCTGTGTTCTTGTGCGTATCAGCTACTGATCCAGGGACTGATACAGGATGCACAACATATTCCAGAAATAGGGTATGACAGAGTGGTATCAGAGCAATGCTTGACTGTAGAAGGAAAATCTAGAAATTATCACGCTCGAATATGACTACTTTCAAAATTAGTTGCAAAACTTCTTCATAATAACTTTTCCCCTCTTGTTAAAAACCCTTTGCTTCCTTCTCTCCAATAAGAAGAAGTATCTGACATAGAAACGTCTGTGTACAGGAATGTTCCACCCAATGGATAATGAGGACTATGTGACCGTAGAAGTGGAAGGTAGCTTATACCAGGTTTACCGTGCACCGGATATGGTTCCTAAGCAGAGCAATGTCAAGGTCGCTAAAAGCACCAAACCACCAAGAACATGCTTCTATTGCCGTAACCCTGGACACAAGATTGCCAATTGCCCCTACCAGGAATTCAATGAAGCAAGAGCTACGGTTACCCACATGAAGCATGAAGTACCTCAAGTCCCAGCACCACCTGCACAGGTTCAATCTGCGGTACAGCCAGAGCGTCAAGAGCAAGAAGCTTGGAATAACATGGATGGCACGTACCTGTCACCTCCTGCCATCGCAAGTATACTTGAAAGGTTAAGTAATATGAAAGAGTCAGTAAAAAAGATCAATGAAGAGATCGACGACCTCACAAAGCTGCTGCGACCAAGAGATGCCAATGAGAGCTGCAACAAGAAGAGAAAGTATGTCATACCAGGATCTGGTCAACTTATGTCTGGAAAGCTCAAGAAACCCATGATCGTGGCAAAAGGACATACCTTTCACCAACTGACCGATATACATGAAGGCTCAAGCAGTGCAAATCTGCCACCCATGGTCAACTGAAGGGTACCATAAGTCAGTCGGACATGCTTTGCCTGCCGAAAGCATGGGCATTTCATAGCGGATTGCCCTGAACTCCTCGAGCAAGGAAATAAAGATGGCAATAACTAGTGCCAAAAGATTACAATCCTGAAGACGACAAAG
The DNA here is from genome assembly GCA_007726485.1 of Eragrostis curvula. Taxonomy (NCBI): domain Eukaryota; kingdom Viridiplantae; phylum Streptophyta; class Magnoliopsida; order Poales; family Poaceae; genus Eragrostis; species Eragrostis curvula. Next base: position 48,460,721 of record CM017440.1, read on the forward strand.
CATGTCGAGTATGCAGACATGCTACTTGTGCCGAGATATCCAAAATAAATCCCTCATGAAGGATGGCTTGGAAGAATGTTGTCACTTTCAAATATGGCAGCTTATCACAAGGATTGATGGTAGTACTTGTAAAGAGTTGTAATCTGGATAATCTAAGTTGTACTAAAGGTGTGATCCTGTTTGTGAGCAATAAAAGTATCAGTGTTGCTGTGAAATAATGTCTCGAGTCACCCTCAGAGGAAAATGGAATGCAAGTCCAGAAAATCAACCTTGTGAAATGCAATGATCATGAATACATGTGTTTAGTTACCACTAAACATCAAGTCAATGAAGCCCCACCAGTGCAGAAGTGTGAACAATGGTGTTTCTTTATCCGACCAGGTCATATGACCCTCTCGATTCCTTTTCGGTCTCGGACTATTGGTCGAGTTTTTGAGGACAATCTAGATCGATAGTCAGCATACCCTCGAGCCTTAAACCACGTTTGTAGTACGACTACACTCGAAGCCACAACAAATAAATCACGTTGTTTGTGTGACTCGATGTTTTCGGTTGTCGTTTTTGGCTCCTTATTTCTTGATTGTGTTCTCTTAATCAACTTAAACAATATAAAAATAATAACAGCAGTCTAATAAGAGTAGCATCTTAACAACAGCTTAAGGCCAAACCTTTCCCTAACCCATGCCTAAATCACTGTTGCTGAAAGCAGGATGCCGCCTAAGAAGTCTGCCAAGACTCAGAACCACCAGAAGCGCCAAGCAAAAGCACCTGAAGGCCATGGTACCGTTGAAACCAACCACTCAACAGCGTCGCAAGCAGAACAAAAGAAGACTCGCTGTAGCCCATAACAAGGAGACTGAGGCAAGTCACCATGATGAAGAAGAAATCAACCAGGAGACCGAAGTAGTTCACCATGACGAAGAAGAAATCAACCAAGAGACCATCAACAACGACAACCAGGATAGTAATGTGATTCCTCAGCCACCACCGGTCAACCTCACAGAAGTGATGGCCAAGCAGAATCGACTCCTCGAAGTAATTTCTCAGGGACAACAAAGCAGTTATGGAATTAATTCTAAGATAACAGAATTCTTGAAGCTGAGGCCACCTGCCTATGACAATACTGAAGATGACCCTTTAACTGCTGATGATTGGCTCAAAAATGTTACCAAGAAGCTCGATATAGTCGCAGCCAGTGATCAAGAGAAAGTGATGTTATCCACTCACCAACTAGCTGGAGTTGCCGCAGAATGGTGGGATAACTTCAAGGAAACAGTTACAGACCAAGACGGTATTACCTGGGATGAATTCCAGCAAGCTTTTCGTGAATACCATATCCCAGATGGAATCATGGACATGAAAGCAGATGAGTTCCGTAACCTAAAGCAAGAATCTATGGCAGTGAATGAGTACATTAGGAAGTTTATGAAATTAGCCCGATATGCCCCAGATGAGGTCAACACAGATCAGAAAAAGCAGAACCGTTTCAGAAAAGGTCTCAACCATAACCTGAGAGTACATCTGGTCACTCACAATTATCCAGACTTCAACACACTGATGAATAAAGCCATTTTGCTTGAAGAAGCTCTGACAGATCAGGAAAATGACAAAAGCCACGAGATCCAACATTCTGAGCCAGAAAGGAAATGTGAAGTAAAAGAATGGAAACATCCCCAGATGCAGGTATATTCAAGGAAGAAGAAAAACAAACCACGTGCAAACCCTTCTGGTTCTAAGACTCTCAGTACTTGTAAGCAGAGTAGTGAAGGCAAACCACAAGGAAAGAAGGCACCAAGAGCAAACCAGAAGTGCTACTTGTGTCGGAATCATGGCCACTTCGTAGCAGACTGCCCCGGAGCTGTCACGCAAGGAGACGAGTAACAACCTCGCTTGAAGTACAAATCTACTGTGTCCTGAGTTTGGAAGTCAATGGTTGGAAACTTTATGTAAGAAAGTTGTAATAAAAGCAGTCTGTTGAACTCCACGCTTTGCTTTATCAATCAAGTGTTGTATCGAGAGTTGTATGGTGATGAAATAGGTTGTTATCTATCTTGAATAAGAGCTGACTTCAAGTGACATCAAGGTACCTACCTCTTAAGTCTGATAAAGTTCCTAGTGAACCTACCTTTGAGGATAATTTGGAAATAAAGACATTTGGAAAAGTCACCCATGAAATAACGAGAAAAGCCCAAATCTTCTGGGTAAGATAAGAAGAGCAACAACCGAATGTTATTCTTGGTACCCGAGTTAAAATCCTTTAACTAGGGTAGGACCCCTCCTACAACCCTGAAGAAAGGACCTCCGCTTCAACGATCTGTAGTACCGAAGATCACTCCAATGACAAGAACCTGCCATCGAAGCCACAACACTAAGAAGTCTTCAGCGAAATTTTGGATGTTACCACCATCAAGCAAGAAGACGCAAGAGAAATTCTACAACCTCCGAAGCTTGTTCGAATCTCGAGGACGAGATTCCTTTTAAGTGGGGTAGCCCTGTAACACCCCAAAGTTTCAAAGCAATCAAAAAGGAATAAAAATCACTCCAATTTAAATTTTTGTCCAACTCTTACCTTGCCATGAATTTTCAAAACAAAATTCACTAAGATAATTCAAATATAGTTGGAATATGAAATTTCCTAAATAATTGAACTTGTGCTCAAGTGTTTTCCTCTCATCTAAAATTCACTAAAAGTTTGAGCTTTCAAATTTGCAACAAACTAAAATAATTGTTTGATTTAACTTTAGCAAATCCACCTTGAATTTAAAAACTTTCGGATTTAAAACTTGCACAAACTTCATCGTATGCATTTTTGGATTCCTTGTTTCTATTTTGTTTGCTTGTCATGTTTAATTCCTTTTTCAAATTTGAATTTGCATTCAAATTTGAGTTCATGTTTAAACTCTAAGAAAAACAAGAAACCTATTTTCCTTTCCCTAAACCCTCCTGGGCCGAAACCCCACTTCCCTGGCCCAATGGCGCAGCCCAGCAGCCCATCTCCCTTCCTCTCTCCTTGTCTCACTGACGAGCGGGACCCGCCTGTCATCCTCCTCCTCTCTTCTTCAGTCCAGCAGCTGCCACGGTCAGCCGCCGCCCATGCCGTCGACGCCGCGCCCGCGTCACCCCCTCCTTGTTCTGTCGCCTCCATGGCACTGTGGCCATTCCGCGCCCTCGTCATCGCCCAGACGCCCATCCCCTGCCGTCGCGTCGCGTCGCCAGCTGCCCCGGCGACCGACGACCATGACCGAAGACCGAGCCACGACCGCGACCGTCCCTCTCGGCCTCCCTCTCACTCTCCTCCGCTATAAAACGGACGCAGTGCACCTCCTCTCCCTCTCCCAGCTCGCCTCCCCTCTTCAGCCACCGCCGCGCTCCAATCGGGGATTTCCCCCTTTTCTTCTCCCTCGCCGGCCGTCGGCAAATCCGCCCTCCGCAGCGAGCCCCGCGTCCCCACGACGCGCCGATGAGCTCCACGTCAACGTGCCGCACCTTCCGCCCCCCCCCCCCCCTTCTCCGCCCCGCTCCGCCACCGGAGCCCCCGGTTCGTTGAGCACCGCCGCCTCGCTCCGCGCCTCGTCGTCGCCCGCCTCCTCTGAAGCTCCCCGGCTTCGCGCGACCCCCGTGGTGAGCTCCCCTCTCCCTCCTCCCTCTCCCAGTCCTTTCCCCGTCGTGTTTGGGCCACCGGAGCGCCGGAACGGCCAACTCCGGCGAGCCTGGCAATGGCGCCGACGCATTCCTCGTCGCCGGCCGCCGTGTGCAGCCTCCAGCCGCTCCTGGCCATCCAGTCCTCCACCAACGGCCAGGATTAGAAGTAGCATACCTCTTCATTTTCATTAAATCTCAGTCGTTCGTTTGAAATCCAGCGTCTCAGATCGATCTGGTTCACCATGGACCGGTGGACCGCGAACCCCGCCCGGTCCACAAAGCTGTGGACCCGGTCCATGAGCTTTTTCAATAGAAAAATAAACCCAAAAATTTCAGAAAATCCCAGCCTCTGTACTTTTACAGATAAGCCCCTGAACTTTTGCATAATTCTGTTTAGGTCCTGTCTTTTTACAGAAACGACCTTATACTTTTCTGTAATTATATTTGAGCCCCTGCCTTTTTACACCGAGGCCCCTAACTTTTCCATAATTACAGATAGGTCCTCAAAGCTTACTGTAATTACTTTTAAGTCCCTATAACCTTTCTGTAATTACAGTTGCGCCCCTAGAATGTTGCTGTAATTACTTTTAAGCCCCTGAAACCTTCAAATAACTATAACTTCATCACCGTAGCTCCGTTTTAGGCGATTCTTGTGCCCACGCGTTCGTGGAAACGCATAGTACCCTTTGGTATTACTCTTGGAGCTCTAGAATGGACCAGCAAGCCGTCAATACCATATAATCTTCCCTCTTTTGATGCTCTTCCATATCGCCAATTTATGCGACGTCAATCTTGCATGTTGAAGCTACCCGCTTTATCGTTTAGCGTTGAACCTAACCAAACATGCAATATCTCTTTGCCTCACATCCTAGCACCCTCCTCATCGCAATACATCTTTCCGCCTTAACCTTGTATGTCGCACATACACCCTCACTCCCTAGCAGTAAACCTACCCAATCTTTCGTGTTGTATCGCCTTGAAACCTAATACCCTAAATCCCATGTCGGTAAATCATGTGATGTCGATCTCGCACATCAATGCTCATTCACCTCCTAGCGTGAGCCTAACTAATCTTGTTGTATCATTTCACACCAAAACCTAATATCTTTTTATCGCAACTCAGCTACAAGTCTAACCTATCTCAACCATCGCTCAATCAACCTTAATCTATTGATTACCGCAGATCCTTACCAAGCTTGTTATTTATTATTTTCGTATTTATGTGGTCCTTTCATTGGAGCTTATTGGATTTATTGTTCATTGTTATTTCAATTGCCAATTAATCTTAATCGATTGATCGATGTATTTTAATTGCGACCATGCATCCATGCCATGCTTGATCACGTGCACGTACCACTGTCATGCGCTCACCTCATGATTTATAATTAGCAACATAATCTTAGTAATTAATCAATCTAGTAAGTAATTTAATAGCTAATCACCATTAGTTAATACCCTAACATAAATAGGTAATTAAAGTGACACACCTTGCATCGGTATGCTTGTTGCATGAGCCTTTATATAGGTTACGACCTATATGAAGACTTAGTGTTGCAAGTGTACGAAAAACACATACACACGCCCTTTCCACCTACATGCACGCATGCATTTATCTTGGTTTAGCATCCCACCTTCACATCAAAAGCCCTAGTGCTCGATGCATCACCCCTAATAGCTTCAATTAAGATAATAAGATCCTCCTAAAGTAAAACCTAATGCATCATGCATGATTTGTGTCTTTGACTTTTATCGGTGTTCTATTGGTTCTTATTAGAGTTAATTGGATCTTATCTGGTTCTTCTCGATCTTTATTTCCTTGCGGTAGTTTGTTTATACGGTATCTTTTTATACGCTAGCTTACGCGAGATTCGAGGAAGAACTAAAGGAAGATCCAGAAGATACAAGCTTCAAGGACGAGCTTCGAAGAAGGACTTGAAGACATCGACCCCGACATAGGAGTCAAGATACGAGCTTCTAGGAAGGATCTGAGGACCCGGAGTACAAGGACATGGAGAAGAAGACTAATTAGCGAAGGCAAGCTCTACATCTCCTTGATCATGATTGAACCCACTGTTTTCGCAATGCACCTATAGAGCCTACTCTAGTATTATGCATCACTTGTTATTTTACTGCTTGTGTAGCTATGGACCTACTTGCTTATTGATATTGATGTCTGTTACTTAGGCGTTAATATCTGAATCCTTGTTTACCCCTTTGTTTACCTGTCACCTTGATAACCCTAGGATAGTTCCATCATTTCTATGATGGCACTTTTACCTTGCTACTAGAATGCTTTGGACCCCTGCAACGTTTCTACATTACTACACTTTACACACATATATGTTTTACAACTGTGTTAAATGAGTTTGGTGGTGTGTGTGATATATTTTGGGGTTGGGAGTAGCACAACTGTGTTAGGTGATGATGTTGATGGTGACGGTGATGATGGGATGGGTTGGATTGCGGGCAAGGCCACTAGTAGATTGATGTTGGTGTTATAGGCCCCTAGTGTGGGATATGGTGCTTGCCCGGCCATATAAGGACCGGTTCTGACGCCCGTAAACATAATGATTCTCGTACAATCACGGAACCCCTATGGGAAGGACCTACCCTATCTTCCTGGTACCCTTGCAAATGCCATCTGGAGGCCAGTCGAGGCAACGAAAGCTCAGGAAAAGGACATAGGAAACGTACCTATGATCCGGCTCGCGGAACCTGCTATAGGTTACGGGAGTGCCGCCCGTCCTGGTATGTGTTACAGGATCCTGCTATTTGTTACAGGAGCATGACGTACCCTTTCTACAGGTGTACAGTGCCAGTGTGTGACCTTTCATGTCATAAGCCCCTGAGTGTGATTTCGTGGTGGAATTGTGAGACTACTCGGAGGATATGGACTAGGCGTTATGTTACTCTCCGTACAAGAGTGCATAGCCCGTGGGGAAAGATGTACAACCTCTGCAGAGTGTAAAATTCATCCGGATGGACGTTGTCACGGCATATGACACATTATTATTGCGCACGTATGGATTAGCCACCTCTCTCTTTCCTTGGCGTGTGAGTGGGTTGTAGTCAGCCCGTGTTTTGGAAGTGATGGCAAGTGTGCCGGGTCGGTATGATCCTTGAGGTCAGAAGGCCCAACTAAAACTTGGGAACTGGCGGGAATGCCCATACTCCCCCAGGGCCAACCAACTAAAATATTAACAATCAATTCCCTGTTTTATCTATGAATCCTTGTCTTGCTTTAGTGAACCCTGCATAAAGGTTGCTTTGCTGCAAATAAACCATATAGCCTCCTCCTTGCTAAGACCAAGTATGCATGTATATATACCCTTGTGTAGTGTAGGGCTTGCTGAGTACCTTATGTACTCACGCGTTTGCGATTGTTGGTTTAGTAGGAGAAGACTTTGTAGAAGACGACGACGTTTGGGTTTTCAGTTCTGCTCCTCAAGTTTGCTTGTGGCTTTGGGCCAAGGTTTCCGCTGTCTGCTTCACCTTTAGTCGGTTGGAAGGACTTGGATAGTTTTAAGTCCTTGTCGTACCACTACTAAGGGTCCTATATCTCAGGTATTATACTTATTTACCTATTCGAAGTATGCTTTTGATTATCATATCTGTGTTCTTGTGCGTATCAGCTACTGATCCAGGGACTGATACAGGATGCACAACATATTCCAGAAATGGGGTATGACACTCTTGTTGAATGATTTCATTGTTGAAGATATTTTTGGCGAGGGTGGTTTTGCCAATCCCGCCAACTCCCACAATGGCAAAAATCATAATTTTGCTGTCCTCGTGTATTGTTTCCTCCTTACGTGTGAGCATCTCCGCTAAATCTCTTGTGTCCTCTTTTATCTTCTCACCAATCACAACCAACTCGAGCTCTCCCGTTGTCTCACGGCTAGGAAGACGACGGGAGGACTCCATCTTTGTTCCATGGTCCTCATATGAAGTGAGGTTAAAGTTGAAGATCATGCTACGCTTGATGATGTCATCTAGCTTCTCATTATGGTTTCTGAGACAGCTACCAATGTCATGGGAATGAAGGGGGTTTCTCATGCAGAAGAGCAACGGGTTCAAGCACCCCATGTCCCGGCTTGGACCCCGTTTCATGGCCTTGAGCTGGCATAGGTCTAGGATGTCAGTGGCGTCATACATGGCACCTCTAAGCTCTTTCACCCACCCCTGCACAAGCTCATCAGTGATATTCCTTCTATCAGCATCCGCGAGGAACTTCTTGAGGTCCCCGAGCTTGGTGCCCATCTTCTTTATCTCATTGGGGACCCCAAGCAGCATACGCACCTCGTCCGTCGTCATCTCGGTCAGCATGCTTTGGATGTAGGATGCCAAAGCATCCAAGCCCATCGCCACAAATGGCAAGCGTGGTACCCGCGATAGCAAAATTAGTCACGATATCGTCTACTGTATTTTTAATTCGTGTACAACAAAAACACTACCAATGCCATTAAAGGTTGATATGCCATTAATTATATGCGAGATTTCAAGCATCTTGTACATAAAGGTTGATATGCCATTAATTACCAAGAAAAAGTCTGCATGGATCATTACAGAACTGTGATGATCTGCATGGTTGTTTTACCTCAGTGGCCCTACGTGCAGCTTATGCAGGACAATTTGTACTTGTCATCATCGTATTCAAGAGGCACTAATGTAACAAAACAACATCAACTGCACTCGACCTCAAATGTGTGCTCACAATGCGATGGAATCAAAGCCATCCGAATCGGGAATGCTTATCCTACACTGTATTAATTATGAGTTGTAAAGAACAGGAGTGGCTGGTTTGAGACCAAACTGTGACTGGAGTATTGAACATCGCCAGAAATCTCCAGTGAGATGGATCAGAAAAGAGATGAAGAGAGACGAGGAATATGCACCTTGACTGGCTGGCACAGGACTCTTCGTCTCTCTCTCTCTCTATCTCTCTCTCTCTCTCTCTCTCTCTCTCTCTCTCTCTCTCTCTCTTTCTCTGCGTGTGGGCTCTTCAGCTCTTTGACTCTGCTGTTGAGGGCGAGAAAGCACGGGGCCGGCTAAAATTGTGTTCACATTATGTTTAACTTGGAGAAAAATTATTCGAAGCGATTGATTACATGGGGTCGGTCCATGTTTTGATACTCCCAATTGGTCGCGTCTCACCAGCATCAAAGGATGGATGCCGCAACTGCCGCACCTGGCTGGTGTTCATGAGGAGTCTGGCTGCATCTGCATGCACGGTGTCCTCGATCGGCAATAAGCCCTTCCTTACGACCGAACGACGTGCCTTGCCGCGCGCGCTCGCGTTCCAGTGCTATTCTAGGTGCCCGATCGTCCGACCGACACCGTACTGGTGGGAGTTTGTCTTGCATCCTCGCGCTCTCCACGGAAAAGAAGCAAGCCGCGGATTGCATCATCTGCCGCCGCAAATACGTTGTCGGTTCCCTTTGCTCGCTAAAATCTGATTGGCTTCCAACAAGCAGATGACGGCAGCTTCATCTATCACTGCTTCAATCTGTTTGAAACCTTTAGAGATAATTATTAGCTAGTTGTCCGGCAGGCTGCAGCTGCGGCTGCAGAAAAATAACTGCGAGCACTGTAGCTGCTGCTGCGAACGCTGTAGCTGCTGCTAAAGAAATAACTGTGAACACTGTAGCTGCTGCAAAACAGCTGTTGCAAAGCAGCGAGGCGAACAGGGTAATTATATATTAGCTATTAGCTAGCTAACTATTAGCTGAAGGTGTTTGAAACCACTAATTATTAGCTGACTTTTAGTCATCTATTAGCTTGTATTAGCTGGATTTGAAGAGCTAATAGGATAATTGTTAGTGGGATGGTAACTAACAATTAGCTAGAGTATTTGAAACCGCTAGTGCTAATTTTAACAGTTAACAATTATCTTTAGAGGTTTCAAACAGGGCCTTAATCTGACTAAGGCAATGGCGGTTTCATTGCTCGTTGTGTAGGAATTGAGACGGAGACGCTGTGACGGAGCTTGGGCGGATTCTCAGCAGGGGCCAACAAGCTAATTTGGGCAGCAGCAGGAGCCGGATTTTAAGGAGATGGGGCAAATTTCTACTGTGTAACACTGTTTTCTACTACAATTTTGTAGAGCCAGCGGGGCCGTGGCCCACGTTGGCTACAACTATCCTCCGTCTCTGCGAAGATGATCTCCCAGTTGATTAGCTAGGGAGTGGCCAAGCTGGCTCTACGACATGCTCCTCTTTTGTTCTTGCGGTCTTACCCTTCTCGCGGCGTCCTACCTTTGCCTCCACTTTTGCCGCGCGCTCTCCCATGACCGCCCCACGCGCTCCCCTGCCACTGGCCTTCCTGCCCCTCCTTGCCGCGCTCTACCCCCGCCACCTACCACCTGAGCTGGCCTCCTTGCTCTCCGGCTCCAAGGCCAAGACTCACCATGGCCACGAGCGTTTCCAGAGAAGCCCTCGCAGAATATTGTAATTTTTTATGATGTTTCTATCTCTTGGCACTTTTAAAGAAAGCCCTCCAACTATTAAGAGTATTTCTAGAAAGCTTTATATGTATCCTGTTTTAGGTATGCTACTGAAGAAAAGCACATAATTTTTTTGGAGATCTCTCTCTTATACCCAAACCTAATTTTAGGTACCTAAATGTACCAATTCTACTGGAGATGCTTTTATTACAGGGAATTCCATGGTTCCGTTTATGGCATGGTGAAAACTAGAAATTGCTTTGTTGATGCATTCCTTCAATGATTATTTTAGAAATGGGGGTACGGTACCAGCATCTCTATTATACATCCTCATCGTCGCTCTTGTAATTGTATGCCTAAAATTGAATTTCTGAGTTATTTAAGTAATTTTATAGTGAAGATACATTCTAATTACATTGCAGTAATAACGGTCCATGTTCCATTTTTAAAAACAAATGATCGATATTCTCTACTCTTGCTTTCCAATTCTTATTTACTATGAATCTTGCATGTCCTGAATATAAATTAAATATACTAAAAAGATTGAGATGCAAAGAACATATGTATAAATATACCAAAGGTTCATTGAGTTTATTAAAATTTAACACTAGGAAATCATTTCATCACTATTGTAGTTTGGAGTGGTTATATTGCGCCATGTATTGGGCTTGCTAAAAGTTGTATGATTGGGCTACATGGCATCAGATTTAAATATTAAGTACCTATTCTTCTTAAATGAAAGTTTTGCTACAGCTTGATTTTTAGGGGAAAACATCTCTGGCTGTATTATATATAGGTGGCGCTACATGCCACTTACGCAGCACAATTTGTTCTCGTAATACGCAATCGTAGTATTCAAGAGGCCAGGGGTGAAGCTAGGCTTGGGGTGCTGGGTGCAGATGCACCTACAGATTTTTGAATTTTACTTGTATTTGGTTTATTTTCGCCATGTATGCATCTCTTAATTTCAGTTTTAAACACCCTTAGGCAACTAAATAAGACATTCCTGCACCCCACAACTTTCGTTCTAGCTTCGCCACTGCAAGAGGCAGTACAGTAATAGCACTAGATACTGCAGCTACTAATCGCAAGATACTGCCCAGTAGTGTCGAGATCTGGGCCATCTGGCATAACAAATTTGAAGTATGCAGTTGCCAGATTAATGAACTCAAAGTGAATATGACGCGCCCATCGATGATGTTTTTTTTTTGAACGGTCGTGGAGGAGAGCATCCACACCTGAATATATTCAAAGTGTGACAAACCACAGATCAACGGCCTCGTTTTTTAGGGAAATGAGGCAAAAACCCTACAACGCTCGATTAATTTGGGAAAACCGGACTAAAACCGTGATAACTACCTAGCTAAACTAGGTCTAAATCATGAAGCCCTAGCACAAGGGCGCAATTCGTGGCACATCCACGAGCAAGAACAAGATCAAACCCCGGCACAAGGGTAGTTTGTGGCGTAACCACATATAACAGCACCGCTCCCTAACGCAAGGGGCAAAATGTGGCATAACCACGAATCACATCTTAGCGAAAGACAAAATGGGCAAAATGACGCGCTCATCGATGATGTAGCTGTAAATCTGGAAGCTAGATATCAAATAAAGCAACTGCACTAGATCTGAACCTGGGATCACCTTGATTGGTTTGTAGGGAGCGAGAAGAGGAGATGTCTAGAACAGAGCAAAGATGAAGAGAGGCAATGCACCTGATTGATTTGTAGGGGCGAGAGATGGCTTCGTCTTCAGCTCCGTGTCTTCTGAGGAAAATCAGGAGCAGGGTTGGAACTTGGAACTCAGATGACATCGCAATGCCTCCTACCTTTTTCTTCACTGGAAAAAGGGTACAAGGGTGCTTGATTGGGACTCAACTGTCCCAGCGTGCTTTGACGAGTGACGCGCGTTGAACTGTTCCTCATCTGCCGTGTCTGGCTGAACCACGTCCACGATGATCGTGGTCGTCTCCACGCATGCCGCCCGACGTCCGTGATACGTGCATGTCTTCTTCGTTCCCTGTGTATAGGCGCACTGCCCCTACACGCGATGACTTGGAATGCGATGACTTCGAGTCTTCGCCTGGTACTGGTAGCAGTTAGAGCTAGTGGCGCACGAGACTGTGACATGGACTGTACGTGGGCTCGTGGGACCGACAGTCCTTGACGCGAAAATGTGGTTCTTATCGATTTGGGGCCGGGGCTGCGGTGGGGAAAAAATCTCAAGCCTGTACTCCGTGTATTATTGATGCTTGGTTCAATAATTGGATGCAGGTCCAAACGTATGCAATGACATCGTCTCATCGTCTGGTGGTGACCGCACCCAGATGCATGGTCACTTGTCACTTCAGGTTCTCGAAATCGAACTTTACATTATTTTTTTCCCAACTAACAACCTTGCTACATATGCTGCCACCGCGACTAATTCACATGCTAAAATGCGGGAGTGCGCTAGGTGCAGAGCTAGCGCAGGACATTTTCTCAGCGTCCACCGAAAACTGAAACACTGCTTTCACTTGTTCTGAATCAAACAATGACAGCCACCACAGGCTGCGCTTGTGGCTGCCATGGACTTTGGTGGAAATGGAAGCCGAAGACAACAGTTGCATGCACGCACGCACGCACTGGTTCAAGCTTTTCTTATGGGAAATTTTGCCACATGACACCGCTTAAAGTTGGTTTTGGCTATGAGGCACCGCAGAATCTGATTTTAGCTGTATGACACTGAAAAACTGTGGCATTTGTCTGGAGGACACTATAGGCATAAAAAAACAACTATCAACATTTTTATCTCAATGCACAAAATACGTTACAAGTTGAAACTTTGCATATAGAAGCATTGACACATTCTCTGTTCATGTTTTTTTACAAAATAATTTTGATTGTTTGTAAGGTTTTGTTTAGCAAATAGATCTTTTTCTTCTCTAAAAGTTATACAAACAATCAAAAATACTTTATAAAAAATGTATAAACAGAGAATATGACATTGCATGTACATGCAAAATTTCAATTTGTAACGTATTTTGTATAGTGAGACATAAAAGTTTACAATTGTCTTTTTTTTCAACCATAGTGTCCAACAGACAAATACCATAATTTCTTAGTGTCCTACAACTAAAATCAGCTTTTGTAGTGTCTTGTGGCCAAAACCAACATTAAGCAGCTTTTGCCTTCTTATATTTACTAATTAAAGTCTCCTTTTGGAGCCCTCACGGAAAAAAACCCTAAAAATTCTTAGAAAAAAGAAAAACATCTAGCCATTGATTTGAATACTAAATAAGGTTTAACCATTGAATCTGCATAATCTGGAACTGCACATCATCTACGACAGCCTGTGCAATATACGGAGAACCAAGATGGAATAATTAAGGAAAGAATAATTGTCTTAGAAACATACGTGTTGCTTTACTAATTGGAGGCTCTTTTTGAAGCCCTCACGTTAATCGGAGAAAATCCTAGAAATTCTGAGGAAAAAAAAAACATCTAACCATTGATTTGAATATTAAATAAGGTTTAACCATTGGGTCTATATAATCTGGAACTGCACCACATCTACGGCAGCGTTGTGCAATATCATCTACGGCAGCCTGTGCAATATAAGGAGAACCGAGAGGATGAATAATTAGGAAAAGACTAATTGTCTTGGAAACATGCATGTTGCTAACAAAACAAATCTACAATATCACGTGAAATAAGTCCAATTGCGATTCTCCAAATCCAAACGGTACTTTCGCTGCAATGCTATCATGCGGCACCGTCGATGGATCTCGTGAGAGAGGATGACACAGCGTGGATGGACTAGATGAGCTTGCGATGGGCTCGCCGTGAGAAATCGACACCTCCAATGGCCTGTCTTCACAGTCCATGGGTGGCCAAGCTTAATAGCTGACTGGAGGAAGATCACGGAATCTTGCATGGTTGATTGGTGGATCCTTTTTTAGATAAAGGGAATTTAATTCATCAAGCAAATGAAAGTATCCCAGCTCCATCCATTATTACAAACCTCAACTATGTGTAGACTCCATCTATTCACCAAACAATTTTTGGTACAAAAATAGCAAATATATAGTTGATTGGTGGATCTGATGGGACGCAACGCAACCAAGGGGTTATCGCAGAGATGACGGAGCCAGGTGGACGCAACGCAACCAAGGGGTTATCGCAGAGATGACGGAGATACTCAGCATCGACATGTACAGGATTGAGCCAGGGCAAAGTAGCTTGGCAGGACGGCAGGTTCTCGTCCTTTTTAGGTCCCGTGCTTTTAGTAGGTAACAGGTTCTGTATGCATCATCCCACATATATATAGCCATGGTGATAATAGATCAGCTCATTTTATTTCCATTGAACTGAATAAAAATCCCATAGTTGGTACATTTGAGCGCTTCGTGTGGCAGTTTGAGAGTCACTAGCATTTTATTTTTCAAATTTTGTAGTGGAATGCAACGAAAGATACCATGAATATTTGGCCTCATGTCAGCAAGTTCTGATATTGTGCTGTTTGGTTAAGATTTGGCCTCTAGGTTGAAGGCAGGCCAATAGAGGGTGTCAACTGATCTGCCTCAACTCACAACTTTTACACATGCACCTCTGTTCATCGGAACAGAGAAGTAGCAAGTACTCCCTCCGTCCCAGTATATTTGACATCCTACCACAATCCAGTTTTCCCAAAATAATTGACACCCTAGCTTCCCAATGCAACTACAAGGCTGAACTTCCCATTTTACCCTCAGTAATGACCTGTCCATCTGCACCGGCCCCAGGCCCACACGATGCATCGAAGCTGTCGCCCGCTCGTCCCCATCTCGACCGAAACAGGCGCAAGCCATCGCTATCCCCTTCGTTCTCCACCTCTCGGTTAGACCCGCTGCTGCTGCTTCTCCCGATCTCCACCAGCACGCAGCTTCCCCTGGCCGTCGGCTTCTTCTACGGCCGCGCCCTCCACTGGTGACGCAGAGGCCCGGGCGCACGTGGTGGCGAGGGAGATTGTCTATTTGTGGCGCTGGATGGGGAAATCAGGCGGGGACTTGGGCGATTCATGGCCGTTCGAAGGTGGAGGCGCCGGCGGGGATGGCGACCTCGCGGAGCAGCGCGTGCGCCCTCCCGTGGACGCGCGGAGGGCCTGGCTCGCGCGCCGGCGAGAGACATCACCCATTCCCGGCCGATGGAAGGCGGAAGAGGGCGACTGCGGGGATGGAGACCATGCGGAGCACCGCGTACGCCCTCCCGTGGACGCGTCGAGTCCTTGGCGCGCGCGGCGGCGAGAGACATCGCGGATTCCTAGCTGTTTGAAGGCGGAAGAGGGCGACGACATGGCCGCGGCCATGGCGGCGCTGCCTGAATCGACCCCACCACCCAGGCGGGTCGCGACCACGGCGGCGCTGCGCGATTAGACCGCGCCGTCACTGCGGGTCGCGACCGAGATGGCCTGGCGGCTAGAGGCGGCGCCCTCGTTGCTGGAAGAGCCTCCAGCGGCCTCGTGCGATGCATCTGCCTGGTGCATGGAGAAGGAGGCGGCCTCACCCGGCGGGGCGCCGGTGACGTCGCATGGAGGAGGCGCCGGGCTACCTGGGATGTGCCTTGCTACCGAATTGAAGAAACGACGTCTAGTCGGAGATGTCCCGGGGCCATGGCTGTGGGGTGGAACAAAGGGGCGGCATGGGCAGTGGTGGAGATGTGTTCAAGTCGAAATCGGTGTAGATTTCGTTGCAAACAAAGAAGGCAATGAGTTCATCTTCGTCTCCGACTTGGATGACGACAATGCCGACTCTCCACAACGTGTTCACCCTCTTTTCCCCCCTCTACCATCTTTAGTCGACCAGCTATGGTTAGTTGCCTCATCCTGTCCATTGCTACCTATTGACACCAATGAATAGCATTTTGACATCTTTGTAACCGATTGGCAGGGAGATGGCCAAGATGCGTGGCAAGGGTGGCGACGATTGGCTTGCCCGATTAGGCATTACCCCATCCACGTCCTCGAACCCGGCACCATTGTTGGTCAAGGAGGCAGACAACAAGCCGATTGCAGATGACTCACAACCGGTGGACGACGCATATGTGCTAGAGGATGACTCACAACTGGTGGACGGCGCATATGTGCTAGAGGATGATGCACAAGCGGTGGACGACGCATATGTGATAGAGGATGACTCACAAGCGGTGGACGACGACGACCTGCTACTGCTACATCATGAATCACAAGATTTTTGTGCTACTAGGTACTAATATGATTTCCATTGCCAAGTTTGCTTTCCATATACAAAATCTAGACCATACTACATTTACTAATTACAGAAGCTAGTTCTTCTGAATGTTGCCATATACAAAATCTAGTCCATACTACATTTACTAATTACAGAAGCTAGTTCTTCTGAATGTTGCCATATACAAAAGCTAGTCCTTCCTAGTGTTGCCCATATACAAAAGCTAGTTCTTCATAACGCTACCCGTAGACAAAAGCTAGTTCTTCATAACGCTGCCCGTAGAACTGTCAAGCATCAGCACTTAGAATATCTCTCGCACTCTGAACCAAACTAAGGTCACATGACAGACTTCTAGGAAGCACACCAAGCCTTTCAAGTCGATCCTTGTTCATATGCGGTTGCTTATATCTGTTGCCACCACCACACTTCATTGTTTCAATCATACATGCTTGCAAGGATAGGTACACGCGTTTGACCTTACTCACTTCATAATCCTTAAACTCCGTGTCCACATCCTTAATTAGATCTTCTAGACTCCTTGGACTCTTTTTGTTTGTCAAAGACTGAATCGAACTAAAGGAGCCTAAGTCAAGAATGTTCATGTCTGTAGAATTTGCTGGTTGCTGCATCAAACGAATGTCTTGACCGGTTTCTTCAACGGCTGCCACAAAATCCGGGTCTGTAGGAGACACATGAGTCCTAGCATTGTCTTGTTGAATGAATATGGTCTGCCCTGCAAGTTCTTGTGGCCAACTTGCTGTTATTGCAGGCAACACCTTGTTGATCAGATAGTCCTTCATCACACTTCTATTCACAATCACTGATTTTTGAATCAGAGTCCCTTTAGGCCTGTTTTTGCTTGACCTTGCAGCAGGTTCCTGTTGCAAAATGCAATAGTAAGTTACACATTTCATAATACAAGTAATTCAAGTACTTTAATTGACAGCCCGCTTGCATACCTCTTTAACAAATGGAAATATGCCAAATTTGCCTGAAAATATTTCATTTCCATCGTCATCATAAAGAGGCTGGCCCAAGACTGCTAGGAACATCAACTTTCCTATGCAATTTGTGTTTTGCACCGTACGATATGGATCGTCCTCTTCACGCAGCAAGTAATATCTCCTTGATTTCTTGGTCATGCTAAACCATTTCTCATCTATATGCACAATGTTTTGCATATCTTTGAATTTAGGATCAGTGTTGATTGTACTTTGATCAAGCATGGACAAGCATAAACGTAGATGTGTCTTTTTATTTTCATCCTTCAGAAGAGGCTTCAATGTGTTCGAATGACGCCTTATGAAACCCATCTTGAACCTCCTATGTAAAATGCTTTTACTAACGTTTAGAGCCTCTGCTAGTGACCTTATGTTACTCCTATCACGCAAATCAATGGTAGGGATTTTGGAGTAATCAATATCAAGCTTCTTGCGACCGCACTTTGATTTCTTGTGGGAAACATCAACAACCTCCACACCGTCTGCCATCTGCTGTTTAGCAACAACCCAAAGGCATTGAACCGTGCGCAAAGGCACGTGAAGAGTGTTGGAAACGCGTGTTGTGCTATCGTTAAAGAGTTTATCATCGTTACTGGCTGCAATCACTTGTAATGCACTGATAACTGAATTTCTGAGCTGATTGCTTATGAAAATATATTTCTCTCTTTCAGGTGCTTCTTCAATGCCTTCATGACGTACACAACAGCACACAATTACTAGCTGCAATTCTTCTCTGTTTACATAGCATGTTTTATTTTTTTGTTTCATTTACAAGTAGTCACTCAATGAAACAACCTTGGTACAGAATCACTTCACAAAGCATGTTCCCTTTCCTCTAATCTGTATGACCAGTGACTCTATAGGAATAGGAGTAGAGTTCAACTGACATGTCACAATTCATATGGACAACAACTTGAATTTTATGAACAATTCATAGCAATAGGAATGGGTGTAAAGTTTAGCTTCTCAACAAGCAGGACACAGAGTAGGAAAATGTAAAGGCCTAAATAATTCATATGGACAGCAACTTGAATTTTATGAACAATACTACTGTACACTAATCTGTTTGTTTTGTCAGCACCTGATGCATTGTTTTCTTCCTGATCCAGGCCAGGCTCCATGTTCAAGTCCAGCAGTCCGGCTCCTTCCATTGGACCCCCTTCTCCATGTGCATCTCCAAGGACAGCTGCCAAGTCTTCATCTGGACCAGCTGGGGGACCATTGAGGTCAAGCTGCTCAACAACAGGCGGGATGTCTTCATCGTCCACATCCGGGGGACCATTCAGATCAAGTGGAGGCATGGCTTTGGTGGCTAGCCTAGGAGATGAGGATGGACAGGAGGAGATGAGCAGAGATGAGAAAGTGAGCACAGATGAGAAAATGAGGGGCCAAGGACATGGCGTTGGTTAAATAGGTGTCCCGGTGCATCTGGTTCTGGCGCCTGATTCAAAATTTGGCAGCATTTTGCTCTGTTTTGGTTGCTTCGTGTGTTGTATTTTGGCGGCAACTGAAATGGAAAATGGGTGATTTTGGTTGTCTCGGGTGTGCAATTGAGGGGCAAATGGGCTGCTGTGTATTAATGAGACCTTATTTGTCCCTAGTGCATGTACCTTTGTCTGAACTACTATTTGTGTTAATGAGGGGTTACAGGGTAAAACTTAGCCTTCCTTGTTTCCTGTGAAAACTTGCACAACGTCAATAATACTGGGACAGAGGGAGTAGAGGATTGCACCAACTGCTGCCGCAAATACGTTGTCAGTTTCCTTAATTTGTTCGCTAGCATCTGACTGCCTTCCGACAAGCAGAAGACGTACGCACGGCAGCTTCATCTGTCGCTGCTTCATAGTATCAGTTAATATGCAGAATAAGGCAATGGCTAGTTCAAACAAGTTCAAAAAACTTAAAAAAATAATCAGTTAATACGCACGGCAGCTTCATCTATCGTGTCATATTAAAAAAAACTTAAAAAATTCAAACAAGTTCAAAAAATATCCAAATTTTGAAATTACACTTTTTAGGTGATCCATTGTCTATACAAAAAAGTGTGAATGCAAAATCATATTTGAAAAATCATTTCACTCTAAACCTTAATGACCTATCTCAAATTCTATGTCGTCTATTCGAAGATTCCTCATTTTGTGAACAATGTATGAGACAACTTACACGAATCATCCTCTACTATTTATCACAAAATCCCCGTATGATACCATGACATCCGAACAAGTCTCGAAATTTTCCGACAACATTTGTATTTTCTATAACTTTAAAACAATTCGTTGACACGCTGAAAATCATATTTCATGAACAAAATTCAGGAAATTTCATTTCATTTCCTGGATACACCATCGCGTTCAACTCAATAACATCAATATCGTTTTTTAATTATCTCGATTGCATTTTTCGAGTCACTTGCAGTTCAATCTTCACTCATCATCAAAAAATACAATAAACAAACATAAATAACTAAATTTAGAAGATATGTCCTGAAATTAACAAAAAATTAACATGATATACAATGAACAGTATATGGGTGAGGGAAAAAATTTGGTTCACAAAATGTGAAGGAAAAAAAAAAATTGCCGAGTGCACTGGCTGGCACTCGGTAAAAGTCACCTTTGCTGAGTGTCCAACGGGGGACACTCGGCAAATGTCCAAGTGCCGTCAACAACCCGACACCGTCAGTGGTGTTAGGTGGGGCCTCGGACTTTTGCCGAGTGTCGCCTCACCTTGGCACTCGGCGAAAGTATATTTGCCGTGTGTCTGATCTTTGCCGAGTGCGTGCTGAGCAGGACACTCGGCGAAGCGGATTTTTGCCGAGTGTTATTGTTTTACCGAGTGTTATTGGCTTGGCACTCAGCATAGCTATCTTTTGCCGAGTGCCCGATAGAATGCACTCGGCAAAAGTTTCGGCGCTCAGTAAAAAACCGATTTGTGGTAGTGCTGGCTTTTCATTACTCGTTGTGTTCTGCAGGAACGGTTAGGGAGACGACCTCGATCCCAGTTGATTAGCTTGGGAAGGGGGCGGCGGGCTCCCGTGCTGGTGGGAGTCCGTTTCGCAGGCGCGCTCTCCGACCACGACGTCGCGGTGCTCGCCGACTCCGACGCTGACCGCCCGGCGCGCGAAGTTGTCACCTCTGTTCTGCGCTGCTCTGCTCTGCGCCAGGCGCGCGAGGTCGTCACCTCGGGCACCGTGAACCGCCGTCGCTCGTGGCGTCAGGCGGCACCCGAGCGGCTGGGACGCAGTGGTGTCGGGCGGCGCGAAGGTCTCCCAGTGGTGGGCGAGGAGCAACTCGATGGTGGAGGCCGGCGTTGTGATGGTCCAAGTCGAGTCCGTCGTCGTCGTCTTCATCGACCTTTAATGTGCCGGCCGAAATCGCAACTGCCGCTGCTTCGATCTCCGCCAGGGCTTGGCGTCCTGTGCGATCCGCGCGTTCTGGCAGTGCGCGCCACCATCGGAGCTCGATACGCCGGCAAGTGATGAATGATAACCTGAAGGCTGAACGGCGCTTCTTCCTCTCTCCTGGGTTAAGAATTCGTGCCACTCAGCGGGGCGGCATCAGGTGTCTTATATGGCGCGCGGACAAGGCGGTGACACTGTTTCTGGCGACGCATCAGACTGTGCGTGCTCCGTCGCCAAGCCCACATAGTTGTGCTCGCCGACTCCGACCGCCCGGCGCGCGCGCTCCTCCGCTCGCCCGCCGCCTACGCCGCGCTCTCCTCTGACGCGCTGCGCTCGGGCGGAGGCGCCGACGACCCCGCATGCCACTGGCTCTACGACACGCTCCTCGCCGTGTACTCGTCCGAGGCCAAGGCTCGCCAAGGGAAGCCGTGCTTGTCCAGGTGCCCGACCTCTCCGTCCCCTCGTTGTACCACACGCCGGCGTCCACCCCCACCACCAAGTCGCCTCGCCGGCCGCAGCCGCCACCGATTCCTCCGCCAGCGGCGAATCCAGTGGTCGGAGTGCTTTCACCACCGCTGGAGCCGCAGGCGGCGGTGAAGTCAACGAAGCGCGCGGGGATAATCGGAGTCGCGTTCGAGGCGTACTACTCCATGATCTCGCAGATGCCGGCTGCGTCCAAGGTGGATGCCTGCAATGCTGTGGCAGCGTGGGCGGGGCAGTACTGCAAATGCCGTTTTGAGCTTGATGAAAAGGATTTGGAGGAGGATGACGGTGATTCTTTGGGGTCTGTGTCGCCAATGTCCTCAGAGACTGAGAATGGGAAGCAGTTGGAGGAGGAACTAACAAGGATGCGTGTCAATGGAGACAGTAGTGGGCAGAATTGCAGTGAGGAGGACAATAAGGAGGCAAGGGTGCCACTCCCATGGGAATTGCTCCAGCCTGTGATGAGGGTTCTTGGGCATTGCTTGCTTGCGCCGCTGAACCCAGTCGAGGTGCGTGATGCTGCGGCAGAAGCTGTGAGGGTCGTCTATGCCCGCGCATGCCATGACCTTGTGCCACAAGCAATCCTAGCATCCCGGAGCTTGATTGAGCTTGATAACAGTGCTCGCAAGGCTGCCAAGGCAGCAGCTGCAGCAGCTTCTGGGACAATTGTGGTTGCTGGCACAGCTGGAAGCACTGCGTCGAGCTCAAGGCCAAGTTCGAAGCCAAACATGCCAAGGAAGCTCGTGTCCAAATGAGGTGAACTGCACTACAACAAGTAAGAGGTCTTACAATTGTAGTAAAGAGTAAATTCCTGGTGAGTCATGTATGTGTGTCACTGAAGATGTTGGTGACCGTCTAGTAAATCTGGATTCTGGATGCAAAAGAACATCATGGTGGCTCTGAAAGCAGTTGGTTACTTATGTAGCCAACTTGGTGTTGTATGTTAACTTGATTTATCTTACCTATTGCATATAGTTCACGAATCAATATATTTCATTATTCAATTGATGGTTTAACGAGGTGGTGTTCGAATAGAAGCTTTATTTGATTTTTTCTTTTCTTTTGGGGAATGTGCTTTGCTTATGATTTTGCTATATCAATGTGAATTAGTGTGCTATGTTTTGTTCCACCAGTGTGTGCTTATAAGTTATTTGACAAATATGATTTATTGAGAACTGCGTATGTTCCATATAAAGACATCTTACTGACTTTTGCTAATATAAAAGTAGCATTGAGCTCATTAATTCCTGATAGATTTCATTCTTCAGTTATCGATTGGCAAGTGTAAGTAATGTTTTCAACAGTGTCTACTTGAATTTTTTGGTTGATGCATTTTTTGCACAAAGTACAACAATTGAAGTAATACTTGAATTGCAATGCACACATTAGATATTACCTGACGTGTTGCTCATGTCCAAACATGGTCAAGGGCACTAGAACCTGTAAGAGGATTTACTTTTATGGTAAAGACTTAATTTCTGATGATTATTGTTGTTGTTTTTTTTTTGTGTGCGAACGCAAGTGTGACCGAAGATACTGGTGAACATATATGGTCTTGTAAATTACTTATGTTGCGTGGTCTTGTTTGTTAAACTTGATTGATGTTACTTATTGCATACAGTTCATGAATCTACTGGGTGCGATCGGATCCCTTGGCTGTGGCGTTTGGGCTGCAGCTGTGCCGATCCGCTGTGCACCCAGCAGATCGGCACAGCTGCAGACCAAAACAGCCATAGTCGTTCGTGTGAGTTTTGAACTGTATAGCTGTTTGCTTGGCTGCTGGTTATACTGTTGGCGGCTGCAGCCTGCAGTGACAGCCAGCCACAAGTAGCTGAAGGGATCAGGCCCAATGTATTATCATTATTCAGTTGATAAAATGGTCAGGAGAAATGTTCAAATAAATGGTGTAGTTGACTTCCTTTTGGGTTTGCAATATCAGTCTGAATTTGTTTGCTCATGTTTTGTTCCACCAGTATGCTTTTAATTATTTGACTATGATGATTTGTTGTGCATCAGTTGACAATTACCTATGCTACGTTTGTAGAATCATTACTGACTTTTATTACTGGAAGTATTGTTGATCTCACTTATTCAAATGGAATTAATTTCATGGTTCAGATTATGGATTGGCGAGAATAAAGTGACCTGCATACTGTATTAATGTTTTTTTGGTACAGTGCCACTGCCAACTCGAAATTGCTTTGTTAATGCATTACTTGCAAAGAAAATAGAACTGGATGAAGAAATTTGTTCGTCCATATACTATTTTTTTGAAATGGGCGACACTGCGTCAGCATCATTATGTTAGACATCATGATTGCTCTTGTAATTGTGTGCTTAAAGTTGATTTTGTTTGGGCTAAAAGAAATTCAAAATTACTTTACACAAATAACGGTCACTATCCAGTATCCAGTTTCTATTTTTTTTGGAAAATAAAATGATCCCTTTTTTTTTTTTGCTTTCTTAATGTTATCGCTATGAATTGCACTTTGTATCATACATGCAGTTAATCTAAATAAAGTAGATTAAACAGGATTGAGATGTAAAAAATCTGTACCAAATATTTCATCAAATATATTGTAATACGAGAAACTCATTTCATCACTGTTGTAGTATGGGCTGATTCCTTTGCTAATAATCGTATGGTTGGGCCTCACAGCTGCTGATATAAATATAGGGTTTGGCTTGGTCCTTTATTTATCTGTGTCAGTGTATAGTTGATCGTCAGCAAATTGCATGGATTGTTTATGTTATGGTTTTCAGACTGCGGCGGATTTAATTAAAGCTAAACAGGTGATTGGACTGGAGTTTTGGATTCTGCTGTAGTCAGCAACTTCAGCATCTATTTTAATTTGGTGTAATACGGTCATTCTTCCTTGCTGGCAGTGATTGAGCATGATCTGATCTATCTTTTCCTTCAGCAATTGAACAATAGATATAGGGACGCTGATGCGTGTGCCCAGCACATGCTCTGCAAAGAGTTTATCTTCACTGGATTTGGTTGTAACTTATTCAAACTGATATGTTGGTTGTAAGTTGATTTGTCTGAACTTGTTCTTGTTCTGTAACTTATCAGTTATCTTGCTCTGTTGGACTTATTCTGGTGCAAAGTTTGAAGAGACTTGGAAATTATTGTGTTGCAAATTCTGTTGTGTTGTAATTTTTTCATGCTCATGGCCTCATGGGCCATTTCGTGCTTTCGGGCCAAATGAGCCGGCATGGACTCGATTACCTTAGTTGTGCCGTGCCATGGGCTCAGCCCCCCGCCCATGGGCTAGCACGGCATGGCCCATCTAACCATTGGGCCGTGCTGGCCCATTCATTTCTGGGCCGTGCCAAGGCGGGCCCGTGCCGTGCTAGGCCGGGCCGCCCATTTGGCCAACTATGGGTGGGCTAATGTATTCAGCCATGAACATTGCCACCGATCTGAAGACATTTCTGGCCCTTTTTCTCGAGTAAGTTTTCAGCAGATACCATCATAAACTCGATGAATTATGTATGTAAGTTGTAACGAGATGTTTCTCACACCGTAACCAGTGTTTCTTCATGGACAGAAAGGAAAGTTGTGGATGTCAGTTGTAGCGTCAGATTGCAAAAATGCATTATAATATCAAGTCAACTCTGCACATTTTTGAGCATTTGTTATGGAACACGATGAAATGTATCATGCATGCATAATTGTGATGTCGTGGTTAGCATCAAACGAGCATATATATATATAGAGAGAGAGAGTGAAATACACCAGCGGTCCTTAAACTATTTCGGTTGTGTCATCCAGATCCACGAACTCTCAAATCGCATATCTGGGTCCTCAAACTATCAAAACCATTCACCAAAGGTCCATTGGCCGGTTTTAATTTTGAAAAAGATACAAAAAGGCCCCTGAGTTTCTCGTTCTTCCCGCACATGAGCCCTCAACCTGGCATCTTGCTAAGCCTCGGGAAGTTGTCGCCTCGTCGGGGTCCAGCAGGTGGAGGTCCTCGACGTCAGCAAGAAGCTTCCACAAGCGTTCCCCAATCAAACGTCATGCTAAATCCCCACAAGTGCGCCACAGACCGTTGGTCGCCGAAGAATGGCCAGCACGCCATAAGGCAGGTTGAGGCCCGAGAAGGCGTTGAGCGCGACGGCCGCAATGCGTGCAACATGCAGGTTCGTTTGTTCGTTAGAGTCAATCAAAGATCAAACCTTTGAAGCCTAACTAACCGAATCAGGAATGACAATGGATCCCGTCAAAAGCTCGGGAGAAACAGTCCGTTGCGATGGCGGCGAGTCCGCTGCATCATCCCCCGCGGAAGCCGACACGTCCGCAATCTCCACGAAACACAGGTTCCCTGGGAGCACAGGGGGCGACTTGCCGAGCAGCTGCTTAATGGGTCCCGCAATGGTGAGGAACAAGAGGTGTTTTCCTGGCCGGCACCGCGGCCGTCAGGGCGGAGCTGGCGCCATTGTGCATGAGGTTGAGCGAGCTATCGGGCTGAGGACTTGTGTGAAGGAAGAATAGGGATTTTAGGGTCTCTTTGTATTTTTTTCAAAACCAAAACTGGCCAATGGACCTTCGGTCGGTTTTGATAGTTTAAGGACCCAAATATGCGATTTGAGAGTTCGTGGACCTAGATGACACAACCAAAATAGTTTAAGGACCGCCAGTGCATTTCACTCTATATATATATATGGGTGGATAGCACGCAGAATTCACCAGAAATGGACATTCCTTGATCTGATATTTATCAGAAAGCTGCATGTTCCCCTAACTTTAGTTGTCTTGTGCAAGCTATGGCTAGAGAAGGCATGTGGTTGTGAGTGAGAACTGCGCCGAGCCAGTCTGAAATACACTGTCTCTGCCGAGTATGATTGATGCAGAACTAAACTTTGATTCAGTGATCATATTGATGCTATTTTCGTCTTCTGGATTTTGGAAGGCAGAAACTGTTGCCGGGCGACGTCCCATTTGAAGGCATCTCAGTCAGAAAATACTAGAATGCACATTCAGTTGGTTCTACTGCTTTAAAAATGGATCCCCTCCCTTGAGCTGCAGACAGCACATCCCGGTAGCTTCAGGGAGACGATGCTCCACCTGCAATCCCGGTAGCTTTAGGGAGAAGATGCTCCACCTGCAGCCAGTGCCATATACGTGTAAATCGAATTTATATTGACTGGAGGAAACACAAGAAAGGAAACGAACACAATAACTGAAAAAAGCAAAGACAGTACAAACCTTGTCTGGCGCAGGTAGTGGGCAAATTGTGCAGGTCTGGAATCCTGGTATCAAAAGAAATATGTCAAAACTTGTAAAATAAACTGTTGTTCACTGACGTGAAGGGGGCAAGCAGTGAAATTGCACCAACCATTGGTGGTTCGTCACATGACGCCGGATACACCGCTTCTTCGGTCCACTGATCCGACGAGTCGGCGATGCGGCGGGCTTCACTGCAGTGCAGACACACTTCCCCTGAGCTGACGAGGCAATGCCTGCAGCTTGATTGCAGCTCAGGCACACATATGACGAGACACATAGTTCCACCTGCAGCCATTGCCATGTATGAGGAACAGTCAAACAAGGGCCTGTATACGTGCAAGGCGTTATTACGGCCCATGAAAGAAGCCAAGCGGAATGGAACGTAACGGCACAAGAATGAAATATGCGCAGAATGCATGCAGGCAAACATTTAAATCAACTGGAGTAAACTAAAGAAAGGAAACAAACAGAATGGCAGAAAACAGAGCAAACCTTGTCTGGCGCAGGTGGTTGACGAAAGGGGCAAGTCTGGAATCCTGGTGTCAAAAGAATTTGTAAAATAAACTCTGTTGATCTCTGACGTGAAAGGGTCAAGCAGCGAATCGCACTAACCGCAGTACGCTCATGTTACGCTCTTCAAGGTCTCCCAAATTCTTGAGCTGTCAATGTATTTCGATTTTTGTACACGCCGGATACTCTGGTGCTTCGGTCCACTGATCCGACAAGGAAGCGATGCCTTTGGCTTCACTGCAGTGCAGGCACACTTGACACAGCCAGAAATTCAAATGATCATACGCTTGCCACCTGCACTCATTTCCCTCATCGTATGTTATATACTGGAAGAAACAGCATGTAACTTGCGTATTTACACACTTGTATGCTGAATTCTTGCTTTCATTCGACCCATCGGCATACACGAAACGGGACATGGAAGCAGTCAAACGAAATGGAACAGCACAAAATGTGCTCATGATGCAGGCAAGTAATTACTGCACATCCTTAATAGTTTACCTAAAGCGTTGGCAGAGAGGCTGACGTTTGTCCGCACACACATGTTGTCCTACCGGCCGCTCCTCTTCAATGGGGCATGTTCCCGAGTAAGGTAAGAACACGCGTTGCGCACGAGCTGCAAATGATAAATTGAATCAACGAGAGTGAACTAAAAAAGTAGAGTAACCCAATGTAATAATACAAGATTATACAAAGCGGTCCTTGACTTGTTATATTACTTCACCTTGGTTAATAGCAGAGCGGCTGATGTTCGTCTTAAAGCTGAAAGGACTCCTTGTGTACAGCACGTACCACTTCCTTTGAACGTTATTGTTGACTTCTTGTGCATTGGCTTTGACTTGCGGGATATGTCTGAACTTGTCCCACTCAGGGCTAGATTTTCCTGCGGCTAAGCATGTGAGCAGGGATATGTTGCAGTTTATCAGTAGCTGCTTCGGGATCACATCCTGCAGGTATCCAGGGAGCATTTGCATGTTGTAGTCATCCAGCTGAAGGCTCTGTAGCACAGGCACACCCTCCAATACCTTCAACTTTGGGCACTTGATTATTGCGAGCTTCTGCAATTTTGGAATATTATAGATGCTCCGCAGGCTAGAGCACTCATTCACCTCAATTACAAAAGCAAAGCCTAAGCTCTCCGGAGCGATTAGGTGCTCATGACAGTGTGGTTGCATGAGTTCTGGTCCAACACGCTTGATGGCTGGAGCTTTGATAATCCGTAGGAACTCCAAGCAGGGGAGCTGACACAAGACGTCAGGAAGCTCTATGCAGCAAGGCAGGTCTTCCAACGTCAGAAGCCTCAAGCTTCCAAGGGACAACATTGCATTGGAGGTCATCCATCTTGGGAGCAGTCTCCCAAAGTATCCATCAATTATAAGATTTTCTAAGGAAGGTGGAGGGCATAGCTCATCATACACCTGCTTGATTTTTTTTTGAACTTCGTCACTATTTCCATGTTTGCTAGTGCAAAGTAACATTAGTTTTCTTAAGTGAACCTTTTGACCAAGGTTGGTCTTTCTGGCAATTGTTGATGAAGATACATTCTCAAGGCCATGTATACTAAGTACAATGAGCTTTGAGAGAGGCCCTAGTTCTTCCAAACTGCACCAGTCACCATCCATGTGGACTGGAAACCCACCTAGTATTCTCAAACTAGTCAGACCACCAAAACCTCTGGGTACACTATTTATACTCGACTGACGGAGATTAAGATACCTCAAGTTTTGTAGCTTTCTAATGCTACTAGGAAGCTTCACCAATCTTTTACAGCATGAAATGTCAATATACTGCAATAATTTCATCTTGTGAATGTCCTCTGGCAGTTTAGATGTGTTGGTGTATTGTATGGACAAATACCTCAAGTGTTTGAGTTTGACCAAAGATTCAGATAGTTGATCGAAATCTGCATCTTGTACATGCAGGGTCCGTAGACTAGAAAAAGTAACCAATGAATCACTAGGCTTGATCTTTATATTATTCCCAACTGATATTAGTGTTCTTGCTGATATTTGTTCTTGTAGAGACATCCATTCTAGCGATTCTGATCCTTTATTTTCTAGTGACAACCAAATAAACCTTTGTGCATTAAGTTTACTAGTAATATCAATCTTACTACTCTGACCTGCTACTAGTGCTTCATATCTGGCCACATATTGAGCAAAGGAGCGAACAACATCATGCATGCTGCAAACCAGTTGATCTGCATAGTTTGTATCCGGTTCTATAAGGTTCCTCAATATTAGCTCATCATAGTACTCCCTTCCTATCTTTTCTAAATCATATATGTTTCCATGAACGATTCCTTCACTGATCCACATGCCGACAATTTCATCAACATCGAAATCTTCACTCTTGGGAAGCAGGGAGAAGTACAAAAAGCATAGCTTCAAAGGAGGATCCAAATCTTGGTAGCTAAGGTATATTGCATTGTATAACTTTTCAGGCATTTGAGATACTGACCATACCAAATCTTTTAGGACAGCTTCCCAATCACTACGTCTTCTATTTTTCTTAAGCAAGTGACCTCCCATTACTTTGACAGCAAGAGGCAGGCCATCACATTTTTCAATGATTCCCATTCCAATATCCTTTAGCATATCAACTTGAGATTCATCATTTACATTTCTGACCACCTGCGAGTAGTTAAAGCTTGTTAAACGAATGAATCAAGTTGACAAATTTATACCGAATACGTACTGTGTGCGGAAGTAAAATCAATGAAGTAAATGTATTTGTGTGGAATGCTGGGCAAAATCAAGCACGACATCATCTGTACTCATGTGCCGTCCGTATGCTTCCTATTCCATAGTCCCTATGGGGCAGCTGCAGGGGCGGAGCCGGCCAGGCCCAATTTTAGCCCAATGTTGCATTTCAGCACTGTAGCAGTTGCTACAGTATCGTTTTTCTTTTTCTTTTTAGATTTTTTTCCTTTTGCCGGCTCAACCTCTTTGGCCTAATACCATTTCGGCCCACCCTCGACTGTGGGCCTGGCTCCGCCACTGGGCAGCTGGAAGAAGGAGGATGTGTTCAACTGCGAGAAAAAAGGCAGTCATCTTTGCCCCCCCCCCCCACCCCCCCGCAAAAGGAGTTTCTCAGCGCCGCCGGAGCTCCCCACACGATTATCTACCCGTTCATTCCTGCTTTAACATTCACACTCTATTATCTGAGCCGTTAGATCTCCAACTCAGTAAAGATGTTAAGATTTCCATGATCTGAGCCGTCAGATCTCCACCTCAAGGGCTCCCAGCCGTTGGATAAGGGTGGGGAGCTCTGGTTAGGCTGAAAAAATCCGCGTTGCCGCCCCCCCCCCCCCCCCCCCCAACACACGTTTCCCATTCCATAGTCCCTAGGGCATCTCTGCCGCCTCGGTAGGCATTCGGGGAATACGCGCGGTTGCGCCCACCATGGAGCTCGCCATCATCTCCACGCCTGAACTCGCCGCCGCCGCCGCCCGCCCACCATTGTGACGCCTCGGAGCGGAGCTCGCCTTCTTCCCTGCGCAGGGACCGCGACCACCATCCGCCTCGACACTTCCTGCTGCGCCCTGCACCTAGCCGCCACGCTCGGAGCCACACCTCCCCCCTCGCCAGCAAGCTTGTCTACATGCCACTTGCCGCCGTCTCTTGCACTGCGCTGGTGTTATTGTCGCTGGCTGCTGTGTCGGATCTTCCTTGGAGAAGCTGGGAGAGGAGGCTCAGAGTTGGTCGGCTTGCAGTAGGAGATGGGATGTGAGAGGGCAATGGAGCGTCAAGATTTGAAAGATGAGGGTGGCGTAATCGATAATGGCCCGTATCTCATTACAGTGGGACTCGTGTTGGAAAACCCACCCAGATCAGACACAAGAACACAGCGGTGTGCCAGTTGATGGATGCCCCGCCGGTGTGGAACGCCGGTAATTCTATTTGTTGCCTGGACACACTAAAGCACACAAACAAACGGAGTACATGGCTTTATACTATAGCCAACCTGCACACAGATGTAGGACGACTTGCCGGGTTTCACGCGCACGCACGCGTTCCCCAGGGCACGATCCGGCCGCCCTCTCTGCTGACCGCAGCCGCAAGCAACGTCCTCCACGCAGCCAGCTATTCTGCCGCACTTATCATGTTCCCTAATGACCTAGTCATCTGCTAGCCACGAAGCAACACACGCATGCAATCTATCTAGTCGAGATTAGTGAACAACTCGATTGCAGGGGACGTGAAACAAACACAATCTAGTGAAAACTGGACGCCCCTGCGACAGATCGAATTACAAATATGCCAACTAAACAATTACTAGCTATGTGACACTCATTGCTGTAACATGTAATTTTCTGACCTCTCCTGAGGTTAGACTGGTGAGCCAATATTTGGAGGGATTTTATGGTCCAAAATAATAACTAACAATATGAACAAAAAATACTAGCCAGTGTTATGATCGGACAATGTAGATCTATTTACTATAACCAATCAATATTATCTAGTATTTTATTAAGATGAGAGTACTATGGGGAAATACTAATGGTATGGTTTACTAGTAATTAGTATTTCATTATGTAGATCCGTAGATGGAGCGGAGTGGGAGAGGGTGGCCAGCAAGAGGGAGCAGGGAGAAGTACAAAAAGCATAGCTTCAAAGGAGGATCCAAATCTTGGTAGCTAAGGTATATTGCATTGTATAACTTTTCAGGCATTTGAGATACTGACCATACCAAATCTTTTAGGACAGCTTCCCAATCACTACGTCTTCTATTTTTCTTAAGCAAGTGACCTCCCATTACTTTGACAGCAAGAGGCAGGCCACCACTTAACTTTTTACCATAGTTAAGTGGCCACATTATAAGTTATTATGTAGCCGGCCACATAATATACTCACCATGTCGGCATGGGCATTGAATATGTGTGTGTGTGTGTCTGTTTGTGTGTGTGTGTGTGTGTGTGTGTGTGTGTGTGTGTGTGTGTGTGTGAGAGAGAGAGAGAGAGAGAGAGAGAGAGAGAGAGAGAGAGAGAGAGAGACCACATGTTAAGATGTAAGGAGGTTCCTTGCTTGATAAGCAATAAGTAGGATGCCCGACCTGGCTTACCAATTAGAATGGGTCCCAATTTTCTAGTATATAATATTTTTTTATCATCTTAGCCATATCTCCAAAGTTTAAATTTCTGTTTTATAAAATTGATCCCAAAAAGAGTTCCATACAATTTAGCAGATCACATCTGAGCGAAATCAATGAGTTGCAACTAAGAATGATGCTACGGTGGCTGGGAGCAGGATCGAGACCTTTTGTTTGTTCAAATTAGAGTAGTTAGCTAGACAGGTAAGTCAACAATCGCACTGCAAATGTGTGGAACATAAGGAAAAACATACTAGATAGAGGGAGTACATGCACAAATGAAGATTAATTTATTAGTTGGGCAAACTTGTGCGCACCTTCTTCTTGAGCAAGAGCCAAGCATCTTCATCCTTTAACTTATCGATTCTATGGACCTCCACAGCATTCATCCCTCGAGCAACCATGTAATGTCTCGTGGTGACGAGAACACGGCTACCTGGTGCCAGTGCATGAGCCAATGGAGTCTCTAGAACATCCACCCATGCCTTATGGTCCCAAACATCATCCACCACCAATAAGGTCTTGTGCCCCATTAAAGCATTCTTAAGGGTTCTCTCAAGTGCAGCCCTCGTATTTCCAGGTGCTTGGTAGTCTCCTCCTGCTTCAGTGATAGCTTTCTTTAGCAGTTCAGTGGCATTGAAGTCTTGGTTGACGCTCAACCATACTTTCTTTGTGAACTCATGTTTGATTTTGTAATCATTGAAGATCTTTTGGGCAAGGGTAGTTTTTCCAATCCCACCAACTCCAACAATGGCAAAAACCATAATTTTGTTGTGTGCTCTGGTGGTTTTCTCATCCTTTGTCAGCAGTTCAACCAGACTTCGTGTGTCCTCCTCAATCTTCTCACCGACCAGAGCTGACTCATTGACCTCCCCTGATGTCTCACGGTTTGAAGAACGTGAGGATGTATTATTTCTACTATGATCTTCTTCAGAACCGAGGTTGAAGTTGAAGGCAGCACTAGACTCCTTGATGTCATCCAACCTCTGGTTGAGCTTCTTTATACGGCTGCAAATGTCATGGGCAAAGAGGGGGTTTCGCATGCAGAACAACAAGGGGTTGAAGCACCCTGCATCCATGTGTTTTCCCCGCTCCATGGCCTTCAGCTGACATAGGTCGAGGATGTCAGTGGCATCGAACAAGGCACCTTTTAGCTCTCTCACCCATTCTTGCACGCTAAAGTCAGCGATGTTCCTTCTATCTGCATCAGCAAGGAATCTCTTGAGGTCCATAAGCTTGATGCTCATCTTATCCATCTGGCCAGAGGCTCCGAACAACAAAGTGACCTCTTCTTTAGTCATCTCCGCCAGCATGTTCAGGACATAGGATGCCAAATAGCTCAAAACAGTCGCCATGTTGCTGGTTGAATGTTCTGCAAAATGTATAAAAGTTATGCTCTATATATGCTTTCTAATAGGATTCCACTAATTACACTCTATTCCAAGCAGACTTAAACCCGATTTAAGTACTCGTCCATCGATCAATGAAAATAGACAGATAGTGTACGTGGGCTTGAGTTGTGTATTGGGCCTTGCGCCCGTGTACCCAGGAAGCCGCCATACAGCGCCTATATATGTACTCGTCCATCGATCAATGAAGATTATCGCGTAATTAACCTAACGCTTTCAAAATTCACGCACGGATTGAAGTCCGAAGGAGAAAGAACTTGCCCTTTTACCGTGGAGCAATGGAACAAGACGGATCTGCAATGTGACTTTGAGAAGGAAAAAGGGAAATCGAAGTCGATCTAGAATAAATAGCAAGAAATCCCACGAAGATTTGGTTGCAGCAGCAATTTTATAAAGACACAGCACCGGAAGAAATCGCACCTGCAGCATGTAAGGATGAGTGCCACTGCCGCCGCCGCTACTCCCGAGTGCCGCTGCCGCCGTCGCTCTCGAGGGCTGTGAGGCAGTCGATCTGTTCCTTCTGTCCTCCGCCGGTGAGAGAGAGATGCAGATGAGAGTGACTCGTGGTGAGAGAGACAGAGCGAGTGGGTGAGAAGGAGATGGAAAGATATTAAAAGCGGAGTCGTCCTGAATCAGTTGATTTCCCTGCGAAGCTGACAGATTCCTAGGGACATGCTGCGTTTCCCTACGGTTTCAAGAGAAGGGAAACTTTCTTGCCCTACGATTCTTCAAAACAACTCTAGAGAAAAATAAAATTCGTAGGAGAAGGACCGGCTAAAACTGGCTACGCACTTTATTTAGCTTGGAGGAAAAAATTTCAGTCCTCGAAGCGATTGACTACATCTGGTCGGTCCATGTTTTGATATTCCTTTTGCACTAGGTCACGTGAGCACATGCACCGCACAGCTGTGACAAAACATTTCTCGCATGGAGGGAGTAGGTGGCACAAGGCAACCAGCCAGCATACTATTTCGTCTGCGTCGGCCACGGCTGTGGGCCAGTAGAAGCCATGTCTGAACGTTGCCCACAAGGCTGCAAGGCAACCAGCCAGCATACTATTTCGTCTGCGTCGGCGACGTGATGGCCGCAAGTTCCCGCATGTATGTCTCGCAGGAGCTGCCTACCATAATCGATTGGTATGCAGCGCTGCAGGACGCCCGAGTGGCTTTTCTTGTACAGCTCCCCCTGATTACGATGAACGACTTGGCTCGGTGCGCGATGCGTCTTGCCTCTGTCGGGTGGGGGGGGGGGGGGGGGGGTAGCTGCTCCCGGAGCAGGCGGCCAAGAAGCGGCCTCATCCAGTCGCCTAGTGGGTTGGGATCGGCCCCCAACCGTCCATCAACCTCATCGACCCCCATGGTGACGAATACCGCATGGGTCGGGTCGACTTCCGGGGATCGGCCGCCAACGACATCGACCGTACCCCCGCTCTCTGGCTCTTTGATTGATGGCTTGTTCAGGTCGTTGGCGAAGATACTGCTTGGGACCGGCTCTCTGTGCGACGCTAATTTGGCGAGTATGTCGGCCGCCTCGTTGAGCCGGCAGGGAACGTGGTTAATCTCAAACCCATCAAACTTGTCCTCGAGGCGTCTTACCTCGGCGCAGTACGCGGCCATCTCGGGGTTGGTGCAGTTTGACTCATTGCGGACTTGGTCCACCACCAGCTGCGAATCCCC
Source organism: Eragrostis curvula (assembly GCA_007726485.1). NCBI lineage: Eukaryota > Viridiplantae > Streptophyta > Magnoliopsida > Poales > Poaceae > Eragrostis > Eragrostis curvula. The sequence goes on from CM017440.1 coordinate 48,495,816, forward strand.
GTAAACTTCCAGCTGCTTCACACCGAGCTCGGCCGCATCGTGTACCCCATTAACCAAGGCCTCGCACTCGGCGACATTGTGGGAGTCTGGGAAGTTGAGTCGGATGGCATACTGCATCCGCACCTTTTGTGGTGATACGAGTATCCTTCCTCCTCTGGCCCCTTTCTTGGTCAGGGAACCATCGAAGTACATTTTCCAGCACTCTTGGTTGACTGGGGGAGTTGAGAGTTGGATCTCGGTCCACTCGGCGACAAATTCCGCTAATACGTGCGATTTGATCGCAATTTTGGGCGCGGACTCGAGTTATTGCACCATCAATTCGAGCGCCCACTTCGCGAGTTTGTTCGATGACTCCTTGTTTTTGAGGACCTCGCTGAGAGGGAAGGATGTCACCATGGTCACTTGGTGGGCGTCGAAGTAGTGCTGTAGTTTTCTTCTCGTGATGATGACCATGTAGATTAACTTTTGGTACTGCAGCCACAGGGTCTTGGTGTCGAACAAGACCTTGCTCGCGAAGTAGACTAGTCGCTGCACCTTATGCACATGGCCCGGCTCCTCACGTTCCACCACCAACATGATGCTGACCACTTGGGTCATAGTGACGATGTACAGCAAGAGAGGTTCCCCTTCAGTAGGGCCGTTAGGATCGATGCAATGGTTAGGAGAAACTTGAGCTTGTCGAGCGCCTCCTGTGCCTCTAGTGTCCATACGAAATGATCGGACTTCTTCAAAAGCCTGTACAACGGCAGACCCCGCTCGCTGAGACGCAATATGAATCGACTCAGCGCTGCGAGGCATCCCATGACTCGTTGCACGCCCTTAACATTTTGGATTGGACCCATCTTTGTGATGGCATCGATATTCTCAAGGTTGGCCTCGATGCCACGTTCCGACATGCAAAACCCGAGAAGCATACCTTTCGGCACCCCGAAGATGCATTTTTCAGGATTTAACTTGACTCCGTTCACCCTTAATCGATCAGAGACTTTGGTGAGGCGGCAACTAAATTTCCAGTTTTCTTGGACTTTACTACAATGTCGTCCACATACGCCTTCACTATTTGGCCAATAAGATCGCCGAAGCACTTGATCAGACACCACTGATAAGTTGCTCCAATGTTCTTTAGCCCGAAAGGCATGGTCACGTAGCACTACGCACCAAAAGGAGTTATGAAGGAGGTTGCGATCTGATCCGACTCCTTCATCGGGATCTGGTGATAGCCTGAGTACGCGTCGAGAAAGCAAAGGGTTTCGCACCCTGCCGTCGAGTCTACAATTTGGTCTATGCATGGCAAAGGAAAAGGGTCCTTCGGGCATGCCTTATTGATATTCATGTAGTCAACGCACATTTTCCATTTCCCATCTTTCTTGCGGACAAGTACATGAATAGCTAGCCACTCTGGGTGGTACACTTCCTTAATAAAGCCTGTGGCTAGGAATTTAGCTATCTCCTCAGCGATAGCCTTGTGCTTTTCCTTGTCGAAGCGTCGGAGACATTGCTTGACAGGTCGGGACCCCATCTTGATGCAGAGGGAGTGCTCGGCAACTTCCCTGGGAATGCCTGGCATGTCCACGGGCTTCCACGTGAATATATCTTTGTTGGCGTGGAGGAAATCGGCGAGCGCACCTTCCTATTTGTCGGAGAGCGATGCCCCGATGCGCACGACCTTGCTGTCGGGGTCAGAAGGGTTGAGCAGGATCTCCTTGGTGTCCGTGACCGGATCGAATGATCCGGTTGCCTTCTTTGCAACTGGCACATCCTCCACCTCCTACCGGTTGACCGAAGGCAGCTCCTTTTTGTGGATGAGTGTCGTCGCGAGGTTGTAGTACTCCGTGTCACACTCGTAAGCCCTCTAGACTGAGGTGCTGACAGTGATGACTCCCTTGGGCCCCGGCATCTTTAGCTTGAGGCAGGTGTAGTTTGGGATGACCATGAACCTCGCGTAGCACGGTTGCCCAAGCACAGCGCGGTATGCTCCCGGGATATCCACCACCTCAAAGGTGAGGGTCTCGGTTCGGAAATTGGCCGGCGTGCTGAAGGTGACAGGCAGGTCGATCTGACCGAGTGGCACCACATGCTTCCCTGGAACGATACCGTGGAACGAGGCTCCGTTGGGTCGGTTGCGCTTGCGGTCGGTGCCCATGGTGTCGAGGTTTTCCGCGTAGAGGATGTTGAGGCCGCTCCCCGCGATAGGGTCGATGACGATAGGGTAGCGATAGGGTACACCTTGGTGAGTCTTTTCTTCACGACAATAGGGTCGACGATGAGCAGGTAGCGTCCCGGTTGAGGCACACGCTTGGGGTGGTCGGAGCGGTCAAAGGTGACCACTGCGTCCCACCACTTTAGGAACCTTGGAACCACTGACTCCGCCGCGTACACCTGGCAGCGCTGCACCTTTTGTCGGTGCTTGGAGGGACAAGCATCACCCCCCAAAATCACGAGCACGCCGTTGGTCTCGGGGAAGGGGCGCTCGAAGTGGTCGGGTGCCGCCTCGTTTGTAGGCTTCTTGGGCTTGCGCTCGGCCGCCGCCACAAGTGAGGCCTCTTGCCGGTGCAGGTTTCTTCTTCTTCTTGGGTGGAGGGTCCCACTGCTGTGGCACCCTCCGCCCTCTTTGCCTTGCCGGCGAACGATTGAAGATCGCCCCCACCACGTCCTCGCCAGAGGCATGACTTGTGGCGATGTCCAACAACTCTATAGTGGTTGCGGGACACTTGCATCCCAGCTTTTGAATGAGGGACTTGTTCGCGGTCCCCGTCAGGAACGCTCTAATGGTGTCAGCGTCGACGATGTTGGGCAGAGAGTTGCGCATCTTGGAGAAGCACCGGATGTAATCGCACAGGGGCTCGTCAGCTTGCTGCTTGCACATCCTGAAATCCCACGAGTTCCTAGGTCGTTTGTACGTCCCTTCGAAGTTGCCCTCGAACATGTCCTTGAGGTCCGCCCAGCACTGGATGGAGACCCACAAGGCAAGTTCTCGTGCCATGCTCAAGCGGAGCCAGTGAGGTAGAGCGGCTGGTTGCGGATGATAAAGAGATCATTTTCCGCGCCCCCTGGCCTGGCATGACAGCTGGTAGTCCTCCAGTCATGTGGCCAGATTGGAGTCGCTAGAATACTTGGCGACGCTTGTTGGGCGCGTGATACCATTGAGGGAACGGCGCGTGCATTATGTCATCCCCGGAAGCCTGAGGCCCCGGCGGCGGGGGACTGAGGCTCCGGTCCTCGCGTGGGTCGTATCGGCCCCCGCGCCTCGGGTGGTAGCGTTGGCCAGCGGCTCCGTGTTGCTGATCTCGGCCCTGTGCACAGTGTCGGGTCTCGAGCACCAGGCGTGCATCCTTGATGTTGCCAAAGCAGTCGTGAACTAGCGGAAGGTTCCAACCCCCTCCACCAAGAGACGACTGCTAGACGGAGGGCTCCCCATCACGGTAGCTAGAAGTGCGTGCATTGGTGCCGTGCCCCTGTCACCGAGACAACGAGCTCTTGGCATCCTGATTCAATGTGACCTGGAGGCGGCTCTTGAGTTCCCGCTGATCCTTCTCCTCAGCGGGGGTCAGCGGCGGCTACATCCGTCAGACGAGTGCAGCAGCTGCCGCGATGTTCTGACTCACCAGCGAGAAGAGCGGGATATCTCCACTGGCGTCATTAATGATCTGTTGCTAGACTTGTCGCACTCTGGCGTGCGCCTACCCGCCAAGGGCACGACGGCGCGCAAGCTCGAGCCTCACCCCATCGCGCTCTTCTTCGGCTCTTGCTTGTGCTCCTCGAGCTCTCGCTGTCGCGCGAGGAGTAGTCAGATGCCTCGATCGTGCGCTGCGGCCGTAGCTGCGGCCATCTCAACGTCTGCTGCCGTTGCTGTTGCGGCCGCCGGCGCCGCGCCGGGAAGTACCCCTTGCGCTCCCGCGTGCTGAACAGGGACGACTTGGGGCGGCTCTCCCTCGGGGTCGGCTTTTTTCTCGCCCTCGTCCTCTTCATCGAGGTCCTCGACTTGGCCATCGATGATACCGACCATGTAGCATTCACGCGCGGGGTCGTAGTCATCCAAGCGGAAGAACTTGTCGAGGAGGTCCGAGTCAGAGTCAGAGTCGGGTCAGCTAAGATGAGCGGAGATGCTTGGCTGGTTCACGGGTGGAGCGGAGAGTGGAGTTAGGGCGGCTGGAACGCACCGTGTCGTTCCAACCCTCGACGGCCCCATCCGCGGCGATGATGGGAGACGGCGTGCGAGCTCACGCTCAAACTGCTCCGCGACGTTGCAGATGTCATGTTGCAGAGGTGTAGTCCGCCGCCAGAACTCACACTCTAGAGAGAGGTGCCCTCAGCCTTTCAGCTGCACCAAGATGTTTGCCAGCGCGTAGAACACGACGCGGCATTCCCTCGCCTGTGGTCCCGGGCCGAGGTACGCCTTGATGAGGCATGGGAGGCTGCCCTGCCCTTGCTCGCGGGCACGTTGGTGTTAGCGATCACCATCCCCATCGATGAGGGAGGCAATCGCGTCCGCGCGACCTGCAGATATGGCGGGTCCCACAGAGACGAGGTTCCACGCAAGCATGGACTCGATGGAGTTCGCCAGACAACGCATCGAAGGGGGGAGAGCGTCGGGGCATCCCCAAAACTCTTCCTCTGGCGAAAACGGCCTTTGGCCATGGAGGCGAGCGACCGCGACAGCGAGGACATAGTGGATGTGCCGGTACTCCTCAGGCCGCGGGTTCGGCCTGAAGTGGGCTTCCATGCAGACCGTGAAGTTTGAACCGTCCATGTCGCGGGCCAGCGAAGGGTGGACGACGAGCGTCCCCATCCCCCGGATGGGAGGATAGTCCTTCATCAGCTGTAGGCGGCTGACGTGGTCGGCCTCGAACTCCAGGCTTCCAAAGCGGATGACCTGGTGCGGAGGAAAGAATGGGGCAGGCGCGAGCCCTCTCTCAGTCTCCTCATTGACCCCATGACTCAGTCGCGAGCAGAGCCGCGGTAGCCACTGGTCGATGGTGAGGTCGCCATCAGAGATGGCGAGAGTCGCAACCGAAGCACGCAGAGGTCCCCTACCTGGCGCGCCATCTGTCGGCATTAAGAACCTGGCCGACAAGTAAATTTGTACTACGCTCTTGGTTGATTGGGTGATTTGTGATTGAGATAGTGGATTATACTGGTTCGGGCAAGAATGCCCTACATCCAGTGGGTGGTGCGAGTTGTATTGCTCGTAGTAGGGGTTACAAGCGAGGCGAGAGTGGGAGGAATTCCCAAGTCTCTAAGTGTTATGTTCGAGCGTGTGTGCATTGTGAGAACAAGTGAAGTAAGGGTGATCCCCCCTCACCATTGCCTGTTGCTCCTTTTTATCTGGTCAAGGGAAGGCGGGTTACAATGGAGGAAAGAAGAAAAAGAAAGGAAAGGGAAAAAAGAGAGACGTGCGTGAGCAGGGACGGCCTGCTTCTTTTCCACGGCTTCCTCGGGCAGGCGAGGACGACGACGTCGGCCGTTGTCAAATCGTGGCAGGTTGTGTAGCCCTGTTGATCCTTGTGGACCGCTGTTGTGACCCTGTTCATTACAGGCGCATACTGTAACCGCGTGCATCGCCACTTGACCGCTGTTAAATGTCTCTGTGAGACGTGCGAGGGCGGCGGCTTACATTGTGGGATGGGTTAAAGGGCGTCCACTTGCATCCGCTTTAAATGCAGCCCAATCGTCGAGCTAAAGCGCCTGACCCGAGTGTTCTTCACCTCGAAAGGGTCAAACGAGGTGGAGTGCTCTTTCACGGGCCCGGCCTTCGACCCCGGGGATCAAGCGAGACGTGCTCGGGTCGGATGGTGCACCACGTGGCACCGTTCGGTGGGGAAGGGACGAACGCGGCTTGCCCCTTCTTCCAGCTAGGCCCGCGAGGCGGAGAGTCCCGTAAGCGGCCCCACGGGGGTCGGAGGTGGGGTATGCCTCCTCTTTTTCTGGACGCCGAGTCCTCGATTAGCTTTGTGCGGCTCAACAATTGGGATTTAGCCATTAACCCGCGGATACCTAAAAATAGGTATCCGACACTTGTCTCCCTTCAATGAAGTTGGTGCTGAGTGGATGTTTTTTAAATCAGGGGATGTAATATGCTTCAATAGTAATGAAATTCCTTTTTCACAAAAGAGCAATATGTCCGGTATTGCAATGATAAAAGTCAGTTTGAAAAAAAAAAGAGCACTGAATTAGCAGATGCAAACTATATACACTGAAATGCATAAAATGCAAACTATATACACTGAAATGCATAAAATCGAAGCCAATCGGAACACACGATTTGAAGCCTTATCAGGAGATCCGCGAATGCTGTTAAAAATGCGGGGGAGCCCGGTTCCAAAATTATCAGGAGATCAGCGACAGGAAATGGGAAGCAAGAGAAATAGGGAGGCAGAGTATCGTTACCTTGTTTTGCAGGAGGCTCTTTGGGTTCCCTGCTCAATTTGCACTCGGATCTTGAGTAACGGGTGGTGTTGAAATATCTGGAAGGTGAGAGGCAGATCATATATACACTCTGGATGTTGTGGCAAGAAAAAGAAATCCAAAACTTGGGACAAAGTTCCAGGATCCATACTAAACTAATCTGGCATCCTAGATAACTTGCGGGTAAGAACAGAGCATATATGTCCCTCCTGGCTATGTTGTACCTTACTAGATAACTTGAGGGGAATGAGTGAAAGTGAAAATGATGCGCGGATCGATGAGCTCTATATCTTGCAGCTACAATAAAAAAAAAGGGTATGTTTATTTGCTGTAATCATCGTATTCAAGTGGGATGCACCTCTGTAGGCTGTGACACCAGGTACTACAGTGACTAATCGCAAAAGTATAACTGAAGTGCAAGGATAGAACTTTTGGTATGAATCTTGCAAAACATATCAGAATCATACAATCGGTTGCCAAATTAATGAATGAAAGTGAATATGATGCATGGATCGTCTTGCAGCTACAAATCAAAAGCAGAATATAGGAACACTTATTTACGGTGTACATGATTACGCCTAGTAAATGATCAGAGTTGCTACTTTGGAACTGCACCGCGCGTGATTGAAGCACTGAACACTGAACAATCCGTGTGTTAGCAATGGGTTGGGAATCAAAACCAATGGAATCGGGAATGCTTACCTTTGCACTGTACTAATTACGCGTTGCAAAGAACAGCAGTGGCTGGTTTGAGACCAAACCGTGAATGAAGTAGTGAACATCCCAGAAATATCCCGTGAGAAAAAATGTAAGGAAAGAAATAAAAAAAATGGCTGGGGACAGATGAAAAGAGACGAGAAATGTGCACCTTGATTGCAGGGGCGCGCAGGACGCTTTGGGCCTTCAGCTCTTTGCTTCTGCTGTGGACAGCGAGAGAGGACAGGGCCGGCCGGGGTTCTATTTATCCTAGGAAGATCAAGTTATTCAAGACATTCGTGGTGAAAAGCGGATTTTTAATATTTATAGTAAATTCGTGTAAAAAATAATATATACAGTAAAATGGAAGGACATTTCACTGTACTTGGCGCGACTAAACTGGGTACACACTTAATTTAATTTAGAGGCAAAATCTGTCCTCGAAATGCTTGATTACAACGGGTCGGTCCTTGTTTTGATATTCCCTTTGCACTAGCTCACGTGAGCCGCACCACGCAGCAGTGACAACATTTCTTGCATAGAGGGAGCCGGTAAGGTGGCACGACGCAACCAGCCAGCTGTAGGGATCTTTGAGATCTTAATCTCGCATGCTTAGATCTAATTTGAAAGTTGTGTGGCATCAGCATCCACGCGGTGTCTGTCTAGTTTAACCTACCTATGCCAGCGAACCTCACATGAAACGTTTCGGGACTGCAGAACGCAGGATGCGTTCATCTATACCGAGACAAGAGGATTTTTTTTTTTCAAATAACGTGAAAAAAATGACATCTCTGCCCAAGGCCAGCAGACTGTTTTTAACTTGCCGGTGGGGCGGCGCGGTGCTCAGAGGGACAGGACCGGGCTGGGGGCTCTATTTATGACACACGTATTTATGCACGTATTTTTACGTATCTCTATTCTTCTAAAACGCGTGCATTTTCTTATAAAACGACCACGCCATGTCACTTGAATAATGTGAGTGGTTGGATCGCTCAGCTGATAAACAAGAACCGTTCGATTTGCTCTGGATATATTGCGACTAGACCCTTCTAACCGTTCGATTCTGGTCCTTCCACCTCTCCTCTGAAACATCCTTCTAGATCCTTTGCGAATGAACAATTCCTTTCCCGGTCCTTCCACCACCCTGAAAACTTGCATAAAGCCCATTCATAATATAAAAGAACCAGATTCTAAAAACTTGCTTCCAGCCCCTTCGAGGATAAACAAATTATTTTACCGGTAATTCCACAACTCTCTTGAAACGGCATACTAATAACAGATAAAGTTTCAACAACAAAAAAAGAACAGATAAAATGTTGTTTTCTTCTCTTTCTTTCTCCGCATGTATCCAGTATGTAAAGGTTCAATGTTTTCTTGCCAATAAATCTTCTTTCATGTGTATCAAAGATAGTTGCAAAATTACTTCGTTTGACAACATCTCTCTCTCTCTCTCTCTCTCTCTCTCTCTCTCTCTCTCTCTCTCTCTCTCTCTCTCTCTCTCCCACGCACACACACAGATTTTGTTTTACATATATAAACTTTTCTTGATGTGTAGAGGTGGAACCAGCCCAGTTGCTTTGAAAAACCCCTTCATGTTTTGGACAAAAAATATAACAGATTTAAATTACACCACATGTACTATGTCAGTTGGGCCAAAAATTAATATCGCCAGGTTCTCAAGCATCAAGAATCAAGTTCCTTCCTTTGACGTAATGAGGACTAAAAAGGAGCATGGAAGACATTTTTTTAAAAAAAATGGGTGGTCTCCACTATTTGCTCACCCCGAAGTCTAATGCAAGCAAAGCGCACACGCCATGGCCGTCACAATGTCGCATCAGGCCAGATCCGGGACGAACCCCCACGCGCCGGCACGGACGCACTCATGGCGTTGTACCACTAGGACAATGACCTGTCCGCATGGAAGACAATTAAATCCACCATCCTCCCATAAACACACTAATGTTGGCTGATGTCACTCAAAAGATGCACTAATGGTAGATCATGCCCAATATGTCGTCGATAAAATTAGACTAATACTTTTTCAATGAAAATGCAGTATAGCATATTATGCTATTTATGAAATTCTTCTAAAAAAAATCTCAGTTGGAATAAAAATGAGGGTCGCACAAAAGAGACCATAATACAATTAACACAGTTGGCGCGGCAATGCTGCTCGGAAATTCTAGTATGCACACTAATGCGGTGCCATATAATCCATGTCATCCTTGTGTAGTCTTCAGTCAGTGGATGACGACAGCGTCTCGCCTGCGCATCACGACCGAGCGACGTGCCTTCCCGTGATTTTCTAGGTGCCCGACCTCCAACCCTACCCCGTCCTTACTAAAGGCAATGGCGGGCTTCATTGCTCATTGTGTTGTGCAGGAACGGGGACGACCTCCCAATTGATTAGCTACTTAGGGAATGGACAGCTGGTTCTACTACCGGTGCCTTTCTTGCCCTTTCTCATAGCATCCTACCTTCGCCTCTGGCTCCCGCATCCTGACACTCTCCTCCATCCCCCCCCCCCCCCCCCCACCCCGCCCGACGCCCACGACGTCGCAGTACGTTCGCCACTCAGCTTAGAATATGAGTAAACTGGGTCCACAATTAATTTAATTTAGAGGCAAAATATGTCCTCCAAGTGCTTGATTACAACGGGTCGGTCCTTGTTTTAATATTCCCTTTGCTCTAGCTCACGTGAGCCGCACCACACAGCGGTCACAACATTTCTTGCATGGAGGGAGTAGGTAAGGTGGCACGACACAACCAGCCAGCTGTAGAGATATTTGAGATCTTAATCTCGCATGCTTAGATCCAATTTGAAAGTTGAGTGGCATCAGCACCCACGCGATGTCTGTCTAGTTTAACCTACCTATGCCAGCAACCCTCACATGAAACGTTTCGGGACTGCAGAACGCAGGGTGCGTTCGTCTATACCGAGACAAGAGGAAAAAAATAATTCTCAAATGACGTGAAAAAAAAGATTCATCTCTGCGCAAGGCCAGCAGACTGTTTTTAACTTGTCGGTGGGGCGGCGCGGTGCTCAGACTGACATGACCAGGCTGAGGGCTCTATTTATGACACACACGCATTTATGCACGTATTTTTACGTATATGCACACTAATGTGTTGCCATATAATCCATGTCATCCTTGTGTAGTCTTCAGTCAATGGATGATGGCAGCGTCTCGCCTGCGCGTCACGGCCGAACGACGTTCCTTCCCGTGATTTCCTAGGTTTTTTTTGGGGGGGGGGGGGGGGGGGGTCCCGTGATTTCCTAGGTGCCCGACCTCCGACCCTACCCCGTCCTTACTAACGGCTATGGCGGGCTTCATTGCTTTTTGTGTTGTGCAGGAACGGGGATGGAGACGACCCCCCAATTGATTAGCTACTTAGGGAATAGACAGCTGGTTCTACGACCCGTACCTTTCTTGCCCCTTCTCATGGCGTCCTACCTTTGCCTCTGGCTCATGCATCCTGACGCTCTCCTCCATCCTGCCCTGTGTTCGCCGCTCAGGTTAGAATATGAGTAACTGGGTACACACTTAATTTAATTTAGAGGCAAAATATGTCCTCAAAGTGCTTGATTACAACGGGTCGGTCCTTGTTTTAATATTCCCTTTGCTCTAGCTCACGTGAGCCGCACCACACAGCGGTCACAACATTTCTTGCATGGAGGGAGTAGGTAAGGTGGCACGACACAACCAGCCAGCTGTAGAGATCTTTGAGATCTTAATCTCGCATGCTTAGATCCAATTTGAAAGTTGAGTGGCATCAGCACCCACGCGATGTCTGTCTAGTTTAACCTACCCATGCCAGCAACCCTCACATGAAACGTTTCGGGACTGCAGAACGCAGGGTGCGTTCGTCTATACCGAGACAAGAGGAAAAAAATAATTCTCAAATGACGTGAAAAAAAAGATTCATCTCTGCGCAAGGCCAGCAGACTGTTTTTAACTTGTCGGTGGGGCGGCGCGGTGCTCAGACTGACATGACCAGGCTGAGGGCTCTATTTATGACACACACGCATTTATGCACGTATTTTTACGTATATGCACACTAATGCGTTGCCATATAATCCATGTCATCCTTGTGTAGTCTTCAGTCAGTGGATGATGGCAGCGTCTCGCCTGCGCGTCACGGCCGAACGACGTTCCTTCCCGTGATTTCCTAGGTTTTTTTTTTTAGGGGGGGAGGGGGATCCCATGATTTCCTAGGTGCCCGACCTCCGACCCTACCCCGTCCTTACTAACGGCTATGGCGGGCTTCATTGCTTATTGTGTTGTGCAGGAACGGGGATGGAGACGACCTCCCAATTGATTAGCTACTTAGGGAATGGACAGCTGGTTCTACGACCCGTGCCTTTCTTGCCCCTTCTCATAGGGTCCTACCTTTGCCTCTGGCTCATGCATCCCGACGCTCTCCTTCGTCCTGCCCCCCCCCCCCCCCCCCCCCCCTGCCCGACGCCCACGACATCGCTGTGTTCGCCGCTCAGGTTAGAATATGAGTAAACTGGGTACACACATAATTTAATTTAGAGGCAAAATCTGTACTCGAAGTGCTTGATTACAACGGGTCGGACTTGTTTTAATATTCCCTTTGCCCTAGCTCATGTGAGCCGCACCACACAGCGGTCACAACATTTCTTGCATGGAGGGAGTAGGTAAGGTGACACCACACAACCAGCCAGCTGTAGAGAACTTTGAGATCTTAATCTTGCATGCTTAGATCCAATTTGAAAGTTGAGTGGCGTCAGCACCCACGCGGTGTCTGTCTAGTTTAACCTACCTATGCCAGCAACCCTCACATGAAACGTTTCGGGACTGCAGAACGCAGGATGCGTTCGTCTATACCGAGAGAAGAGGAAAAAATAATTCTCAAATGATGTGAAAAAAAAAAAGGATTCATCTCTGCCCAAGGCCAGCAGACTGTTTTTAACTTGCCGGTGGGGCGGCGCGGTGCTCAGACTGACAGGACCGGGTTAGGGGCTTTCACTAGTACAGATCTGTTGATTACTCACGATTTTACTGTAAATCCGTTACTAGTGGGTTTTTTCCTTTTTGGGTTAACTTTATGACGTTTTTTACGGTCCGTCCTAACAAGCCTCATTTGAGACGAAAATCCGTATAAATCGATGAACAATATTGTCTGGTGTCGCCGGTTTACTGTTCTAGGCAGGTTCTGGGTGGCCGATTCGTCACTAAAATCCCGTTTCGAGTACGGCGTCTAACGGCGACCCATAATTTTCGCCATAAACCCAATCCCACGGGAGTTTCTAGCCTACGCCATCCTAGTCAGCAAGAGAGAGTCCATGTGTCAGGCTTCGCGGGCCCACGGTCAAAACATTTTCATCACTAAAATTTCGTTTGACTGCGTAAATTGCAACAAGGAGCAGAGCAAAGGGCAATTGGGGCCCACATATCACAAGGCGGGATCCCAAGACCAAGTATTTTTCGACGCTGATTTTATTTCCCAGCGTGGTAATGTCACGTGCGCACGATGCAACACTACGCGGGCCTACATTCAGTCAACATGGGACCAACAACTTTCGTCATAAATCCCCCCTCAGGGGTGTTTCTGGCCTACGCGGCATCCTGATCATCAAGATGGGGCCCATGTATCAGGGTCTGCGGGCCCACGGTCAAACCATTTTCATCACTAAAATTTTGTTTGACCGCGTAAAATGCCACAAGATGCACAACAAAGGGCAACTGGGGCCCACGTATCAGAAGACGGGGGTCCCAAGACCAAGTATTTTTCATCGCTGATTTCATTTCCCAACGTGTTCATGCCACGTGCGCACGATGCAACACTACACGGGCCCACATGTCATCAACGTGAGACCCACGGTCAAGTAATTTTCGTCGCAGCTATGGTTTGCAGTTTTGCACACTAGTCTGAACGCGTCCCACAATGAAGCATTTGCTGGGCCCGCGTGTCAGCAACGTGAGTCCGTCAGTCCCATTGTTGGCGGTCCTTATGCCTAACAGATGAAATCCGCAAGCGTACGGATACCGGTGCAGCCTTCACCCAGGACTATTCCTGGGTATCGAGATCCACGAGGAACGAGAAGTGAATGAATTGTCCTAACCTGGATTCTAAGGAGTGCGAGGATCAGGTTTGGAGAGTGAGGTTCTTATGAGAAAGAGTGACTTTTGGCCTAGGCTCCATATAGCTCACATCTATCTTATTTTCTTCGGTGGTTTAACGCGTCGACCTTGTTTACTCCGGGGCATCAGCGTACGGACCCGCGGATGGGAACTACTTCTGACCTTCAGGTAGCCTACTAAGTAACCCTAACGTGGTCGACTACTATTGGACGGACTGGGCTGTCATCACTCGCCGACTACGGTCCTCCGGGGGGTTACTTGCATTTCAAGTTAATCCTATATCTAGACACCATGTCTACTGTTGACGGTCGTTATATCACAATTTCGACCGTCACATAGCTCAATGAATAAGGAAGAAATGGCACTCATTACTTGCATTTTATTCATGAATAGCCTATTTCTACATGTACCTCTAGTTGTTAGTGTGCAGGTGGAAAACAGGGAATATATATCCAGGTATACACATGTCCCAAGGCGACAATTCAACACTTCCATAAATCGACGATCAGGAATACAACTCCAAGACAAAAGGCCCAAAACTATCAAGACCAACCTCAACAAAGGGCATTGCACCTGGATCAGTAGCTAGAAGGCCAGAGGGAAGCCACATGCCAAAGCCCAGCCCAGGAGGGGCCAGGCCCAGGCCAGCCGACCCCCCTAGCCAGGTCGGCCGACCTGCCCTGGTGGCCCCCTGGGCCCATCATTCTGTGGCGGTTGCCAACCGACCTCTGGAGGTCGGTTCCACCTGCAATTAATGTCACCGACCTCCAAATATATAAATAAAGGGGTACCCCCTCCTAAAGAACACACACCACTTGAGGCTCATTCCCTCCTCCTCCTCACCTTAGAGCTAGAGGCTGTTCAAGTAGAACTATGCTAAGTAGTGGGCTGCCCTTATGCTCCCAAGTCCCTTGGAGAATTGGGTATGCTATTGTATCTTTCTCTTGTAAGACTTGTTTTTTATAAATGAATCATCATTTATTATATAGTAGTTGTGTGCTTATGTTGTTCATCTATAGTTTAGTTGTGTTCTTGGATGAGTGTTCGTCGTTCGTTCATGATCGTTCATCGTTCATCGATGACTGTTCGTGGGCATTCATGGAGCGTTCTTCATTTGTTCATACTCGATCACCGACTATGGATGATCGTTCTTAATCCACTAGAACAGATATGCTTATTAGTGACATTTTTAACACGTCACCGACTGCTGCTGGTGACGAAAATTTCGCGATTTATGACCTTTTAGCGTCCGTCACAAGTCGAACGTGGTTAGTCGTGATTTATGATCTTTTCTAAACAATAGTAACAATTTTTTAAAACGTCATAAACTTCTTCGTATGTCACTGCCACGCTGGCAGGATGATATGGCATCCAACGTGGCAGCATCGACACAATGACAGGATGACATGACAACACTGCCACGATGGCAGGATAACGTGACCGATCTACGTGTCAACTTTCTGTTGGTCCACATGTTTTTCTGTAAGTCCACGTATCATCTTAAAATACTTTAAAATCGTCCACGTGTCATAGTGCTATTAGTCCACATGTTATTTTTTTATCCTATTGGTCCACACGACATTTCCGTAATTGTCCCGATGTCAATTTTGTATTAGTACACGTGTTGATATCGCACTAGTCCACACGTTTTGCTCTCAAAGATGAAAATTCATAAATGCAAGTCAGGCCCACTTAGCATACTGGGCCAAAAGCTTCAAAACAATTTTTTCTTGAGCCCATCAACATTTGAGGCAATAAAAAAAAATAAGCCTCCAGACACATGAGCATGAGCCAGCTTAACTGTCTATCTATATGATATCTCATCTTCTAAAAGGCTTGTAGAGGCAATAAAAAAATGAGGCTCCAGACAGATGAGCCAGCTTAACTGTCATCTATATGATATCTCATCTTCTAAAAGGCTACAGTGTTTTACAACAGCTACAGTGTTCGCAGTTATTTCTTCTGCAGCAGCTACAGTAAAACTGCTGCTTCGCAGGAGTCGAACAGGCTGTACTTTTCTTCCTCATACAGTAGCTCCCATAACCTCCAATCTTCTGATTACAAAATACCAAAGCTTCCACCCTACGCCAGAACAAAAAGAAAAACTTGTTAGCACATACCAAAGAGGAACCCTTGCACTCATTGAGTACAGGGATGAACCCTACAGATTAAATTACAAGGGAAAATTAATGCAAAAAGACGATGCCACAAGAGTCAATCTACCATTGTGAGTTGTGGCCAGTCCAATGAATAATGCAACTAAATCATGCTCAAGCAAATGATGAAGAGAAGGAAACAAGTATTTATCAATGCACAAACAGATGCAGGTGTATCTGACAGCCATGAAAGGAATCTACTATTGTTGAGAGGAATATAAATAGATCGGAGCCAACCTAGGGATTAATATGACAGATTATTTTAGCATGCAATAAGGAGGAATCCAAATACGGCTAGTTCCATTCATAGAAGTACAGGCAGCACACAACACTGATCCACTGAGACTACAAGCAGCTAAGGAACGATTGTAGCAGGAAAGATCCAATTAGGACTAGTTAGCTTCGTGCACAGGGCACCATAGCTACCTTGCGTTCCCCTGGTGCTTCACAACAGCAATGGATGCCTCTGGTTGTGGATAAACTGCAATGGACACAAATAGAGCATCATTGGTTCAGTAAACAGATGGATCTTGCTTAATCAAGGCAATGATATATGGGAATCAGAATAATATATGTCCGAGCAACTACAAGATGTTCAGAACAATTAATGATTAAGTGCTTAAAACTTGAACCAACAATAAAAAATGCGTCTTCATGTTTCAGTGCAAACAAAACAATCCGAGATCTAAAATAGATGTACAGATGCTTGCTTGATTGAGATAATAGACAACTTCTATAGTTCTATGGAACAGAGTCGAGTTGGTACCTAACCTGATAGCAAGCAAAGCCAAGCAATTACACTCCAGTCAGGCAAGAACACACAATAGCAGCTCGAGCTCTGCCTAACGAGAAATTACTAAGACACAATCAATCGAGCTTCTCAAACCATAAAATTCAAGCACCATCAAGTGTGATGCACTCCAACTGAAAGCCCCCAAAAATATTTATAGCACAACCCAGAGTAAGAAACCAGCACTACACTAAACAACACCTCATCATTTTAATGATATCAGCATGTATCTTGACATGTGAACTTCGCATTCAAACAAGCAGGCAGGCTGCAGCAGGCAGTAGCAACATTAGCGGCAGGCAGGCACTTGCAACATTGCTGAAATCCTTGCAAACAGGCAACAAGTTCTAGTAGCATGCGGCATCAACTAGCAAGCATTCGCAAAGGGGAAAATATAGCAGGACGCGACGCGACGGCAACAACAGCAGGCAGAGGCAAGAATACAGTACGCCTCGCATGACCTGCCGGCGTCGCCCATGAGACGGGGGCATCCTGACACAAAAGGGAAAGGAGGAGCGAGGATTACCTTGGGGTAGCTGGTCATCTAGTACTCGGTGAGGTCGGGTACGGGCGTACTGGCGGTAGCGGCAAAGATCTGGCCGACGGCAGGGCGTACTGGTCGGGGAAGGAGCCGGTGACCCGGGTAGTCGAGGAAGAAGGCCGCCCGCCGGATCCACGCCGAGATCCTTGACGCGCCATCACCGGGATCCTGGCCGCGAGCCCTGGCCAGGATAGTCGAGGAAGAAGGCTACCCACCGGATCCACGCCGGGACCCTCGCCACGCCACCAACGGGATCCTCTCCGAGCCACCAGATCTGCGCCGTTGAGGAAGAAGCGTGGGGCAACTAGATCTGGCCGCGGCTCACGCGAAGGAGGCGGCCGACGCAACTATGCGCGCGATGAGGATGGATCAGGCGACGACGGGGCTGCGCAGGCCAGATTCAGCAACACGCCATTGGGGAGTGGTGGGATGGTGGGAGAGGAAGAAGAGGAGAAGTGGGAGGCGGGTGGAGGGGGAGGCTGAGGGAGATAGGGGGATGAGGGAGTTAGGGTTGGGGCACCATTTTATGTGAGGGGATGAGGGAGTTAGGGTTTGGAAGAGAGGGTCCGACGGCCACCACAGAGTAACTAATGGGCCAAAAAGGCCTAAAGCCTGATTGGGCTATAATTTATTAGGGCCAGCCAGTCTGGTAATACAAGATATCAAAAAATACAAACACGGGATAGTCCGGTGTATGCATCTTCGACACTCCGTATTTTGACAAAAAAATTCTCACTCGAAAATTCGATTTTGATGATCTTTGACATTTTGGAAAGCTTAGGAAGAGCTCCACAAGACAGTACTATGAGCCATGCCATTTAATTCTCGTGCTATTCTGTTTTTAGTTGTTTCGATAACATCCTCATGGAGCGAATTAGTTGTTTTATACATGTCATAAGTTTGCAATGCAAATCTATACAAATACGTAAACCAAATAAGTGTTGGACTTTGTACAGACATATAGGTCTCCTCCTAAGCTTTCAATAGAGTACAAGATGATCGAAATCGGAGCCCGGAGTGAAAAGTTATTTCAAAAATACAAGATACTAAAAATAGACACAGAGGATAGTCCGGTGTATGCAACTTCGACATTCCGTATTTTGATCATAACTTCTTGCTCCGAAATTCGATTTTGATGATCTTTGACATTTTGTAAAGCTTAGGAAGAGCTCTACAAGACTATACTATGAGCCATGAAATGTAAGTCTCGTGTTATTCTATTTTTAGTTGTTTCGATCACATCCTTATAGGAAGTGAGTTGTTTTATACATGCTATACGTTAACAACGAGAATCTATAAAAAAGCGTTAACCAAATTAGTTGGAATTTTGTAGAGGCATATAGGTCTCCTCCTAAGCTTTCAATAGGATAGAAAATCATCAAAATCGGAGTCTGGAGTGAAGAGTTATGCTAAAAATACGAGATACAAAAAAATACAAACACGGGATAGTCCGGTGTATGCATCTTCGGCACTCCGTATTTTGACAAAAATTTCTCACTCGAAAATTCGATTTTGATGATCTTTGACATTTTGGAAAGCTTAGGAAGAGCTCCACAAGACAGTACTATGAACCATGCCACTTAAGTCTCGCGTTATTATGTGTTTAGTTGTTTGGATAACATCCACATAGAGCGAATTAGTTGTTTTGTACATGTCGTAAGTTTGCAACGCAAATCTATACAAATACGTAAACCAAATAAGTGTTGGACTTTGTACAGACATATAGGTCTCCTCCTAAGCTTTCAATAGAGTACAAGATCATCGAAATCGGAGTCCCGAGTGAAAAGTTATTTCAAAAATACGAGATACTAAAAATAGACATTCCGTATTTTGATCATAACTTCTTGCTCCGAAATTTGATTTTGATGATCTTTGACATTTTGTAAAGCTTAGGAAGAGCTCTACAAGAGTATACTATGAGCCATGAAATGTAAGTCTCGTGTTATTCTATTTTTAGTTGTTTTGATCACATCCTTATAGGGAGTGAGTTGTTTTATACATGCTATACGTTAGCAACGAGAATCTATAAAAAAGTGTTAACCAAATTAGTTGGAATTTTGTAGAGGCATATAGGTCTCCTTCTAAGCTTTCAATAGGGTAGAAGATCATCAAAATCGGAGTCTGGAGTGAAAAGTTATGGCAAAAATACGAGATACTAAAAATACACATAGGGGATAGTCCGGTGTATGCATCTTCGGCACTCCGCATTTTGACCATAACTTCTCATTTGGAAATTCGATTTTGATGATCTTTGACGTTTTGGAAAGCTTAGGAAGAGCCCCACAAGACAGTACTATGAGACATGCCATTTAAGTCTCGTGTTATTCTGTGTTTAGTTGTTTCGATAACATCCTCATAGAGTGAATTAGTTGTTTTATACATGTAGTAAGTTTGCAATGAAAATATATACAAATACGTAAACCGAATAAGTTGGACTTTGTACAAACATATAGGTCTCCTCCTAAGCTTTCAATAGAGCACAAGATCATCTAAATCGGAGTCCGAAGTGAAAAGTTATGCCAATAAAGCTATATATATATATGCTAAAGTTAAACACACAGGATAATCCGGTGTGTGTATTTTCAGCACCCCGGATATTCCGATGCATGTAATTTTTAACATCTCGTGAGCGACAAAATGTGAGGATGCTGAGTGGCGCCACACAGCTGGGCCCAAAACAATCAGTCACACGGGATCCAAGCTTCGCCACATGTGATCCATTCAGGCCCCCCTGATTCCGGATTAAATAAAAAACAGGGCAATTGGCATCACAAATTAGCTAGTACCCTGGTGGTTAAGGTATTTAGAAGATATGAAGAGGTCGTGGATTCAATTCTCACATGAGCCTCATTATTTTATTTTTCCTGGTCCACGTGTCTTGATGATGTCATAACGAGCGACCAAATAAAATTAGACAAAAAAAAAAATCCTGTGCGCTTGGTCCATGAATCTTGTGAACCGGGATGGTCTGTCGGTCCACCAGTCCATGGTGAACCAGGTGGGCTGCCTCTGGAGGCAGATGTGCTGACTTGGGTGGGCCGGCCCGGTGGAGATTTCGTAACAAAAGCATCGAGGGCTTGATACGAGCACTAGATTACTAGTGTTCTGGGGGTAAAACTTTCAGTTTGGAAGTCCTATACTGGAGTTCGAATCTCAAGTATGACATTTTTTATTTGAAATACTTGTGACATTGTGGCGCATGGAGTAGCTCTCTCAAGATTAATTGAGTCTTTAAAAAAAATTAAAATAATTTTCAGCCCATGAATACATTAAGCTTCTTAAATAATATTTTTTTGATATAAAAAATCCTTTTGTATAATTTATTAGAAGATTAATAAATATATTAGTTAATAACAAATTTGTCCTTGTGTGATACGTGGCATTACTAGCGGGTAAAAAAAATCAGAGACAAAAAATTTGATGGTGGGCCCCACGATACGTGACATGTGGACCCGAGGTGCTTCGTAGTGCACCACGTGGCACTCTGTATTAGGGAGCAAAAAATTAGTGACAAAAATTGATTGACTGTTGGCCGTGGAATACCTCACATGTGGGCCCGCTCTTAATGACTAGGTCGCCACGTAAACAAGATACATAGGTGGGGTGACGTTTAGTCACGAAACATGCCCTGACGTGTGGGACCTCGCTGGTCGCCGTAATTGTAACAACATTTTTAGTGACGAATTGACCCCTCAAATTAGTACACTATACAAATTTTCGTCACTAAATCATCAAGGTATACGATTTTTCGTCATAAACATGGC
Organism: Eragrostis curvula; assembly: GCA_007726485.1. Lineage (NCBI taxonomy): Eukaryota > Viridiplantae > Streptophyta > Magnoliopsida > Poales > Poaceae > Eragrostis > Eragrostis curvula. The sequence goes on from CM017440.1 coordinate 48,516,278, forward strand.
TTTTTAGTGAAGAAACACGAAAAAACGTCATAAATGTGGCTGAAACAGGAAAAATGTCATAAACATGGCTTTTTAGTGACAGATCTACAGTAAAATCGTCACTAATCAGCAGATCTGATCGTTCGTCGTTCATCGCTCGTTCTTGAGCGATGAACGCTTATGCATAACATTAGTATTAGATCTGATCCTTGTCTAGTTTATACTAGTTTGACTAGTTGTTTGCGACTAGATATCGGGTTCATTGTCTCGAATGGGAAGCTCTAGGTTTACCGCCCTGCGGGGTGCCTCGAGGGATCTAGGGTTATGGCGACTGATGCTAGCATTGTGCTAGGTTCCCTTTCCATCCTTGTTTGTGCATGTGCCCCACGGTTTATAGAGGTAGGTGGCAGGTGGTGACAACTCTGTCCACCCTTCCGTAATCCTCCACGTTCGGGTATGGCATAAGAGTTTATACAAAAAGCCAGCGTGGCTTGGCAGACCAAGCCTATACCGGATGTCCCAATGATGTCTAGGCATAGACTCTAAGCTCTTACTAGCATAAGCCTTAGGTAGAACCCTAGTAGGCCATATGATGATGTACCATAGGAGTAGCAACCCGTTAGTTAGTCTTTGCTTCTACTTAGACTTGCCTCTCGTCTTTTATCTGAGAATGGAATCCTCTGTGTGTGTCATATTATCTTTATTATATCTTTATCACTTACCTCTGCATTGGATTATGGATTTGTCTATCATCATGATCTATTGAGCATAAGTACACTTGTCAACCATGCCTTCCTTTGGGAAAATATAAATAACGATACCGCCGGTTATCCTGACGGCCAGGGCATTGTCGTTGTTGGTATTTCTTACGGTCACAAATAAATCCGCAAGCGCACGGAGAATACCGTTGTAGCACTTCACCCGTGAGTATTCAAGGGTATCGTATTTTCCACAGGGAAGGCGGTGGTTTACGAGATAGCAAAGTTCATAATCACATAACTAATAATGTACCAAGGTCTAAACAGGGGTAAGGATAATAATAAGGGGTAGTAGTGACAACACAACCAGAGCAACCCAATCTAACACTAGAACTAAGCCTAGGCTAAACAGGGTTAAGAAGAGAGCCGAGATGGGCCCTTATGTACTTCTTATATTCCTGCTCATGCAACACATACAAGTCTAAGCTCTATGTCAACCTGGAACAAGGGGGGTAACCAGCAGGGCTGTCACCACCTACCGGCATTCCTTCTACCAGGCAATCAAGGCTATCTACCGTAGAACAAAGAGGATTAGGCACAGCAGGGCTGTCACCACCTACCGGCAAACCCCCCTACTAGGACACGTGGCACTAAGGCGATTAAGTCCCCAATGCCAGTCCTAGGGTCACGTGACAATAAGGCAATTAAGTCCTCACTGCCAGACCTTCTCTTGTTCAAGCAGACAACCAAACACCCAAAGCTGTTTATCAACCTAAGCACCATGCTCACATTGCTAAACAGTACTCTCGATTCCCACGGGACTTTGACCCTTCGGATCATCAAGTCAGGAATAAGAGTACACCTAATCCTGACCCGACGGATCAACAGATCAAGTGCTAGAACATGCATGACTCTGACCCTACGGATCATCAAGTCAATGGGTGAGACATGCGTAACTCTAACCCTGCGGATTAACAAGCTACGATCTATATCGCACATAACTCTAACCCTACGGATTAACAAGTCATGGGCCCGAGCATGTCTCACCACTTCATGCATGAATCGAGTGTAAGGACATAAATAAATGAATAAAGGCATGTCAAGCATGAAGCAACCAATCATGACTAGATAATAACCACATAGAAAGCACATGATCATCATACTAGTACAATCATAAGGCATGAGGAATAAAGAAGATAATTCTATTGGGGTGGACCTTGATACTTACTTAATATGAGATGAACGACGAACGAACGATGAACGAACAACGAACGAACGTCGAACAATATATTATTAGCAAGTATCCTCAAGATACAAGATTGGGCTAAGTCCTAACAAAGGGAGGACATCCCTCTCCTCTACCAAACTCTCCCCTCTAATCCTCTACAGCCTAGAGACTAGTCTAATGCTAGAGATTGGATTCCTCTTGGTGTCAATGTGTGTTGTCTTGTGGTGTGTCTTGAGAGAGGGAGGGGTGCCCCTTTATTTATAGCCTTGGAAGGTCGGCAACTTTGAGGCGGTTCCCGAGGTCGGTGGAATTTAATGCAGGGGGAACCGACCTCCAGAGGTCGGTTGTGAACCGCCAGAGAAGAGTGGGCCAGGGGGGCCTCCCTGGCAGGTCGGCCGACCTGGCCAGAGGGGGTCGGCCGACCTGGCCTGGGCCCCACTGGGCCTGATCCTCCTCTGGCTCCTTCCTCTGGCTATGTATGTGCCCAATCCACTTGCATTGTTTGGTCTTGAAGCCTGGTTCTGTGGTTTTGGGCTTTTGGACTAAATTCTTTAGTCCGGGAAAATCCGTCGATTGCAAAGTCCATGTTTAGTGCATGTTTTCCCCTGTTTTTATATGAATTGCACCTGCACTCATAATTTCACCAAGACTAGTGGAATTTGTTAGAAATAAGCCCTATGTCTACCCTTGGTGATGGTGTTAGGTTCCAAAAGGTGCATAAAGTTGACGGTAAAAAAGGGTCGTAAGGACCGTCAACAGTCGTTTAAAGTCCGACAAGCGAAGACTTCTCCACCGGGTTTAGCTTGATGACGAGGATCCCGCCTCTGGAGATGGAGGCATAGAGGAATTCACCTTTGGTTGCCACACTTGTTTCTTCTTCTTAGGAGTAGGTGGCTTGTTTGACTTCGTCATGGACTTCTCGGACTTTGGGACGGGCTTTTCCAATTTTGGAGTGAGTTTCTTAGCCCATAGTCCCGGCCACTTCATCACAGGTTTCTTGTCAACCTTGCTGAATAAAAGGTTCTCTCTTTCAAGATATTCCTTCACGAAGACAATGAGGCTGTCCTTCCTGCGGGGTCTCACTTCGACTTCTCGGATATTTTGTTCATTTGGTCCATACTTGATTGTGATCATGGAGCAATGCTCGGTCTTGGGCTGAAAGTGAAATCTTTCCCTTCTCCCATTGAGATGGAGACGGATTTCTCCATTCATCACATCAATATTAGCGCCAGCGGCTCTCAAGAAAGGTATCCCCAAGATAAGTGGAGTTTCCTTGTCCACCACCATTTGCAACACTACGAAGTTAACGGGGATGAAGCAGCCTCGGATTTTCACCGGGACGTCCTCAATAACTCCCATAGGACGACGAGTGGTAGAATCGGCGAGTTGAAGCCGCATGGTTGTGGGAGTTAGACCCACGTAGCCCAAGTTGTCGAAGACTGCCTTCGGCATGATGCTCACACTAGCACCAAGATCGCATAAAGCACGGCTAAAGTGTTGACTTCCAATTTTGTAAGGAATGGTGGGAAGTCCATGATCCATAGATGAGCGTGCCTTGTTCTTCCCTTTATGATTATCCTCACAAGAGAACATTTCTCCCCTTGTGGTGATAGCATTGACTTTCTCTATGGGTGGTTCAGGTTGTCCCAGAATTTGCCCAGAACTCGAGGTAGGAACAAGAGCAGCAAGTTGAGCTATTTGGGTTTCTATCATTTTGTTGAAGCTCAACTGATTCTTGAAAGTAGAAGATAAATCCTCTATCTTGAAATTAATACTCTCAAGATTTTTTTCATTGGCAGCAAGCTTCTTGTTGATAGACTCGTTGATCTTTGCTTGGCCATTAACTAGATCTCTCAAGGGAGGTTGGTTGTTGTAACTAGAAAAGTTGTTACCTCCTTGATATTGTGGACGGTTTTGATTGAAACCTTGCCCACCGTTTGGACGATACCCATTGTTGTTGTTCATATAGCATGCTTCTTCTTGGGTATGTGTGGGGCAATTAATCCCCATGTGGCCAATGTCACCACATTCTTCACACGTCATGCGTGAATCAATGGCACGAACGGTGCCTAAGTCCTTGAAATCGTCCAATCACTTGAGAAGTTGTTCAACCTTGATGGTGAACATATCAACTTCTTTCACAGGGTGCACGCCTTTAGAGCGTGTTTGGAGCCTTTCATCGCTCCACCCTTGATTTGAAACCATCTTCTCAATAAGTTCTTTAGCTTCATCAATAGTTTTAGAGAAGAAAGCCCCTCCAGCAGCGGCATCCATATGTCCACAGGTTGTAGGTGTCAAACCATTGTAGAAATGTTGAAGGATAAGCCATTCTTCCATACCATGGTGTGGACAGGCGGATATGTATTCTTGAAGCCTTTCCCATGCCTCGGCGATGGATTCATTGCTTGATTGCTGGAAGCTTGATATTCTTCCTCGAAGAGCATTGGTTTTGCCCAACGGGAAGAACTTAGAGAGGAACGCAGATGAGCATCGATCCCAAGTGTCAATAGCAGCACGGTTGGCATAAAACCATTGTTTCGCCTTCCCAAGGAGTGAGAAGGGGAACAATCGGAGTCGGATAGCATCTTGATTGACTCCAGGGGTTGCAGACGTGTTGCATATCTCAAGGAACTGTTGGAGATGAGTATTGGCGTCCTTAGTAGCTTTTCCACAAAAGGGAATAGCTTGCACCATTGTAATTAGGCTGGCTTTGATTTCAAATCCTGCCTCTCCAGCGTTGACATTGGGCCCAATAGGCACATTGGCAACGGAGGGAGCACAGTAATCGCGAAGGGTATTTTCGGTAGCCATGATAATTGGAGATTGAAGTGCGGGAGATGCGGGCTCGCTTGGCGCAAGTCCTTGTGAGGAAGTGTCGACGCGTGATCGGGTCTTTCTCACAAGTGACTCTGGATTATCATCAAAGTTTTGCGGCAAGTGTTGACGGTCGTTATATCATACTTTCGACCGTCACATAGCTCAATGAATAAGAAAGAAAATGCACTCCTTACTTGCATTTTATTTATGAATAACCTATTTCCACATGTACCTCTAGTTGTAAGTGTGTAGCTGGAAAACAGGGAATATCCAGGTGCATCCATGTCCCACGGCAACAAATCCAACACTTCCATAAATCGACGATTGCCACGGGTATGCAATCCCAAGATTAAAGGCCAAATCCAACCCAAACTCCACATCTGAAGGCCAATGCACCTGGATCAGAAGACTAAAGGCCAGAGGGGAGCCACCTGCCAAAGCCCAGCCCAGGAGGGGCCAGGCCCAGGTCGGCTGACCCCCCTAGCCGGGTTGGCCGACCTGCTGTGGAGCCCCCGTGGGCCCATCTTTCTATGGCGGTTTGCCACCTACCTCTAAAGGTCGGTTCCACCTGCAATTAATGCTACCGACCTACGGAACCGCCTCCAGGAACCGACCACCAAGTCTATAAATAAAGGGGTACCCCCCTCCTAGAGAAACACACCACTTGAGGCTCATTCCCTCTTCCTCCTCACCTTAGAGCTAGAGGCTGTTTAGGTAGAGCTAGGCTAAGTAGTGGGCTGCCCTTGTGCTCCCAAGTCCCTTGGAGAATTGGGTATGTTCTTGTATCCTTCTCTTGTAAGACTTGATCTTTATCAATGATTCATCGTTTATCATATACTAGTTGTGTACTTATGTTGTTCATCCGTAATCTAGTTGTTTTCTTGGATGAGCGTTCATCGTTCATTCATGTTCGTTCATCGTTCATCGATGAACATTCGTGGGCATTCATCGGGCGTTCTTCCTTCGTTCATACTCGATCACCGATTAGGAATGACCGTTCTTATTCGTTCCTCGTTCATCGCTCGTTCTTGAGCGATGAACGCTTATGCATAACGTAGTACTAGATTTGATCCTTGACTGGTTTAGACTAGTTTGGCTAGTTGTTTGTGACTAGATATCGGGTTCATTGTCCCGAAAGGGAAGCTCTAGGTTTACCGCCCTGCGGGGTGCCTCGAGGGATCTAGAGTTATGGCGAGTGATGCTAGCATGGTGCTAGATTCATTTCCCATCCTTGTTTGTGCATGTGCCCCATGGTTTGTAGAGGTAGGTGGCAGGTGGTGACAGCCCTGTCCATCCTTCCGTAATCCTCCACGTTTGGGTATGGCATAGGAGTTTATACAAAAGGCCAGCGTGGCATGGCAGACCAGGGCTAAACCGGATCTCCCGATGATCTCTAGCCATAGGCTCTTAGCTCTCACTAGTGTAAGCCTGACGTAGGTAGAATTCTAGTATGCTATATGATAACGTACATTAGGAGTAGCACCCGTTAGTTAGTTTTGCTCCTGCCTAGACTTGCCTCTCGCCTTTTATTTGAGAGTGGAATCCTCTGTGTGTGTCGCACTATCCAATATATATCTTTCGTCGATTCTCCGGTGAGGTCAGCCAATCAGAGGGCTCCAATTAACACAGGCCAATACGCACCTCGTAGACACTTTATGCCTGGGAGGAAAAATGATCTCAAGGGTATCGCTGTCATTTAACCTCAAAAACATGACGGAGACTAACGCTGTATGGTTTTTCCTTCCGTAGTCCGTCTCGTTTCCAGCGGCCCTTTCCCTTTTGCCGCCGCCAAGAGAAAGAAATCTCCGGCGAGGTGCGGACGATGTCAGGTGACCGCGACGAATCCGCCGCGCCAATAAGCCAGAAGCTGCTGGTTCTTCCCACAGCGTTCCTTCAGAAGCGAGATGCGTGCCGCCCCATGGGCGACTTCGCCGGAAACTGATTCCCGAGATTGGGATGGAGGGAGAGAGAGAGAGAGAGAGAGAGAGAGAGAGAGAGAGAGAGAGAGAGAGAGAGAGAGAGAGAGAGATGTTTAAGCCACCGGCGAAATGCATGGCTTAGGTAGCGGCGGCCAGAACCTTCTTGTTGTGCTCTCCAAAATTTCATAAATCTGTTCTTGTGTATGTGCAGGAGCATGAGTTCTGACGACCAGTCCAGCCGCTGGCCATCTCCCAGATTTTGCAGCATGGTAAGCTGAATCTCGATCCCCACTGCCATGGGATCTGTACGAGTATCTGTTCTGAAAAAATTTAAATCTGATTGGCAATATAATTGCTGGAAATTGGTCTGGATTAGCCAAGTATCTTAAATGCATAAAACTTTTATGAAAGTGGAGTGCCCTGGCGACTGTTACATTAACCATGATACTGTCTTTTTGCTGCCACATTTTCATTAATATAGCTGTTGTTCCGCAAACAGATTCTTCTCCCACATTTTTTTTGATGCTCACCGGAATTTTATTTGTCAGTCAAGCACACATAGAGATTCAGAAATATAGATGTGGATGAAGAAATCACTTCTTGCTGAGCCCCCATTCCTCTCCTGCTGTACAGTACAGAAATAAGTTTACCCTTTCTAATGACAGTACAGAAATTTATTTTCAGCAGCAAAAAGAACACGATAGAAAAATCTGGCAATGGAGGCAGAAACCAGGAAACTTTGACCATGTGGAACTTGGCCGCAGAAGACGACTTGGTGAGGTTTCCTGAATTTGGATGGAAGAGATCAAACAACACACATCTGTGGAAGATGTGAAAGAAGAACATCACATCATGTCTTTGTAGAACCAGATTTCAGTAGCAGAGTTCTGTATGGAATGGTTTGGCTGGCATTATATTCTGAACAACTTTAGCTATATTGCTATTCTTTGCCATCAGATGAAAGAATGCGGAGGTGAAAGAACACACATTGAAATGACACATATCAGATGAAAGAAGAGGTGACAGAACTCATATGTCAGGAACACACATAAGGCAAGAGAAGAGCCTCATGTCTTTGAGAAGTTTTTCTATTGCCATTTTTGTCAGTGTACATGCTCTTCTTTTATTAATATATTTTTGAGATATATCCTTGAAAAGGATCAGTGTTTTGACAGTCAGATATCAGGCCAAAATGAAAGATATGGTGATGGTGAATATGTCGTCGTGTGTAAGTTCACCGCTGACGATGTCCTTGTCCTTCGAGACCTGTATTGGGACTGCTAAGACATGGTCTGCTTCAGAAAGCTGATCGTGGACCTCGATGTTATGCCTGTGGCCACCATCATCAGTAGAGGTATGGTGATCTTTTCCGGCCGATCCTCTTTCTCGTGCGGATACATCTTAGCACACAGGTGTGGATAACTGATAGAGAATTTCACAGCTGCTGGGAATATCAGAGTATCAATTCCCAATTCAGACTGTGGTCTACCTACTCCAAAGGGCTTCCTATATATGTGCACCCACGGGAAGCAAACTTGCAGATATCAATATCACTATTTCTGATTTTCCTTTAAGTTGTATTTCATAAGAAAGAGCATCATTCAAAACTATTGAATATTTTTGCAGGACCAAAAGGATTGAAAATTGAAAATGTTACCAGATACTCGGCATTTTGAAAATTTTCTTACATTGATATTAACTTTTTGAGGTTGAATTATGTGAAGCATCACAGTAGAATCTTTAGTTTCTAATATCCCACTCAGTAAACGAAGTGATTGGACTGATCATATTACAGTTTGTTGACTGAAATTTACCACAGGCACTGTCCATATGTAAGAACTGTAAAATATTAGTGTGATTTTGTTTAATATAATTCCACAGTAGCTTGCAAACTGTTTAACTAACTATAGGCTATTGAAATAATGAATTGTTGTGAATCCTATAAATACGCTTTTTTCTGATTATTGAAATATCAATATTATCGTAAGTTTGAAATCCCAACAAGTCGTGTAGTTAATAAGTGGTGCTAATATGATAGTGGAGGTAGCAGATGTTTCAGTCACAGCTGAAACAATTAATCTCTGAATATTCCATGACCTAGAAACAAAAGTTGCATTAATAATAATTGTCCTATCCACTGATCTGTAAAAACATTCCGAATTCTAAGTTGTTGGTTTTTGCAATCAGTATGCACATTATCCATAACTTGCAGGATAGATTAGCCTTAAATGCCTTTGTTCATTATTATTCCAGTGAAACAACTGAACATAACTTATTGCTGAAGGTCAGAGAGAGAGAGAGAGAGAGAGAGAGAGAGAGAGAGAGAGAGAGAGAGAGAGAGAGAGAGAGAGAGAGAGAGAGAGAGAGAGAGAGAGAGAGAGAGAGAGAGAGAGAGAGAGAGAGAGAGAGAGAGAGAGAGAGAGATGGGAATAACATAGCAAGGAAAGCTGGGTTCGTGTTATGGTCCTTTGGGAAAACTGGAACAGTGGAACTATGTTAGAATTACTGCAAATAAGAATTTAAGCATGAGACTCAGCCCCCACTCAATCGTGATGAGGACAACAAATTGTCACACTATATGGACTAATAAATCTTGGTATATATCGACCACTTTATTGTGTGAGGGCAAATAAAAGGGATAAAGTCAAACAAAATAAGGACATGAATCTTTTTGCGTAAACCATTGTAAGACGAGGTTAAACCATCATCCGTGCGCTTTAGAATCAGTGAACCAAACATCTGGCTTACAATAATGTTTATATTCGTGTAAACCATGTTCATAAACCCATCATGTGTGTGAACCAATATAAGGCAAAAATTCTCTTAAGTTCGGTGGCGTCAAACATCTAGTTCACAAAAATGTTGTATATTCGTGTAAACCATGCCCCCTAATAGATCAGTAGGGCAGCCTCACATCTGACTTACACACAAATTGGACATTTGTGTAAACCATGTCCGTAAACCTACACAGGTTGTGACATGTTGTGTGTAAACCCGATATCAGAACGATTACTCATTGGGCACCGAAAATATGGTTTACTCATACATCACTCTGGTTTACTTCTGATAAATTTTTTTTGTGCCTTCGATGGCTTACAATGGTTCTGACAGGTTGTGCGTAAACCTAACGTCCGAACGGCTAATCCTTGGCAAGTATAATGATGCCACGCTCTTGGGGCGTTCTTATTTACTAATAGCCAACTTTAGATTGGTTCGATAGTTAGTTTACAAGAGACCATGTTGTACGGCATGTTGGTTTACAAAGGTTGCGTTGCGGATTATCCATCATGCCAGGATGGTTTACGCAGAACAGTGTATGGAGCTACCTCGCAGCGTCACACATGGGGAAGCGTTATTTACTTTGTGGTCGTGAGTTACACCAGTTTGTGACATATATATTGTTCGTAAACCTCATGTCACAAAGATTGTTCCCTGGTCACGGGAACGATGCTTTACTCATGCATCACGCTGGTTTACTCCAAAGTACCCTTTAGTTGGTGCCTGGTTTACGCACCACTGAGCACTACAGTCTATCAGGTTGATAGGCAAATTGTGTCATCCATGCGTAATCCATGAGTCCCTTGTCTTCATGGTTTATATGGCATCATGTAGTGACGCCCTGCTGGGTCACACATCGACATCATTTACTTAATCAGCTTTGATGTCATGGTTTACACCGGTTGAAAAATGTTGTGCATCAACTAAATGTTCAATGACCATTCCCTTAGGCACGAGGAATACATGAATGACTCAAAATAAGTTAGAAAAATACACTTAGTTTAGTCTTTTTGTTTTCTGAGATTTTCCAATCTCTGTAAATATTTGCCAACCTTGTACATATGCACATACAAAAATCTATAAAATGAGATATCAGTAGGGGCCTCCCCTCCTGTTTTGCTAAAAAAAAGTAAGAAAAATACCATTTCTATTTATAATATTTAAAGTATTACAAGGAAACAATAGTGAAATCAGATTAGATTTGAGTGGCCTATCACTCAAATGTTTAAACACTAGTACAGATGGCACACGAAAGAACCATAGGAACTTTAAACACGGATTTATTAAATTCATGGATCTGCCAGCACCTCTAATCTGAAGTTCAATACGTCAAGGTGTGACTTGCTCATAGATCAAGATAAACAATATATTCAGAAGCACTGTATTAGAAGTGAAGAATTCATTATAAGTTATATTGCCAAGAAGGATTCAAAATAACTGAACTGGCATACAACATTTGACTTGTAGGTGCTATTTCAAAAGGACAGGCAATCATTTAGGTTAGTCATTTCTATCCTGCCCTAACAGCATTTCATTGACCAATAGTCCTTTACAACAGTTTGTGCTCTGGCTTTAGATCAATTTGCAAAGACTGCAAACCTCACAATATTTACTCACTAAGTGAAGTTTTAAGGTCATGTCTTTTCAGTATGCACTCACTATATAAGTCATGTTCACGTTACCATTGACTTGCCTCCAGAACAGGCCCTCAAGAGATCCAATAATGAGATGCTAATTGATGGTTTGTAACAAATACCCATACTTGAAAAACAGGTCAGTGGCCATATATGCAATTGCAATGACTGAAAAAAACAAATTGAGGAAAAGAACATCTCACACAAATGAGAAGTGAATTTTAGTAATTCCACAAATTGGATTCTAGTTAGATGAAGTTATAGCTTTTCCCAAGATAAAATAGAATGAACAATCTCCAGGATGCTGCAGAGATCGCAACCCTCTATCTGCTCTTATTCACCTTCTTTGCGACACCTTCATATGCAATGTAACCATTATGAACGGGCAAAAAATGGCCCTGTCGAGAAGGTGGAGGCGTATTCAACCATCTTTTATGATTTATTGAATGAAATCACCACTGCATGTTCACTCTAACATTTTTGCTTTCGTCTGTCATGTGCTGTCAAAGCACCTCACAATCTCTTTTTTTTTTTTGAAAGACCACCTCACAATCTCTGGAAAGTGGTGTACCGAGAAACACAATGAATTGGGAAAGCAATAAGGAAAATATATAGGAATATACGAAACATGTAGCAGGCAGGACTGAACTGATTCAGTAATCTGTAAAGCAATTCATCCAGATAGAACCAATAGACCTCAATCAATTCCACCTAGCAAGTAAAAAATTTCCTAGTCCTCTGCACTTATTTCTCTGGTGAGAACAGAAACAATAGAACTCAATTTTTTCTCCCAAATGAGGGGACGCTGGTAGCGTTGTCCAAGATTAATTACCAGATTATTACAGAACAATATGGTCAACCATTTTCACATACCGTGCAATAGCAGTGATAGAGCAAAAGCATTGTCTCGTCTCACTAGGGGAGCAGTTTACCACAGCAGATCCATCGCCATGGATTTCTTTTTCTGTATCCTCATAGCATCGTTGATTAAATGATTAGGACATCAATATCACTGGCTTCACGCATTTATGCACTGCGTTTGTGAAGAACAGAAACGCCCAAGGAACATCAGAAACTGCACAGGAAGATCCATGAAGCAGTCCGACGTCCAGCTACTGCCTGTGCAGCCGCCGCCTGGTTCCCCTACGCCCGTAAAATAGTCATAGGCTCCCACCACCGCCGGCGCATCCAGTGCCCAGTATGCTCCCCCGGCTCTTTGCGGCCAGATCTGGCGATCCACGTCTCTCGTCTGCCCGAGAACATCGCTGGGTTCTGGCCTGCAGCCGGATGGCCATGGAGCCTCCTCTACTCCATCTAGCATCTCGTATTGTCACATCTCAAGCAACGAGATTAGAGCAGTGTGCCAGCTTTGCTTTGGAAGGGGCGGCCTGGATGGCTTGAGTGGGGATGGAGGCGGAGCTAGGCTTCAGGAGGAAGGAATTGGGAGAAGAAAGAGCAGGAGGGTCCTGGGAGGGAGTCGGAGCAGCACCCGCTCATGCGTCGCATAAGCACTTGCGGCGCCGGCCGGTTTAGCCGCGGTTGCGCAGTTGCAGCAGTCAAATTTCTCGCCGGCGTCATTGCCCAGAGAAACCTAACGGAGGCTGGTATATACTCCGTTAGTACCCCCCTGCGTCTCTGTTACAAAACTGTTTACTAAAATACCCTTCTTTATGAAAGGCCCACATTTATTCTGTGACTAGCACCGCACTCAGGTCAGCCAATCAGATTAATCCGGGCAACGTTTATGCCGACCGCACCAGAGAATCACTCTATATCTTTATCACTTACCCCTGCATTGGATTGTGGGTTTATCTTTCATTGTAATCTATTGAGCATAAGTACTACTGTTGACCATGTCTTTGGGAAAATATAAATCACGATACCCCAGAATACTCTTGGGTGAAATGCTACAACGGGTTATCTGTGCGCTTGCGGATCCTCTTATCATGGGAATGCCTATAGGACATCTCTAGCACTCCTTGCTAGTGGTGGGCTATCTGGCAATATTCTTGCAAGACTCATTAACCCAAATATCGGTGTACCGTAAGGAACGCCAACAAGTATTTCTGGCACCGTTGCCAGGGAAGACATTGGTTAACAAGAGTACAATGATTGCTCATGGTTGCACGTGATGTGACTTAACCACTGCCCATGCAGGCTAACCTTGATCTGTTTTCTCTTTGATGTGAAAACAGGATAATGTATGAGCGGATTCAACTTGCCGCAAAACTTTGTTGATAATCCAGTGTCACTTGTGAGAAAGACCCGATCACGCGCCGACACTTCCTCACAAGGACTTGCGCCAAGCGAGCCCGCATCTCCCGCACCTCAATCTCCAATTATCATGGCTGCTGAAAAGACCCTTCACGATTACTCTGCTCCCTCCATTGCCAATGTGCCTATTGGGCCCAATGTCAATGCTGGAGAGGCAGGATTTGAAATCAAAGCCAGCCTAATTACAATAGTGCAAGCTATTCCCTTTTGTGGAAATGCTACTGAGGACGCCAATACTCATCTCCAACAGTTCCTTGAGATATGCAACACGTCTGCAACCCCTGGAGTCAATCAAGATGCTATCCGACTCCGATTGTTCCCCTTCTCACTCCTTGGGAAGGCGAAACAATGGTTTTATGCCAACCGTGCTGCTATTGACACTTGGGACCGATGCTCATCTGCGTTCCTCTCTAAGTTCTTCCCGTTGAGCAAAACCAATGCTCTTCGAGGAAGAATATCAAGCTTCCAGCAATCAAGCAATGAATCCATTGCCGAGGCGTGGGAAAGGCTTCAAGAATACATATCCGCCTGTCCACACCATAGTATGGAAGAATGGCTTATCCTTCAACATTTCTACAACGGGTTGACACCTACAACCCGTGGACATACGGATGCCGCTGCTGGAGGGGCTTTCTTCTCTAAAACTATTGATGAAGCTAAAGAACTTATTGAGAAGATGGTTTCAAATCAAGGGTGGAGCGATGAAAGGCTCCAAACACGCTCTAAAGGCGTGCACCCTGTGAAAGAAGTTGATATGTTCACCATCAAGGTTGAACAACTTCTCAAGCGATTGGACGATTTCAAGGACTTAGGCACCGTTCATGCCGTTGATTCACGCATGACGTGTGAAGAATGTGGTGACATTGGCCACATGGGGATTAATTGCCCCACACATACCCAAGAAGAAGCATGGTACGTGAACAACAACAATGGGTATCGTCCAAACGGTGGGCAAGGTTTCAATCAAAACCGTCCACAATATCAAGGAGGTAACAACTTTTCTAGTTACAACAACCAACCTCCCTTCAGAGATCTAGTTAATGGCCAAGCAAAGATCAACGAGTCTATCAATAGGAAGCTTACTACCAATGACAAAAATCTTGAGAGTATTAATTCCAAGATAGAGGATTTATCTTCTACTTTCAAGAATCAGTTGAGCTTCAACAAAATGATAGAAACCCAAATAGCTCAACTTGCTGCTCTTGTTCCTACCTCGAGTTCTGGGCAAATTCCGGGACAACCTGAACCACCCATAGAGAAAGTCAATGCTATCACCACAAGGGGAGAAATGTTCTCTTGTGAGGATAATCATAAATGGAAGAACAAGGCAAGCTCATCTATGGATCATGGACTTCCCACCATTCCTTGCAAAATTGGAAGTCAACACTTTAGCCGTGCTTTATACGATCTTGGTGCTAGTGTGAGCATCATGCCGAAGGCAGTCTTCGACAACTTGGGCTACATGGGTCTAACTCCCACAACCATGCGGCTTCAACTCGCCGATTCTACCACTCGTCGTCCTATGGGAGTTATTGAGGACGTCCCGTGTGACACCCCGTGTCACTGATTTCCAACCAGTTCAAAGAACTCCAACTGAACAGAACGCAAAAATAAAAAACCATTCAAATTTCAAAATCAAATGATCAAATAATTGTGAAACCTAAGCTTGTGAAGGAATTTATGGTGATTTTAGAAATTCATTTGCTAGCTCAAATAAATGCTCAAAGTTTAAAGAGTAGCCAAATTTGAAATGCAACCATTTGAAATTCCTTTGGATTTCAGATGTGCATGTTGGCCAGATGAAAGAGCTCATTGAGATCTTTCCAACAATATCAAATTTGCAGTTTTTGGAGTTTGTTTGATACTCCAAATTGTGTTCCAAAGTTTGGGGAAAATTCTGGTTTGAATAATTCCGAAAAATTGAAAGATGCTGTGGAGCCCACCTGTCATCCTCGTCACTCTCGCTGAAGACGTCGGAACGCCGCCTCCGCGTGTCCGCCGGCGTATGGACAGCGCCGCGGCGCCCCTGGCCCGCTCCCGACTGCGTCGCGACGTCAAGAACGCGTCCTCCTGCTCTCCCCGGCCTCTCTCTCCATTTCTTCGCCCCGGTCTCCCCAAACCCTAGCTCCACCATTGCCGCATTGAGCTCAAGCTCGAGCTCGCCCATGTTCATCGCCGTTGAGCAAGCCTCGGCCCAGCCATCCCCAAGTCGAGCCCTTTCCGACAAGTGGCTAAGTCGCCATGGCCTCGGACGCTGCAATTCCGCAATGAATCGCAAGGATTCGGTCGTCATCTCCAAGCACGGCAGCCGCTCCCCATCCGCCTCGTCGTGCAATACTCCGCCTCCGGTGAGTCCTCGGTCAATTACTCGCTAGGGAAGCTCGCACTCCTTGTCGCGCACCTCCCTGACCCATTTTGCCCGCGTCCTCGTCACTCAGGTTGTCGGAATCAAGATTTTCCCCACCGCCAGTCGCCACCGTCGCACCCGCAGTTCAACGTCGACGACCACCCTACACTCTTCCTCGTCGTCAACCATGCCGGCTCCGAGAACGACCTCGCCTACGTGAAGCTCCCCGGCCAAACCAAGTTCGTTCCGGACCTCTCCGTTGCCGTCTCAACGCCGCCGAAGCTCTGCCCCTCGTCGCCGATCGTCGCTGACCATGCTCCGGCCACCCCCGCGCTTGACCGTGACCCTAGGTGAGCTCGCCACTTTCCCCGCTACCTTCTCATGCCCACCGTTTTCCGAAACGCCGCCGGAATCCATTCTCCGGCGAGCGCGCCGCCCCAACTCCGGCGGGTGCACCGTGGGCCACAACTTCAGGATCCCGTGTGTCAACACCGGATCCAGTGCGGAGCCCCGTGTAGCCTATGGTGTGTCTTTGGATATGATTGGTTGGATCTGGTGTGGCCAGCCCTGATCCGGTGCGGCCAGACTTTGTGTCACTCTGTGTGGCCCTCGTCCTATTGGTCCGCACATTTTTAAATTCTTTTCCGAATTAGTTAATTCGTTAATCCCCTCAGAAATTCCCAGAAAATTGTAAAATACATAATAAATCGTATACAACTCATAAAAATACAAATCCAACTTTGTTGGATTCCTTGTACTCTGTTCTGTCCAACGAAAATGTCAAAGCACACAGTACTCTTTATCTGTTTTTCGTACCAAAGCAAATGTGCAAATGTTGTTTAATTCATAATAAATTACCTGTTGCTCCATAAATCCAGAAATCTTGCATGCTTGTTAAGATGCTAATAAACTACTTACAGAACATTTTACCACTATAATATGATGTTTATTTATTTTCTTATGATTTAAATCGTGTTCTGCATTGTTTAAATTATTATAAATAATCTGTAAAGCAAAAATTCATCAAACCTCACCATAAATCACTTCCAGTGGTGGCTTCCATCAGAAAAATGCCACTGGACCTAAACAAATTCTCGAAGTACAGTTAACTAACTAAGCAACTTAAATTAATTAAGTAATTAACTTAAACAAGAGTCAATGAAGGAAACACTCCAGACGAAAGTAATTAAACAAATTAATCATTTGCACTTACAGTGTAAATGACTGTCCTATAAAGAAATACATTTTAATTGCATCATGTTATTGCATCTAACTTGTATTTCCTTGTCATGGCATATAGCTCTCGAGGAGATTCATGAGCAGGTGGAGGACCAGGATGCTGAGCCGCTCAGGAGGAGCCACTGACTGATCGTTGCTGACTATGCTAGTGATAGCGTCATTCTTGAGCCAAGCTGTAACGCCCAGGAAAAAAACCTTTTGTTATTGGGCTTAATTAGGGAGTTAATTGGGTAGTAAACAAGGCCCAATGGAGTGAGAGAAAACTGAAACGTCTCCTGATCTGCAACCCACGTCCCAGCCCCTACGACCGGTCATTTCTTCTCCCATCGATCGATCCCAATACGGAGAAAACAGGAGCGCCGCCGCCTAGTCGTCTTCCTCCATAGGGCACAGCGATCCCTGCTGCCATTGATCTCCTTGCAAGGCACGGTAAGGCAAAAAGGATTCCTGCTAGCCTCCTTCATCTTGTTCCCGTTTTGCTAGTCTCACATCACTGCTGGGTAGGACGAAGAGGAGCACCCTGGTCCTGCAGTAGGAACGTGAGACATTGCAGACTAGAGAGGGAAAAGGGTCGTGTAGGAAGGAGACCATCCAGCAATCGTGTTGGCTGTTGAAGGTAATGAACCGATTCCTTCCCCTCCAGATTTTCCCCTTAGCAGAGGGTTTCAAGGTTGAAGATTAGGGGCAAACCTCGCCATCGAGGTCGCTGCACGCGATGCTCTGTTGCAGTGTTTGTTCAGGCTGTGCAGTAGCAGTTTGGTCACGTTTTGGAGGGTCTTATGGGTAGAATCTGAACATCTTGCGAACATGAAAGTTGTAGAGAGTTTCAATACCTTTTCATAGAGTGCTTAAACGCCTAATTTGGTTCATCAGATATGGAGATACGATTTTCTGAATATCAGCTGTTCGCATAGTAGCGAGAAACCTGAATGCCTGTTTTGTTCGTCAGTTTAAACCCTCATACAGTCAGATTTAATTTTTGCGTTCAATAGAAATCTTGTAGATATTTTTCTGTACATGATCTTAGTGTGCTCATTTATCCTTTTATCTGTTGTATAAAAATAGTTATGAAAATGTTAAGCCGACTGTTCTGTGAAGACAGTTTCCGCTGTTAAGGGACTGTTTCGGGTTTCTTTGCAAACGACCATAGGAGCGCTTTACATTCAGTTTTTATATGATGATGTGTTTTTAAATATGCCGTTGCTACTGTTGAATCAGGTGGTAGCACTTCTAATCCTTGATTTGGCGAGTTCTCTTCATCGTCTTCGGTTAAGAGGCAAGTAACGTAGGGGATGTGGCAATCGCTATGTCTATATGCATGTTTTGCATCTTTTCTGAATAAAATGGCAAACACAACAGAGATTCTATCAAATTTCTTTACTTCTCGCTGAACCATTGATGATTGATGATTGTTTATTTGATTTTAATCAGTGATGCATGAAGATTGATTGTCAAACTCAATATGTCTTATGCTTAACACTTGGATCAGTTTTATCTATGTCGTTTATATTACTCCATCAATGATTTTGTCTTGTACTGATTGCGATCAGCGATATTATGCATACTTGTCGTTCACATGCATACATATGCATTAATCCATCTGAAGTTTAAAGGCCTGTCATTGCCATCGTGCATGACTAGTACCGGTACATGAAGTTGCATGAGAGGTTGGCATCGTCCAACATAAAACTCTCACTGAAGTTGCATCATGGCATGCATACATTCTTGTTAATCGTCGGAGGATGTTAAATTATCATGGAGATTGTGATATCTTGTATTTGAAGAATTATGGATGGTCGATTCATATCTTATCGTTTAATTGAAAGTGTACCTTTGGTTGTTTATTGCTTCTCATGTTGGCTGCTCATTATTCACTTGTTTTAAAACTAATAAACAACCATGTGTGAGATATGTGTATATTCATAGCCGTTGCTTGCTGAGTTTATCTCACCCCTTTCATCTTTCCAGGTGCTAATGAATAAAGCGAGCATGATGGGCATGGGGAGTAGCTGGTTTACACGTGCACACATGTTTGGGTCTTGGATCTTTAGTTTTCTTTTGTTTAAGACTTTGAGTTTGTAATAACGCTTTGACCTTTTGGAGCTTCGATCACCTTGTTGCACGTTGCGTTAGCGTGATGCTTAATAGAGTACTGTTGATGGCTTCTCTCGTTGTCCTTTAAGCATTTCTTTTTGTGTTATATTCTTTGTTTTAGAGTAGGGTGTTACAGTTGGTAATCAGAGCAGGTTTTAGATCCTTGGAAATAATATTAAATTGACACACTTTGCACATATAGGAAGGGGTATGGGATATGCATTGCATTGCATGCGCTTTTGTTTCTTTATATGTCTAACTTGCTTTTTTTTTCCGCTGCTGTATAATAGTCATCTATTGTTTGTTGCATGGTGCTTGTCGTGTATTCCTTTTAGTTGTGATATATGGTTGCCTTTTATGATATAAATATGAGGCTTATTGAATTGTTAATGTTGTAGAGATGCCACCTAAGACGAGGGGTCGTGGTCGCTCGGCTACGACTAGAGGTCGTGGCACTACTCGTGCCCGTACGACCAGAGGTCATGGCGCCAATCAGGACGATGCTGAGGACGTTGAGTCCCATCAGCCAGTGGCTGGTGATCAAGTGAATTTGTTGGCAACGTTAAGGGAGATAAATACTGAGCTAAGGGCTTTGAGACAGGGAAGACAAGCTGGAGCTGCTGCAGTTGGTGGTGGTGATATTGGGACAGCTGCTGGTGGAGCTGCTAGTGGTGTGTCTCTTCAAGGGTGGGTTGGTATGAAACTGGAAACCTTTGATGGATCGGGTACTCCAGTTCAGGCTGCAGATTGGCTATCCTATATTGAGATGCAGCTTGATGCTTTTGAGGTGCTACCTGCAGATAGAGTTCGCTATGTCACTCAAGTGATGAAGGGTCAAGCTCAGATTTGGTGGCGCGGAGTGTTATCTGCTAGAACTGCTGCACATGGTTATCCTTCTTGGCTTGATTTTCAGAGGGAGTTTGAGAGGAGGTTCTACTCAGATACCTTCTTAGATAAGATGCAGATTGAGCTGAATAATTATACACAAGGAAAGAAGACAGTGGCTGAATATGAGGAGGGATTTAATCAGATTGTTCGCTTTGTACCTCATGTGGCTCAAGATGATGCTGAGAAGGCTAGGCGTTTTAGACAGGGTTTGAGGCCTTTTATCCGCCATGTTCTTGGTGCTTTTAGAGTCACTGATTTCCGCAGTATGGTGGAGCAGGCTTCTGGAGTTGAGTTGCAGCAGGAGTACGCTGATGATATCCGCAAGGCACCTGGAACAGATCAGCAGAAGGATCAGAAGAAGGGCCATTCTAGTGGTCCTACTCATGAGAACAAGGGTCAGCAACGCCATCATCCATATCAAGGTGGATCTTCTCAGACACGCTCTTCAGGGGCTACTAGTTGGAAGGCTGTGGTTAAGCCAGGATTTGGCTTGGTGTGCTTCAAGTGTGGTGATCCTTATATGCAGCGTGAGTGCTCTTGGAAGGGAACTTGTTCTGTTTGTGGTCACTCTGGCCATAAAGATCCAGTGTGCCGCAAGAATCCTAATGGTAAAGTTACTTGGGAGAAAGTGTCCACTGCTTCAGCATCTTCTTCTGCTAGGGGTTCAGCACATATGTTGGCTGCTCCTACTCCACAGTACCTACAGGCTCCTGTTGCTCCTCAGATACAATATCTTCCAGCTCCTCCTACTACCAGTGCTTACTACTTGCCACAGCCGACTACTCAGTTGCCTGTAGTGCCAACACAGTCAGGAGTGGGGACTTCTTCTCAGGTTCCAGGAGTTTCTTCTTCTCAGTCACATCCTGGAATATATGCTTTGCCTACTGCTGAGACGAGAGGTCGCAACGACGTGGTGACAGTTATCTTACCCATGGATTCTCATGATGCTCATGTCTTATTTGATTCTGGCGCTAGCTTTTCGTTCGTTTCTCTAGATTTTGCTAGAAGGGCAAATTTATCTGTGCAAAGGATTGGGGAGTCGGTAGTAGTCAGTTCGGCCAATGGTATTATTTGTAGCTCCAATGTTTGCCCTGGTTGTGCTATCACTATCGGTGAGGAGGATTTCTATGTCAATTTGGTGATGATTTCCTTGGATTCTTTTGATGTCATTCTTGGCATGGATTGGCTTTATCAATATCATGCAGTCATATCTTGCTTCTGGAAGACTATTACCTTGTTGGCTCCATCAGGAGAGGAGATTACCTTTCAGGGGAGTGCTTTGCCGTATACACTCTCTCTTCTTTGCAACCTTTTCCCTAAAAGGTGGATGGTGAAGTCCGGTGCCCTTTGGTCTCTTGTTGAGGGGCAAGACATTATCTCGCGTATTAAAGATATTCGTGTTGTGTGCTCGTTCCCTGATGTTTTCCCTGAAGAGCTTCCAGGATTGCCTCCTGAGAGAGAAGCTGATTTTCACATAGAACTTATTCCTGGTACGAGGCCTATTTCTAAGAGCCCGTACAAAATGGCCGCAGTTGAGCAAGTGGAGTTGAAGAAGCAACTTGATGATCTCTTGGCTAAGGGTTTTATTCGGCCGAGTAAGTCCCCATGGGCTTCGCCGGTCCTTTTTGTTGAGAAGAAGGATGGTACAAAACGACTTTGTGTTGATTATCAGGGTCTTAATCAAGTAACCATCAAGAATAAGTACCCGCTGCCGCATATTGAGATTTTATTTGACCAGTTGAAGGGTGCAAAGATATTTTCTAAGATTGACCTGGATTCCGGTTATCATCAATTGAGGATAAGAGAAGAAGATATTGAGAAAACTGCTTTTAGCACAAGGTACGGGCATTATGAGTATATTGTTATGTCTTTTGGACTAACAAATGCCCCTGCTGCTTTTATGGGTGCTATAAACAGGATGCTACATGAATACTTGGATGTTTTTGTGGTGGTGTTCATTGATGACATCTTAGTATACTCTAAGACTGAGGAAGAGCATGAAATTCATCTGAGATTGGTATTGGAGGCTCTTTGGAAGAATAAATTCTATGCCAGGATGAAGAAGTGTGCTTTCTGGTTGCGCGAAGTCGCTTTTCTTGGTCATGTTATTAATCAAGATGGCATTACTGTTGACCCGAAGAATGTGGAGTCAGTAGTAAAGTGGCAAAGACCAACCAATGTGACCGAGATCCAGAGTTTTCTTGGCCTGGCGGGGTATTATCGTCGTTTTGTGAAGGATTTCTCTATTCTTGCCAAGCCAATGACACGACTCACTCAGAAGAGAGTTCCTTTTATTTGGACTGACGAGTGTGAGCATAGCTTTCGCACATTGAAGGAAAAGCTAGTGAATGCACCTATTCTCACATTGCCTGAGAGTGGCAAACGATTCACTATCTATACTGACGCTTCACGCATTGGACTTGGTTGTGTTTTGATGCAAGAGGGCCGAGTGGTTGCTTATGCTTCGAGGCAACTGAAGACTCATGAGCAAAACTATCCTACTCATGATTTGGAGTTGGCAGCTGTGGTTTTTGCTTTGAAAATTTGGAGGCATCATCTCTATGGAGAGTCTTGTGATATCTTTACTGATCATAAGAGTCTCAAATATATATTTACTCAGAGGGATCTGAATTTGAGGCAGAGGAGATGGCTTGAGTTGATCAAGGATTATGATCTCACTATTCAGTATCATCCAGGCAAAGCTAATGTGGTGGTAGATGCACTCAGTAGGACTGGGGTTCCTAAGACACTAAATCCTTTGATTGCAGAGTTCGATAAGATGAGCATTTGCTATTGCTATGCTGGTACAGCACAGGCAGAGACCCAGTTGATAATTGAGTCCGCTATACCACAGAGAGTAAAGGAAGCACAACAACATGATCGTCTTCTTCAGGGTGTTAGGAAACGCATCATGGAGGGTAAGCCGAAGGAATTCAGCATTGACGAGCAAGGAGCAATACGCTTTCGAGGACGCCTTTGTGTTCCTCAAAAGGCTGATGTAAAAATGGATATTCTAAAGGAAGCACATCGTACCCCGTACACTATTCATCCTGGTGAGACAAAGATGTATCGAGATTTGAAGCAGAATTTTTGGTGGAAAAGAATGAAGGTGGATATAGCTAAGTATGTTGCATCATGTGGAGTGTGTCAGCAGGTCAAAGCTGAGCATAAGAGGCCCGCAGGTAAGTTGCAACCATTGCCAATCCCAGAGTGGAAGTGGGAGCACATAACTATGGATTTTGTGGTTGGTCTACCTCGTTCACCAAGAGGGATGGATGCTATATGGGTTGTGGTTGATAGACTCACAAAGTCAGCGCATTTCATTCCTATGAAGAGTACTTACTCAGCTTACGATTTGGGTCCTCTTTATGTCTCACAGATTGTGCGGTTACATGGTGTCCCAAAGACCATTGTTTCAGATCGGGATGCCAAATTTGTATCTAAGTTTTGGGCGAGTGTGCAGAAGGCTTTTAAGACAGATAGGAATCTTAGTACTGCATTTCACCCACAGACAGATGGACAATCTGAGCGAACGATTCAGACCTTGGAGGATATGTTGCGTTCTTGTGTGCTTACATGGAAAGGCAGTTGGGAGGATCACCTGGCTTTAGCTGAGTTTGCTTATAATAATAGTTTCCATGCTAGCATTAAGATGGCACC
This sequence comes from Eragrostis curvula, assembly GCA_007726485.1. Taxonomy (NCBI): domain Eukaryota; kingdom Viridiplantae; phylum Streptophyta; class Magnoliopsida; order Poales; family Poaceae; genus Eragrostis; species Eragrostis curvula. The sequence goes on from CM017440.1 coordinate 48,539,833, forward strand.
ATATGAGGCACTTTATGGAAGGAGGTGCAGATCGCCACTATGTTGGGATTCAGTGGGAGAGAAGGCATTGTTAGGACCGGATTGGGTTCAACAAAATGTGGATAAAGTTGCCGAAGTACGTCATAACTTGTTGGCTGCGCAGAGTCGACAGAAGAGCTACGCAGATGTGAGGAGGCGTGAGCTAGAGTTTGAGGTTGGAGATCATGTCCTCTTGAGGGTTTCACCGACCAAAGGAATTGTGAGGTTTGGCACCAAAGGGAAGCTTAGCCCAAGGTACATTGGTCCATTCTTGGTGATTGCACGCATCGGGAAACTAGCCTATCGATTGGAGTTACCGGAGTCCATGAAGGGGGTACACAATGTTTTCCATGTCTCGATGTTGAGGAAGTATCTTCATGATCCGGAGCACAAGATTGATCTGGACCCTATCACTATTGAGCAGGATCTCACTATTGAGTCTCATCCTGTTCGTATATTGGAAACCTCAGATCGTGTTTTGAGAAGGAAAGTGATCAAGTATGTAAAAGTACTTTGGTCAAATCAAACTGAGCGAGAAGCTACTTGGGAGCTTGAGGAGCTCATGCGTCGGAAATATCCTCAACTTTTTGAAAGCGGTATGTGAAGAAACGTTTCTTTCCACATAGCTTGTTTTTCTTTGTGTAGAGCGGTAGAATTCGGGGACGAATTCTTTTAAAGGAGGGGAGAATGTAACGCCCAGGAAAAAAACCTTTTGTTATTGGGCTTAATTAGGGAGTTAATTGGGTAGTAAACAAGGCCCAATGGAGTGAGAGAAAACTGAAACGTCTCCTGATCTGCAACCCACGTCCCAGCCCCTACGACCGGTCATTTCTTCTCCCATCGATCGATCCCAATACGGAGAAAACAGGAGCGCCGCCGCCTAGTCGTCTTCCTCCATAGGGCACAGCGATCCCTGCTGCCATTGATCTCCTTGCAAGGCACGGTAAGGCAAAAAGGATTCCTGCTAGCCTCCTTCATCTTGTTCCCGTTTTGCTAGTCTCACATCACTGCTGGGTAGGACGAAGAGGAGCACCCTGGTCCTGCAGTAGGAACGTGAGACATTGCAGACTAGAGAGGGAAAAGGGTCGTGTAGGAAGGAGACCATCCAGCAATCGTGTTGGCTGTTGAAGGTAATGAACCGATTCCTTCCCCTCCAGATTTTCCCCTTAGCAGAGGGTTTCAAGGTTGAAGATTAGGGGCAAACCTCGCCATCGAGGTCGCTGCACGCGATGCTCTGTTGCAGTGTTTGTTCAGGCTGTGCAGTAGCAGTTTGGTCACGTTTTGGAGGGTCTTATGGGTAGAATCTGAACATCTTGCGAACATGAAAGTTGTAGAGAGTTTCAATACCTTTTCATAGAGTGCTTAAACGCCTAATTTGGTTCATCAGATATGGAGATACGATTTTCTGAATATCAGCTGTTCGCATAGTAGCGAGAAACCTGAATGCCTGTTTTGTTCGTCAGTTTAAACCCTCATACAGTCAGATTTAATTTTTGCGTTCAATAGAAATCTTGTAGATATTTTTCTGTACATGATCTTAGTGTGCTCATTTATCCTTTTATCTGTTGTATAAAAATAGTTATGAAAATGTTAAGCCGACTGTTCTGTGAAGACAGTTTCCGCTGTTAAGGGACTGTTTCGGGTTTCTTTGCAAACGACCATAGGAGCGCTTTACATTCAGTTTTTATATGATGATGTGTTTTTAAATATGCCGTTGCTACTGTTGAATCAGGTGGTAGCACTTCTAATCCTTGATTTGGCGAGTTCTCTTCATCGTCTTCGGTTAAGAGGCAAGTAACGTAGGGGATGTGGCAATCGCTATGTCTATATGCATGTTTTGCATCTTTTCTGAATAAAATGGCAAACACAACAGAGATTCTATCAAATTTCTTTACTTCTCGCTGAACCATTGATGATTGATGATTGTTTATTTGATTTTAATCAGTGATGCATGAAGATTGATTGTCAAACTCAATATGTCTTATGCTTAACACTTGGATCAGTTTTATCTATGTCGTTTATATTACTCCATCAATGATTTTGTCTTGTACTGATTGCGATCAGCGATATTATGCATACTTGTCGTTCACATGCATACATATGCATTAATCCGTCTGAAGTTTAAAGGCCTGTCATTGCCATCGTGCATGACTAGTACCGGTACATGAAGTTGCATGAGAGGTTGGCATCGTCCAACATAAAACTCTCACTGAAGTTGCATCATGGCATGCATACATTCTTGTTAATCGTCGGAGGATGTTAAATTATCATGGAGATTGTGATATCTTGTATTTGAAGAATTATGGATGGTCGATTCATATCTTATCGTTTAATTGAAAGTGTACCTTTGGTTGTTTATTGCTTCTCATGTTGGCTGCTCATTATTCACTTGTTTTAAAACTAATAAACAACCATGTGTGAGATATGTGTATATTCATAGCCGTTGCTTGCTGAGTTTATCTCACCCCTTTCATCTTTCCAGGTGCTAATGAATAAAGCGAGCATGATGGGCATGGGGAGTAGCTGGTTTACACGTGCACACATGTTTGGGTCTTGGATCTTTAGTTTTCTTTTGTTTAAGACTTTGAGTTTGTAATAACGCTTTGACCTTTTGGAGCTTCGATCACCTTGTTGCACGTTGCGTTAGCGTGATGCTTAATAGAGTACTGTTGATGGCTTCTCTCGTTGTCCTTTAAGCATTTCTTTTTGTGTTATATTCTTTGTTTTAGAGTAGGGTGTTACACAAGCAAGCCCCGGTGCATGCCTCCCTATGTTGACGGTCCTTACGACCCATTTTTACCGTCAACTTTATGCACCTTTTGGACCTAACACCATCACCAAGAGTAGACATAGGGCTTATTTCTAACAAATTCCACTAGTCTTGGTGAAATTATGAGTGCAGGTGCAATTCGTATAAAAACAAGGGAAAACAGGCTCCAAGCATGAACTTTTGCAATCAACAGATTTTCCCGGACTAAAGAACTTAGTCCAAAAGCCCAAAACCACAGAATCAAGTGTCAAGATCAAATAATGCAAGTGGATTGGGCCTGTACACAGCCAAGGGAGGAAGCCAGAGGAAGATGAGGCCCAGTGGGGCCCAGGCCAGGTCGGCCGACCCCCCCTGGCCAGGTCGGCCGACCTGACAGGGAGGCCCCCTGGCCCATCTTTTTGTGGCGGTTCACAACCGACCTCTGGAGGTCGGTTCCCACTGCATTAATTGTCACCGACCTCGGGAACCGCCTCAAAGTTGCCGACCTTCCAAGGCTATAAATAAAGGGGTACCCCCCCCTCTCTCAAGAGAACAACACACCACAAGACAACACACATTGACACCAAGAGGAATCCAATCTCTAGCATTAGACTAGTCTCTAGGCTGTAGAGGATTAGAGGGGAGAGTTTGGTAGAGGAGAGGGCTGTCCTCCCTTTGTTAGGACTTAGCCCAATCTTGTATCTTGAGGATACTTGCTAATAATATATTGTTCGACGTTCGTTCGTTGTTCGTTCATCGTTCGTTCGTCGTTCATCTCATATTAAGTAAGTATCAAGGTCCACCCCAATAGAATTATCTTCTTTATTCCTCATGCCTTATGATTGTACTAGTATGATGATCATGTGCTTTCTATGTGGTTATTATCTAGTCATGATTGGTTGCTTCATGCTTGAGATGCCTTTATTCATTCGTTTATGTCCTTACACTCGATTCATGCATGAAGTGGTGAGACATGCTCGGGCCCATGACTTGTTAATCCGTAGGGTTAGAGTTATGTGCGATATAGATCGTAGCTTGTTAATCCGCAGGGTTAGAGTTACGCATGTCTCACCCATTGACTTGATGATCCGTAGGGTCAGAGTCATGCATGTTCTAGCACTTGATCTGTTGATCCGTCGGGTCAGGATTAGGTGTACTCTTATTCCCGACTTGATGATCCGAAGGGTCAAAGTCCCGTGGGAATTGAGAGTACTGTTTAGCAATGTGAGCATGGTGCTTAGGTTGATAAACAGCTTTGGGTGTTTGGTTGTCTGCTTGAACAAGAGAAGGTCTGGCAGTGAGGACTTAATTGCCTTATTGTCACGTGACCTGTTGACGGTCCTTACGACCCATTTTTACTGTCAACTTTATGCACCTTTTTGAACCTAACACCATCACCAAGTGTAGACATAGGGTTTATTTCTAACAAATTCCACTAGTCTTGGTGAATTATGAAGTACAGGTGCAATCCATACAAAAACAGGGGAAAACATGCACTAACGTGGACTTTGCAATCGACGGATTTTCCCCGGATTGAAGAACTTAGTCCAAAAGCCCAAAACCACAGAATCAGGCTTCAAGATCAAGCAATGCACGTGGTTTAGGCAAGTACACAGGCCAAGGAAGCAGCCAGAGGAGGACCAGGCCCAGAGGGGCCCAGGCCAGGTCGGCCGACCCCCTCTGGCCAGGTCGGCCGACCTGCCAGGGAGGCCCCACTGGCCCATCTTTTTATGGCGGTTCATCACCGACTTCTGGAGGTCGGTTCCCCCTGCATTAAATGTCACCGACCTCGGGAACCGCCTCAAAGTTGCCGACCTTCCAAGGCTATAAATAAAGGGGCACCCCTCCCTCTCAACACACACCACGAGACGCAAGACTCTCCAATAGAGCTCCACTCCAATCCTTAGGCTGAGAGCCTTTTGTACACTAGTAGAATAGGAGAGAGGGCAAGGGAGAGAAAGGAATACTCCTTCCATTTTGGTGGAGGTTTAGTTCTATTTCTTTACCTTGGCGTGTAAACACTCTTTGTGATTTGTACGTGGTGATTATTTATCTAGCGAGCAATATTACTTTTCTAGGCGTAATTCCTGTTATACTTGTTTACGGGATCATCGCTCCGCAAGGGGTGCTCTAGCCTTCTAAATTCAGCTTTGGGCCGAGGTTAGAGTAGTAATCAACGGCATAGACGTGGTGTCTATGCTAGAGGTTACCTTTGTTTGCTGTGTGCTCCACGGTTTGTAGAGGTAGGCGGCAGGAAGTGACAGCCCTGTCCGTCCAAAGGAACCCTCCACGTTCGGGTACATAGTAGAGCTACAGGTCGGAGTGGCTTGGCAGACCAGGCCTAAGCCGGCGCCCGAAGTAGACAAGTAGAGCTTGAGTTTGTCTATCCTCTAGGATAACTAGATATAATCACCCTCTCGATCCTAATTTGCTAGTTGTCTTGGTTGTCCTTGGGTAAAACTTGCCCTGCGGTAGAATAACTCCGTTCCTTGGGGAAAACAAATACGATACCTTGGAATACTCCCGGGTGAAGTGCTACAACGGTATTCCGTGCGCTTGCGGATTTATCTGTGACGTAAGAAATACCAACAAGCATTTCTGGCGCCGTTGCCGGGGAACGGTTGATATCTCTGTTGCAAATTAAGTTTGCCCTCGTAATCTATCTTACTTACCGTTCTGTTTTTATTTCCCTTAATTTCAAAAACTCACAACCCACCATCCAATCATTCTCTACTCCACGGGGCGAGCTCTTAGAGCCACCATCATCATCACAACCTATTTCTTCATCTGGCTATGAGTTTTCCCCCGATTACATTTCGACAATAAGAGGTTTATCCTTTTCGGGTTTTAAACATGAAAATCCTTATGAACACTTGCGATAGTTTGAGCATTTGTGTTCATGCCGATCGATCCATGGCATGACACAAGAAACGTTGAAGTGGAAATTGTTTCCCTTCTCTCTCAATGAGAGGGCGAAGCAATGGTACACTTACACCGCTAAGAGAGTGAACGGTGATTGGAAAGAATTGCGAGACAAATTTTGTCTAGCGTTCTTTCCCGTATCCCGTATCACTTCTCTACGAGCGGAAATAATTAACTTTCGGCAAGAAAAAGAGGAAACCTTGAGTGCATCATGGATTCGGTTCTGTTCATTAACAGACTCCGGACCTGAATTGTTGCTCCCCGAACCCGTTTTATTACAACATTTTTATTCGGGATTGAGCAGCGATACCGCACTTTATCTTGACACGGCTGCTGGTGGATCTTTTACTCATAAGACCATAGCGGAAGCACACGAACTTTTGGATCGCATTGTGGAAAACACTCCTTTTTCCGCTGATTTACTAGTTGAGCCGGAGTCAAAAGATGAGGAACTCGTTGTGCAAGAAACACAACAATTGGTGCCTACAATGGTAGACCCAACAATCGAGTCCCCATCTAACACAAAAACAATGATAGAGGATGATGAACCTCTTGAGTTCCCGTTTGAGTTCGAGGAAGAAATTTTTGAAAATTTTGGAGACTCCTCGAACTACTATTGTCAAAAGAGGCCAAAACTCCCTGCACCAACCCCCGAACCTTTAGAAAAAGATTTTCTTTTGAAAACCATTCGGGAGTTGACATCGATCATAAGCGATGAATGGTTGAGAGAAA